>QRDG01001184.1:0-371827 GCA_012064385.1 Puccinellia tenuiflora
ATTTGACTTGCGCTTAAACCACTTGAGGTCGATGAAGACGATCTTCAACTCCTCAAGACGCACCAACTTTCTTCATTGCGCTTCGCTTGGTGAAGATTCACTTGTTGCTCCCCCATACACCAAGATGGGAGAAGCACCTCTTCGGCATATCTTCACTTGGCCTTGAGTGATGATCAACCCGCACAAAGCCTTGATCAACACAAACTTTTCTTCCCTTAGCCTTGACTCCAACAAATGGAGATCAAACAATGCAAATGGACACACCTATAAATAGCTCAATGCAAACATTAGTCCATGAAGATTGTCATTAATTACCAACCATGCATGGGGGCAACCATGCACTTTCAACAGTGCGGTCCATCATCATGATCTTGTTCTCTTCGACAAGGAGCTTGGCCACGGACTTGTTCTCGTCGGCTTTGGCACGAATCTCTTTAATGGCTGCCTTGCATAGCCCCTCCTACCGGAGTTGTTGCCACCTTTCTTGCTTCTCTTGAGCTCTCTTGTCGCTAAGATCATCTTTGCTTCAATTGTCTTGGCCACCATCGTCTCATTGGATTTCACCATGAGCTCTATCTTCTCACTCAAACTAGATGCCCGGCTTGAGTCTTTATATTGTTCTTGGCCTTCTTGGTGCTGTCGGGCCTCTTATTGTTTCTTCTCCTTCCTCATCTTCTTCATCATCATCATCTAATTTTGTGATCACCTTTTTTGGTTCTTGGTCTCTCAACTTCCACTTCTCGCAATTCTTGAGCAATTTCCAACAATGGTCGAACACGAATGGCTTGTTCTTCGAAGCCGGCATCTCAACGTATCTATCTCTCGCAAATCGGTCCTACAAAAAAGAAACCATGTCAATGTGCAAACATATCGCAAACAATGTAAAATAACGAAAGGAATGCAAACGGCATCTGACCCAATCGTCCTCATTAGTGCCGCTTGGAGGTGCATTGCGCACTTGCTCCAAACATCCACCCCATCGACTACACGCCGTCTTGATCGCATCCCAACGACCTTGGAGTGATCGATACGTGTGTGGAACCGTGGTACCGTCCTTTGGCATCAATTGGAAGAACTTGTCTTCCACCCTTTGCCAATACCGCTTGCCGGTTTGGTCGACACCATGAATGGAATTGAGAGAGATGCTCTCCCATGCTTTGATCAATGCCTCATCCTCCACCTCCTCGTCATCGTCACCACCACCATCAACTCCACTGTCGGTCTCGTTGTATTCGAAGTGACTGAGTGAGGCTTCGTCAACGTTCACCGCGGCCTCGTTCAACATCTCAATGAACGAAATCGGCGGGGCACTACAAATTTTAGTGCAACGCCCGCGGATTAATACATTGCGCAATGTCAAATTGAAAGCACCAGAGATAATTGAAAAGAGGATTCATCGATTCATACCTTGCGGCACCGTCGGCCAGAGAATCGGAGGCTGCGGGGTAGGCGGGCAGAGGCGGAGGCGTCAGGGTCGTCATCTTCTCTTCTGCTGTACACCCACCCTCGGCTTCTTGGGCCTCGCCGCGGCGAGTGGGGTTGTAGCGGCGGCCTTGCGAAGGGCCTTTCTTTTACTTTTATGTTGAGTTAGTTTTCCTCTTCCTTCTTTACCTCTCAAGCAATCACTTGGTGTCAACTTTGGTTCAAGCTTTACTTCATGTTATCTTATGTCTAACCATGAAAACTTTGTATTGACTTTATCTTGAGATAAACATGTTGCAAGTTGAAGCTTTTGCTGAAAACTTAAATCTTATTTGTGTTGGCCAAACTCCTTTGCCGAAAGAATATTGCTTTGTTAGATATCAATCATTGTCAGGTGTTATACTTTTAGATCTCCAAAGTACTCTTTTCCAATAAATTCTTGTTTAGATATTGCACCTGGTTAATTATTGTTTGTTTCATTCAATGAACCATTGTTTTGGATGAATGCATTCAGTTCATATGCTTTACATGATTACTTGATCAAGATTTTGTTGGTAATATTCTGTTATCATTACCTACTCAAGGACGAGCAGGAATTAAGCTTGGGGATGCTCATACGTCTCCGACATATCTATAATTTTTATGTTCCATGCTTCATTATATATTAGTGCCACATGTTTTTATACCATTTTGGCATGATTTATGGAACTAACCTATTAACAAGATTCTCAGTGCCAGTTCCTGTTTTATGTTGTCTTTTTGTTTCAGAAAAGTTGTTTGGGGAAGTTTCTCGGAATCAGCTGGAAATTTATGTGAATTATTTTCACGAGGAAACAAGGACAGAGCCAGGAGGACGCCTGCAGGGGGGCCACAGGGGCCAGACGCCCCCAGGCGCGGCCCACACCTTGGCCGTGCCTGGGCCCCACCTGGCGCCCTACGACGTCGTCTCGAGTTGCCCTTTCGCCTATAAATTGTCTTCGACGTGGAAACCCTCGACACCCGATCATATTCTCTAGAACAAGTCCGAGACTGCCGCCGTCGCCAACCCTAGATCGGGAGGGTTCTGAAGCTCTTCCCGGCACCCTGCCGGAGAGGGGAATCATCACAGGAGGCATCTACACCACCATGCCTGCCTCCGGAGTGATGCGTGAGTAGTCCACCACGGGACTACGGGTCCATATCAGTAGCTAGATGGTTGTCTCTACTCCTTGTACTCCATTGCTTAGATCTTGTGAGCTGCATATCATGATCAAGATCATATTATATGTAACAGCTACATGATGTGCTTGCATGGATCCGATGAATTGTGAAAATCATTACTCTTGTTCATCTATGTGTTGTGTTTTATCTGTGATCTTGCATGCTCTCTGATGCTAGTGGATGCTTTGGCCAAGTAATTGTTAATGTTTTCAGAGAGGGTATTTATGCTAGATAGTGGGTTCATGCCTCTTTTTGTCTGAGCTCGGGTTGATAGAAACGATCAAGACTAAGGATGTGATGTTGCCACTAGGGAGAAAACAGTGGTGTTATTTCCTTGTGTTATTTACATTGCTTACATTATGCACTTTGCTTATTGCAATGATCTGTTGCTTGCAACTTAATACTTCTGGGTGACATGCTGGATAGCGATCCCGGGGTGGATTATTAGTCATAGACGCAGTTGGATAATGGTCTATGTATTTTGACGTAATGTCCATATTAGATGAAGTGGTGAAATTTATTGTTTTATGGTACGCATTGTTATGCGCCCACAATTATGTCAATTGTCATGCTGTAATTTGTTTACCCATCATGTGTATCTTTTGGAGAGACACCACTAGTGATTTGTGGACCCCGGTCCAATTTTCATACACTGTTTAAAACTGTTTTAATAGCTTTACATCATCATTTGCTCGCTGGTCATATTTCACTCTCATCATATTTTACATCTGCACATTTAATTCTTTGTGTTCAGCAAGCCGGAGAGATTGATAACCTCTATGTTTCGTTGGGGCAAAGTAGTTGGTTGTGATTGTGTGCAGGTCCACGTCAATTATCGTTAACGGCGCCGTTGACACCTTGCTAAGCCTTCTCCAAGTCCTACTGGATTCGATAACCTTGGTTTTGTAATCAAGGGAAACTGCTACTTTGCTGCATCATACCTTCCTCTTGGGGTTCCCCAGCGGAACGTGTGATCCACGCCATCAACGGCGGAAGGAAGCAGGAAGGTGGCGGGGCTGAAATGTCCCTCCCACCAACGCCTCGCAGGTTTTCCAGGGCACCATCGGTTCGGAGGGGAAAACTGTGTATAACTCGGTTTCGGGGGGAAAGTTCTCGGGCGGCCCGAATTTTTTTTACGGGTTGGGCCCTTTTTCGGTCGCTAGTCTGCCTCGTTTTTCCTCGCGCAGACTGTATTCAGGCGGTTATTTTTCCAGTTCGGCATTTTCGGTCATTGCTAGAGATGCTCTTAGTCGGCACACAATGGGAACGTGGTGAGCTCCTACCTTATTCAAAAGTTTTTTGTTTTTCTGTATCTATTTTTTTTCTTGCTTTTATTTTTTTAGTTCTTCTTATGGTTTTATTTTAAGCCTTGTATTTTTTCATCTATTTTTTATTTGTGAGTTCTAATTTTTTTGTTTCATTTTATTCTCAGTTTTCATCTGGAGGCTTATTATTTGCTCTGAAATATAATATTGTTTCGCTTATAGTCAGGATTGTGTTCACAAACACTACAACTTTTTTCTATTTAGTATGAAATTTTTGTTACGCATATAGTTGTGATTTTTCCACACGTAACAAAATTTAGATCCGCTTAGCCCAAAATTATGTTTTCCAACTAGTAGTGAGATTGTTGTTCATGTGCTAAAAACTTTTTTTTCACCTGGAATAAAATTTGTTCTCTCGGACTCAAGTCTTGTTTGCACGCTCTAAAAATTTACGGTCGAAATTTTATTCCACTTGCATATATCATTGTTTCTTGGGCACTAGAATTATGTTCTATTGTTTCAAAGTCGTGTTATGCTAAGAAGTCGTGATTTGTTCCATGAGCAGTAAATTTTGCTTTGAATTTGTGCTCTCTTGTAGTCGTGATTTTGTTTCCATGGGTGCATTTTTTGCACGTTTTTATCCAATTTTTTGTTCCGATTATTTGTCTCACTACTGCAAAAATATTGCTCCTACTTAGCATAGATTGCTTGTTCCAAAAAAAAAAAAAAAAAACTTAGCATAGATTGTGTATTTAGCCGTCTTGATTTGTTTCTCGCGTGTGAACAAACTTTTTTTTTGTTTGGTAAAAAATTATATATGTTTCTCACTGTACTCATGATTTGTTCCATTGTTACAAAATTATGGTCCATTTTTTTCCCACTTGAAGATGTTAGTTTTGTCATTCCTCGTATAATAAAAGGGAAATGCAAATCTACATGCACCGGTGGGTGCTTGAGCTATCTCTGCCACACAAATCTTCTTGAGATTCATAGAAGATGCAGGAAAAGGCTATAGAACATGGAGGTAAGAAATTTAACATAAAGCTTCGCTAGACCCAATAGAAAGCAGTTGTACTGTTGGTCAATAATGCTTTATCCTTCATCGTGCCAAGTGTAAAACTTACTGTATGAAGGTAGGATCAAATATCCCCTGGTTATCGAAGCTCTGGTTATGGAATGATGATGCGCATACGACATATCGTGTTGGAAAGGTCATACGACGACATATCGTGAAGATGAGCTGCTGCTTTTGGCACGAACAAACGAGCGTGCTGGTTTTGAATTTCATTTCCGGCAATGCGAACTAGCCGTTTCACGGTTTGAGCTCCCAGCTCAGCGGGGATTTTTCTGTTTACGAAACAGCGCAGAATTCTGCTGCATATTTTTATTCATTTTCTAGCTTAACAGTGTAAGTACAAGAGATTTGTACACAGCGGGGAAATAGTAACACTATAGGTGTACCTGACCAGATGCCCGGTGGCCCATCTATGTCTGCATTGATCGTCTAGTCTAATGACACCCACCTGCACTCTAGCTGAATTAATACGTACGTAGACAGTTCGTCAGTCGGGTAGTCATCGAAAATTGTCAGATGAACCACTGTGCTCTACTCCGGGCCCTTTTGGTGTGGCTGGCTGTGGCTGGCTGTGGGTGTTGTGCAGAAAAGGTGCTGTTCAGGAGAAGCTGCTTTTCTGAGTGGAAGCCTTGGCAAACCAGCTGGCTGTCTGGCTGTGAACTGTTGAATTGTCTGAAACACCCTTACATTCATGATAGGGCATACTGTCGTATTTCCCGTCATTGTTCGTCCTTTCTTTTCCCGCCACCGCTGCTCCCGCCCTTTTTCCCGCCACTTTCTCGCGCCATTCTTGTTCCCGCCATTTTCTCCCGCCATTCTTGTTCCCGCCATTTTCTCCCGCCATCTCTTTTCTTCTAATCCTATAAAATCTCTGCGGAGTGAGGAGGTGTGTGTAAGCATTCCAGTTCATTCATCCGAACATGTCGGGCTTTCCTTTAGGTCGTAGTTTTTCTCCAAGAGCGTCCGAACTCCTTCTGCAGTTTGCAGCGGAATTGAAGGTAGACAATAAGTTAGTGTCATGGGATGATCTATTAGTTATCCACCTCATCTTGGGCACTATATAGGCAAGGTGTCCATCTAGGACCTGGATGGAAGTTCGGGAAGAACTTCTCAGGTTGCATGCTAGGTGGAAGAAGAAGGTACCAACATTTAAGACTGAAAAGCTATGAGGTGGGCAGAAAGCAATCCTTATTCTTGGGTCGAGGAGAGCGAGGATGAAGATGATATCTCATGCCGCCGTCGTCGAAGGGCAAGGGTGCCGCGTCGTCGAAGGGCAAGGGTGCTTGCATCAACGGATGCTGGAGGTGCGTTGATGGGAAGATGATTTCGTGTCGTGTAGTTTGGTTAAGTTTTAAATTTCAGTCTTAGTATTTTATTTTAAAATGCGGATGTATCTTAATTTCAGTCTTATTGTAGTAATTTTAATTAATGTCTGAACTGATATAATTATGTCTGACACATAATATTACCGCGAACGATACAAAGATATCTCTACATAGATAGAAATACGCTTACATAACCATAAGGAATATAGTTGTCCAAAATACATTTCCACTACATGATACTAGCTAGTTCCTACGTTGTCTAGAATTGAACAACGTGTTGGCATGTCGTCACGTGGTTCCATTCATGCCTCTTGTGTGTAGTTCAGCGACACATGATCACTAGGCAAGGTTATTGATTGCCTCTGCACCTTGGGCATGTAATCCTCATCTGCATCACATCGATCAAACTGTTTATCACGCAAGTTGGAGTCTCTAATGAAATTGTGAAGCACACAACAAGCAATGATAATTCTCTTCTGGGTAACCAAGTCGAAATGAGGGATGCCTTTCAAAATGCGCCACTTATTCTTCAGATCCCAAAGATGCGCTCGATGCAATTGCGCAAAGATGAGTGGGCATGGTTGAAAATTTCTTCCTTCTTCGTTGGTGGCCCTTCTCGACGGAAATCAGGAATATGGTACGTGTTGTTTTTGTAAGGAGCTAGGAATCCCTTTCTATTTGGATAACCAGAATCAACAAGATAGTATGTATCTACAAACAGGAGAACAAATTTAAGAAATCTGAAAACAATAATGCATAGAAACACAAGAGCATAATGAGAAATAGAGTTGTACCATCAGGAGGGGTTGGGAACTGACGTGTATACTTCTCCATGCTGTGTTGTAGAATGCGGTTATCATGTACCGAACCTGGCCATCCAGCAACCACAAATGTGAATCTGAGATCGAAGTCACATATGGCTAGCAGATTTTGTGATGTGTATCCATGTCTTCCTGTGTGGTTGATCTCTTCTCTTTATCAACTTCAACCGGGATGTGTGAGCCATCAATGGCGCCTATGGCACCTTTGAATGAGGATAAAATCGTGCATCATAAAAACGTGCATCATCTACCCCATTTATCATGTAGCAAACACATCATCTAGCAAGCAACATTCATGTACAGAAATAATCTAGCAATCAGGTACAGAAATATTCTAGCAACTAGCAAGCAGCAATCCCGTTTTCTCACCAACAGGAGGCAGCGACGGTGAGGTGGGGCGGCGAGAACGCGACGGAAATCGAACGCGACGGTGAGGTGGGGCGGCGACTGGTCGACGACGGCGCGGCCCTGTCGATGGCGAGATGTGGCGGCGCGGTGAGGTGCTGTCGATGCGGGTCGAGGACGGTGCGGTCCTGGTCGTCGAGGACGGGGCGGAGGGGAGGTGGTCGTCGGAGGGGAGCGGAGCGGACGGGGAGCTCGTCGCGGAGGGGACGGACCGGACGGGAGGTCGTCGCGGAGGGGAGCGGAGCGGACGGGGAGCTCGTCGCGGAGGGGACGGACCGGAGGGGAGGTCGTCGCGGCTAGGGAGGCGAGGGGGACGCGCGGCGTTGCGGCGGCTTGGGAGGCGACTGGCGGCGGCGACGTGGTTTGGCGGCTGGGAAGAGGAACCCTAGCGAGGGATGCGGAGGGTGGAGCTCGTTCGGTCGCGACTAGCGATTAGAAGAAGGGAAAAGAAAAAAGGAAATGCTCGGTTCGGGCGACTGTTCCTGCGGTGGCATTCTTCCCGTAAATACAACGAACGATATGACCTAAACCGTATGCCTATTCTGTTCACTCGCTGGGAAGCTCGGGAAGCACCTAAAACGGTGCTTTTCCCAGTATGAAGGAAACGCTGGGCTTTGGCAAAAGCCACCGCGACGCCAGGCCCTTTGGCTCGTTGGACCTGCTTTTCTGGGTGGAAAGCTGCTAGAAGCCACATCAAAAAGGACCTCCGTCGATAACTATACAAGCCTTTGAATTTTCTCCCGTTTGCTGATGCTATCTCATCTCATTCCCTGTCAGTCATGACACCACGATTCGTCTCTGGAATATCCTCGCGATCCACGTCGTCAAGCCAAGTGGCCCGCCACGTACGGCCACCATCCATCCATCCGTCGCTGCCCGTCCCCCTCCGTTGCACTTGCACGCCAGCAGCGACGGAGACGAGAAGCATCTTTCAGTTTTCAGCCCGCAACGCCACAATTTATCCCTGGCTGGTTGGTGGTCGCCGCCTCGAGTCCCCAATCCCCCCGTGCGGCGGTCGCCTCCGATGACGATAAGAGCGAGCGTCGCCGTGGCGCTCGTGTGGACCTCACCGCGCGCGACGGCCCTACCCCGGGCGCTTGGTCCAATAGGTATCAGTAGCGGTGGAGAAGACGGGGGATGCTGTGTGGAAAACAACGCGAGACTGTGGTGGTCCACTCGCATCGCACGGGAGTGGCTAGGGCCTGCGCGAAAGCTACGGCGGTGACCGGGACGAAGGCGGCGATTCCCTACCAGTACCACAGCCCACGTTTTTCCGTTGGGAAGTTCGCTCCAACTAATTGCACCCTCGCGCGTGCTCATTAGTCCTAGTAGTTCCATAAACAAAACGGTTCCCTAACGCATGCCTAACTGTTTCTCGTCTTCCCGCCCTCCCTTTCTTGACTTCCGGTGCTAAAACTGACGAGAGTCTTCCGTGTCGCTGAGATGTTCTCCTCACCATTTTTATTCTTTTCTTGCTTCTGCCTTTGCCTCCAGGGGAGAAGCAAGCATCACGAGATATCTTTTTTTTTTTTGAAGAAACATGAGAAGCATGTGGCCGGATGTTGGAACAACAATACAATGCTCCTCCTGTTTTGTGGCCGCATGAGTACGTACTGACCATGAGATCCCAATCCTCTCAATTTGTTGTTGTTGTTGTTGCGGAAAATCCTCTCAAACGAACTCCCTCCACCTGTTCCTGCCACGGTGCAACCTTTCCCCATGGTCGCTGGCCCACACCATACCCACTTCCTAGACCGGGCGCAGTAGACGCAAGAGCCACTGAACCAGTCCATCTCCAGCCCGCCGCCGAGGAGTATATAGACTCGGCGTATCCGGGGAGACAAAGCCTCTTGGTCCTCGCGCCTTTAACCACATCGAGACGCACGCACGAGCCGCGCTTAATTTCTTTGCTCTTGCCTCGCAACCCCCAACTCCCCCCTCCCCCGGCGGCTCGTGGCGCCGTGCAGCGCAGGCGGGACTGTGCCGCACTTCAAACGGCGGCGGCGGCGGGCTTCTAGGGTTCGGGAATGGCGGCAGGTGGAGGCGGCGCGGAGGGCGAGGAGCTGAGGCTGCTCTCGGCCGTGGAGGCCGGCGACGTCGGCGCCGCGCCGGACGCGGCGGAGAAGTCGTGGCGGCTCAACTTCGACGGCCTCCGCCCTCCGGAGGCGCGCCAGGAGAGGCCGCCCCGCGGGCTCCACCACCACTGCCTCGGCGTCCTAGGTAAGAGTAAGACCCACCCGTGGTGGCTTGCGTTGCTTCTTTATAGTACGATTCGCATCCATGGTGCTTGCTTCATCGATGTGGGTTTAGGTGTCTCGTGATTTGGCAGCCTGAGGGTTCGATGTGGCGGCCGCTTTATGCGGTTCGTGATGATTACAATTTTTTACCTTTTTTTATTACTATCGTTTTGTAGCAAGAGGAGATAAGCCGACTATTCCCTTTTCGGAGTTGGGTGAGGATATTTATGGTAGTGGTGGGCTAGATTCCGCTTCCTATGCCAACTTTGCAAACTGACCACTAATGTGTAGGTTTCTTTCTTTTTCCTTTCTGTGCTCTGCTATTGCCTACTGGTTACGGAGCTCATATGGGGTAGGCAGCCTGCGCTTCTCCTGCTCAGTTCTTTCCTTCTGGCACTGCTCATGAACTCCTTGAGAAAATACCACCCTTTTGTGAGGTTAGCAGAGTTATCATAGCCGGGGTTAAAAAGGACCGTAGGATCTAGATAGGTGGCATGTGAACTGTCGGGTGGTCATGTGCTAGATATTTATGCGTTCATTTCACAAATTTGTAGATTTCTCTTCAAGTCCCACAAATACTTTCAACTGATCAGGTTGCACCGCACATGAAAATTTGAATTGATATAACAACTACTATCTCATTTGGCTAGGGTGTATGTGTTTAGCCTACCAATTGCTTATCATGGTGTTTATCACTGGGTACGGAGCTCATATGGGGTAGGCAGTCTGCACTTCTCCTGCCTCAGTTCTTTCCTTCTTGCACTGCCCATGAACTCGTTGAAAAAAATAGCGTTTCTTGAGGTTACCACAGTTAGTTACCATAGCAGGGGACTGGAATCACTGGATGACAGGGGTGACAAGGACTGTTGGATATAGGTAGGATAGCACGTGAACTGCCGAACACAAATATAGCTAAGATGTCCCAAAAATGTCTTCAACCAATTAAGTTTCATCGCACATGAAAAATCGACTTGATGTCACAACTATTTCATTTGGTTATGGTGTATTTCTGGTGTTTAGCCTACCAATTTTTTATCATGATGTTCCCATAATGGCTAGCGCATTATCTCTCATTGATATATATAGTGGACGAACAATTACGACGGAATATTGGCGGTAATGTGTGGTGTCAGTAGAACAGCAAAGGAAACCCATTTATGCATGTTCGGTTAATGCCATGCATCCTCGCATCTTTTTTGGTAGTTTTTTCCTGATTGATTAACCTTGTGAATGACAAATATTGTTGTATTCTTCCCCTTTTTAACACAATGAGATTTTATATAAGATCTTTATTTTATCTGCAGGTCAAGGTCCTGAGGATGTTATCGCTGAATACTACCAACAGCAAGTGGAAATGCTAGAGGGTTTTAATGAAATGGATGCTCTAACGGATCGTGGTTTCTTCCTGGGATGTCCAAGGTATGGTCTATAAACCTCATGCTTGTAAACACTAGGGAAGACATCTTACATAAAAGTTAAACGGAACTCATCCACCTGCAGGAAGAGCGTGAACAGGTTGCTAGGAGTGAAACGTTAGCAATCCGGCTATCAAATATTGCCAACATGGTTCTTTTTGCTGCAAAAGTGTATGCTTCAGTTAGGAGTGGTTCGCTGGCTATCATAGCTTCCACTTTGGATTCTCTTCTTGACTTGTTGTCAGGATTTATCTTATGGTTTACTGCCTTTTCTATGCAAACGCCAAATCCCTACAGATACCCAATTGGTAAAAAGCGTATGCAGCCCCTGGTGAGTTTTGTCGCTACATGTACTGTCTGTAATTCATCGTTTGGAGGGAACTAGTATCTATAATTCATACGACTGATCCAGTATAGTAATTTAGTGTAACTGATGCATATTTGAATTACTTCCCATGTTGTCTTCAGCATGGTGAAAACAAGCACACATGAAAATTATACAATGACCCATGAAACAAAGAAACTAATGCAAAAACTTGAATGACTCCATGGACATCTTCGGCTGTTACAAAGTTTACTCTGTCTATATCATTATGCTCTTGGTAACTGCCACTAGTGTGATCTATGAAATTATAAGCTGAAAATTCTTTAATACCTTCTATCAAGCCTTCATATATAATTCCATACCAATAGTTTAGCAACTAGGGATGTTGTTCTCTTGTAGTATAAGCAATTCTACCTTTCTGTTTCCTTTCCAGTATGTTGACAGCTTCATTACTGGTTGCTCTTCAGGGAATACTTGTCTTTGCCTCTGTTATGGCAACTCTTGGCCTTCAAATCATTTTAGAATCGACACGCTCACTGGTGTCTGATGTAAGTTTTATTGATGTTTGTTGCTTTGAAATTCTATTGTCCATCTCTGTTTTAGATTTTTAGTTTCTAGCAGATGCTTCTCTGAGTTTTTTTTGTTTGTTTCGTAAATCATGTGTTGCACTTACCTCTTTGCTCTCCGTGCCATCAGTACACTACACTTTTGACCTTTATTTTCCTGTATTATAGACTTATAGTTCAACATTAGCTGTGATGAAGTAACAAGTACTAACCAACTCAATGATCAAGAAATGAAAACATGCGTGACCCGTTTGCTTGTTTTGACCTTTCACTATTTGATCATATTACTCAACAATGTACTTGTCAAGCTGTTGATTTTCCTTTGCATCTTTTCTCTTCCATATTACATTTCAAGACATGCTCTTTTACTGTAAAATTGCTCCAACATTTGAAAAAATGTGCCAGCTAGGCTGCAGCTTTTCTTAACAAAAGTTTGCCCTTTTTCTGTTGATGGCCTAATAAACATCGTTCTCTTTCCTTTCTATCTTTGATTTTGGATAACTGTCTTGTCTTGCCAACTCGGGTCGGCTAAATCACTTACGTCATGAAACTATCTATTGTAATTAATTACTGAATTATAATTTAAATCCTCGTGATCTGTAGCCCTTGCACCAGAAAACCACTCACTGATTTTGCGTAACCTAAATTGTCTAGTTACCTTTACCAGTTTGCTTTTCCTACTCTGTTCCTGAAAAGTAACGGCTTTGCTATAAGCATTATGCTTTTCCTTCTTAATTGTTTCTTGTTACACTGCTCAGACTCGTAACATCCTCACACTTTTTCCTGTCGAGAGATTAATAGCTGGATGTAGTCCATGACTATTGGAGTTGGAGCTTACTGAAATATTTGTTTTCATCAATAGTTTTCAACCTGTGCTGCGGTGTAGAGCAAGCACATCTCTGTATCCCTTCCATTATAGATTACTCTGGAAATTAAGGCCTGAGACTACAAATGTTAGTTATTTCATTATTATTTTTGTTTTGCTCATATTGATTATCTCATTCTCTAGGGGGGTGAATTCAGCTTGACAAATGAGCAGGAGAAGTGGGTTGTGGACATCATGCTCTCAGTGACACTGGTGAAACTTGCTCTGGCTTTATACTGCCGCACATTCACCAATGAAATCGTCAAGGCTTATGCACAAGATCACATGTTTGATGTTATGACAAATATAATTGGCCTTGTGGCTGCATTACTCGCAAATTACTTTGAAGGATGGATCGACCCAGTTGGTGCAATTGTTGTAAGTGCCGAGGTTCCTCTTTCGTCTCTTCTTTCTTCTTTTTCATGGCAATTGCTCTCTTGTGCCATCCGTATTAGAAGTAGCATCCTAGTATTGATCACATCCATCAGTTGCCTTCCTTAAAAAATAACAACCAAATAACCTGACACCTTGTTTGGCACCCAGCATTCCATTTGGATGAAATGGTATCGGCAGAAATGGGATTCCAAATCCAACTTTTGTGTTTATATGTAATGAAATCCAAGACTTGTTTGGATGTTGTATAGAATTTTAAACAAGAATCAAACTACATTTTCTTCGTTTTTTTTCATGAAAATCAATTTCAAATATACATGAAACTCCAACCGGTGTGAAAAACTGACAGTATAACTTATGGTAACTCAGTTCACCATGATGTGCAGCTTTGATATTAATAGCTGTTTTTATATTAATTTTGACAATTGCAGCTAGCAATCTACACCATCAGGACATGGTCGATGACGGTGCTAGAAAATGTCCACTCCCTGGTCGGGCAATCGGCTTCGCCGGAATACCTTCAGAAGCTGACCTACCTATGCTGGAACCACCACAAGGCCGTTAGGCACATTGACACAGTGCGCGCCTACACCTTCGGCTCCCACTACTTTGTGGAGGTGGACATTGTGCTGCCATCGGCCATGCCGCTGCGGGAGGCGCATGACATTGGCGAAGCCCTGCAGGAGAAGCTGGAGCGCTTGCCGGAGATCGAGCGTGCCTTCGTCCACCTGGACTACGAGTTCACCCATCGGCCTGAGCATGCACTTTCCCATGACAAATAGCTCAAGCGCCAGGTTCAGCTGTGTGTACAGATTCGTGGCTGGAACAACATATGTTTAGCGACAGTAGTTTCAGAAACCGGTGCTCCTCAGCCGTCGCGGGAAACCTGCGGGCAAAGGCACGAGATTGAAATGTGCATACTGGAGTGCCGGATGTGGGGATGCCTACGCAGACCATGCCTTGTAAGTTTTGGTATTTCTAGTATATTTAAGAAGAATCGTGAAATCCACTTTATCTACCGGGTGTATATGCACATCCTGATTAGTGATTATTATACGACAGCTTTTATACTGGTCTTCTGCATTTATGGCCTTAGTTTAAGAACGACGGACGGGAGTAGAACTTGCAAACTAGCGAGTGAAGCGAATTTTGGAACATGGGTACATGTGATGTGAGTATTGTTAACTTAGAAAAAAACCATTGTTTTTCAGTTTAGAAATGCTGAAAAAAGAGCGTCTTCCTTACAAGGGTGTAATTTTAGCCCCTTTCCACACGGCAAGTGGCGTGTTGTGAGAGGTTCTCTAGTGACTATGGATATCCTCCGGTTGATAGTTGGGTGGTATTTTTCCCCTTTGTTTTGTAAATTTTAACGTGAAAAATAAAATATCTCTCGGATAAATTGTCCAAATAATGCCTCGTTTTCATAGTTGGGCTAGGCCTTTTATTTTGCACTTTGTGCATATCTGTTGCCTCGTTTTCATAGTTGGGTCTTCCTCATTTAGTTTCCCCTACAAAAGGCGTGTTTTAAGCATGAACCCAGGGCTCATGAATCCAGAGCTTCGAATGGAGAAGCGCACGACTAGCTCGTAGCACAGTAAGCCGTAAAATCGGCCGTAGGGTTTGGCTTCTTCAGCCTGCCGAAGGACTTGGTATCCCTATAAACTTTATGATTGATCAATGATCAATAAAGAGCTATTGAACCCTCAAAAAAAGTATTTAGCCGTCTAAAATCCACTATAAAGATGTAGCTGCCTAAAAAGCCAAACCAATATTGCATGCCAATCGACTAATGCGAACGCGAATGGAGAAGAGAAATCAGCAACACTTACTCGGCTTAAGCTAGCTCGCAGCATTGTTACTGTACGTATGCATTGCCCTTGGTCTTCTGGTGTACGCCGAGTCCTTCGGTCGGGCGGCTCTATGTTTGGTGGTATCATGGAAGAAATACCACGAGGCAAGAGTTACAACACCATTTACACACCTTACCTCGGTACAACAAAGGCTACGGCTCACCTAAAAGAAAAAGGCCTACTCGCCTACTAGCAACATTCGGCGTCAGGCAACGGAAAGCCAAACATCTCACCACAGAATAAACCTTAAACCTCCAAGCTTCGTGTTCTGCCCTAACCTTTCTGGGCTCTGCGTTGAAGATAACGCCATTCTAGTGCCCTAGAACACGAGCGTGATCGGTGTCCACAAATCTCTCCCATGCTTCCGCGCAACCGTCCGCTCAACCCACCAGAGCAGGCTCGCATCCACTCCGACTTCCTGCAGGTTGCAATGAGCTAGATTACGGGCCCATAATCACCGTGAAAGCACACATCCAAACAGCACACAATGTATGGTTTCTGCTTCCTAATCGCACATTAGACACGCCGCCGGGTGGGGTAGCCCTCGCCTCTTGGCAAGGCTCCTCTGCAGTTCTGTTATTACTGTACGCGTACAGTAGTTGAGGCAATCAGCCGTCCAATTCAATCAAACGGAGCTCCTTCCGTTCCTCTGGGCGCACCAAATTAGAAACAAATTCCCTGTGTTTAAGGAGACATGGAGGAAAATTACGCATATCCTCTATACTGTTGCCAAAATACTTGCCTGAGCACTGTATACTGCCTCCAGAAAACAAAGCACAATCATCTCCAACAGATTACAGAGTATAGATTGAGGACAAAAATTACTGCAGTATGGGAATCTCTTAATCCTCCTCCAAGCCAAGAGGGAAGATACGGCAGTAGACGGCGCATTGCCGCCGGCAGCCGTGATTGGGGCGTCTCGACGCCGGCAGCAACACAGGCCCTTCCTGGACTCTGCGTTGGCCTTATTGATGCCTTCCCCTACCTCTCCCTCCTCCTCCTGCCCAAGGTACTATCAATCTTCTCTACTTTGCGTTCTTGTGATTTGGAAAGAAACATATAATCTGTACGAGCGTTGATTGGTAGCTTTAATCTCCTGTGCACCTGTATTTTCTTATTCGACAAATATCTGAATTTTAATCTGAATTTTAATAAAGTGAATAAAAGCCGTATGCATCGATTGATGCAGAGGCTGGGGTTTCCCCTTTTCGAAAAAAAATCTGTTGTGCACTTGTAGATGCAAAATACATAGTTTTTTGTAATAATTAAAATTCTGCCCGTCCATGTATTAAGTAAACATATTCGTTCTAGGCATGCAGGCGGACGGGCTGCCCGCCAGAAAATTTTATGCTAATCCTGTTCAATGAATTTTGCTTAGCCATTAAGATAATCACCAGATGATGGAACTTGTCGGACGAAAAAATTGTTCTGGCGGACGTCCGCCTGCATGCCTAATTGGTTCTGCACTTGCACATTTAAATTGAGCTACACATGTTTTGAACAGGACAAATATGATCCCTAGCTGGATGCCACAGATTGGGATGAAGTTTAAATGTGATGCATTGAACTTTTGGACTAGCTATGGTGGACATATTGGTTTTGATGTCAAGAAAAATTATGAAAACAAGAGTAAACTTGATGGGGCAGTCACTACTGCAAGATATGTTTGCTCTAATGAGGGTTATCGAGCAAAAGACAAACGTGATCATAAAACATGTTTTCCTCGTACGAAAACAAGAACAGGATGCAAAGTTCAGATGGACATCACATTAGATCGTGAAGTAGGGGATTATCAGAGGAACGCGTACAGAACTGCAGAGGAGCCGCGCCCCCTCGCCTCTATAGGCGATCTGGGGTCAAGCACCTATTTTGCAGGGCCAGCCATGCGATTATTCTCTTTTTTTAATGCCAACAATCACAGTACTATGTAGTTACCAAAGAAATAACAAGTTTACGTTTTTATATATCCTGCAAGCAAGGAGTGCGGCGATATGGAGCCCGGGCTCCAGGGAGCCCGGTATTCCAATTTTTTTTGAATTCGCAAATTTTTGGTTCAAAAAATTCAAAAAAAAACATGCACGTAGATAATACTATGATCTACCACTGTGAAAAATTTCAACCACAAACTACAAATATTGCGACCTGTGCAAAAATATTGCGACCCGTACCCACTTGGTACAGGCCAGGCTGCTATTGCTCGGTACACTGGAAGTTTGTGGTGGTTGATTTCGATGAAATCGAGGCTACTGGCGGAGCTCTGTGAAGGCCGAACTGGGCCACGGCCCGCCCAGGTTCTGGGCCAAATCTTTTTTACCTACTAGGCATCAGCACTCAACAGGCCCAACCCACTTGGACGTCCCTCGTTCTGCTGCTCATACGAGTGCAGAAGCACGTTTCTGGACAGAGAAAGAAACGGACTGCCATGGACATGCAGCGCACTAGGTTTAGAAATTAGGGGAAGTGGGTGAAGAAGCGGAGGCGGAGCAGGGTGGCACACCGGCACAGCGCCGCGCCGCCGCCTGCAGCCAAGGTCGTTGGCTCGCCGCAGGGCACTGTCGCAAATCGAGCAGTGAAATCGAGCCGTCCTCTTCTGGTCTTCCCAAATCTAAGCACATACATCTACTGTCTAGCTAATTTTGGTGTAGCTTCTTTTGTTGTATAGTTGTATAGCAGTATATCTACTGTCTAGCTTTTATATATGTACTCATCTCCTGACTTTGTAACCAATGGGAACAAAAGAAATTGATCAGTGACTAATGTCCACTGAAGTGGTGTGTTCTAGAGCAAATTTTGTGTGTTTCTTTCAGCCTGGCCCACCCAGGATTTTGTTTCAAGCTCCGCCACTGATCGGGGCCGGGGGAGACCCCTTGTATCAAAAAAAAAAAAAAAAAGTTGAGTGTGAGACTTCGAGTAAGCAGCTTGCGGGCTGCGTCGGTTGCGTCCTATAGTAGCACGTGAAACATCGCGAAATCGGGCACGTGACGAACCGTGGCCACAGCTCGGGTACGTGGCCAGCTGCCAACGAAACGAGCACGCCACGCAAAAGCTAAGTAGCTAGGCCGTATGCCTTGTCTCCACGTAGCACGTCTATCTCACGTGCGAACGTACCGCGTACATACGTCCCGCTAGCTGTTCCTGTCCCTGCCGGCCGGCCGGCCGGGCCGTACGGACGGCGACTTTCTCCAAGCTAGGCTACGTTTCGCGGCCGTAGCAGGCGCATGCCTCGGGCACGTACGTGTCGCCTTCGCAGGAAAACGAATCAATCGTAGCCGCGCTTGTACGTACACGTACTACTAGTCGTGGCCTCGATCGGGCGTACATACGTCGCTTCCACGAAGCAGCTCGCCGTAGACGTCTGACTCGGCGCCGAAAAGAACACGGAGATCGATCAGCCTCGCACGCGCGCGCGAGTTTCAGTTCGATTTGATCGCCGAAGCCTTGCACGCGGTCCGCAGATCGTGTGTTTCATTCGATCGCTTTCTTCCCAACAGTAACCAGCAAGCAAGCTAGTCCACTGCTCGCACTGAAGATGGGTACACAGTATACGGGGTATATATTATACAGACTGCAACACGTACGCACGACGTCGGCTTCCCCGGTCCCTCCACGTGTGCAGGAGCAGGAGCAGATCGATGGAGACGTTCCGGCCGATCGGCGATTCTGAATCTTCTCGGTTCTCGACCAACCCAACTGAGGGCTTGTTTGATTCAAAGGGTAGGAAAATTGTAGGGATAGAAAAAGTATAGGGTTGGAGTGGCATGACAAGTTGAATCCTACAGGAATTGAAAACTAAAGGAATGTGGATCAAATGTGTGTTTGAATCATAGGAAAAGCAAAGGAATTCTAACATAAGGTTGAAGTGGAGGGAAAATTTCCTACAAAATAGAGAGCAAATAGAGTGCAGAGGAATCCTTTAAAGGAATTCCTAAGGATTGCAATCCTTTAAATCAAACGACCAACGTAGGAATATTTCCTAAGGGATAAAATCCTTCACAAATCCTTTAAACTTCCTTTGAATCAAACACACCCTGAATATGTATGATCGATGGATGGAGCAGCTGCGATTTATTTACACAAAATATGCATGGATCCCAGCCCTAGCTAGTTGTCGCTGTCGTCTGAGCTCCTCGACGCAGACGCCTGCTCCGAGTCCGAGGGACTGGTCACCCGCGAGGACCGCTCGCCTTGTTGGTCCTGCTTGTACGTCTGGAAGAACTCCCTGTTCTCCTTCTCCAGCTCCTTCCACACTGTCCATCCATCAACGCACACCGAATTATATTAAGGAATCTCGATTAACTGTAACTGAATCAACAAGTATCTTCCAGAGTAATTAACATGCAGAGTAATTACTGGACTGATCCATCAAAGCTAGGTAGCCCTGCAGTGTCTAGGATGCAGAACACGGTAGAATCTCTCGATCCCATCGATCCTTTGCATACATGCACGACGATAAGCAATGCGAGAATGGCACTGAGCGGTCGATGCATGAGCTCGCATGCACAAATTCCAGGGTGTTACGAGCACGCGTTTCCAAAGCTACCGATCGATGGAGGCAGTGTGCGAAGCATCTATATCTGCAAATGGACACAACCATATTACCGGTGGAGGTGACGGCGGGCATGATGTTGGCGTGCTTCTCCAGCGCCTTCACGCATTCCTCCTTGTTCATGTCGTAGCAGATGCACTTCTCAATCAGGTGCTGCACCTGCATGGATCGATGAATGTGAATTATCCCCGGCCACGAGAGTTGCACACGTAGCTAGCATCTCAATTCGATCATGCTGGACGAACTTGCGTACCAGTCGGATGTAAGAAGCTGGCGACGACGACTCGTCCGCCATGGCCGCCCAACAAGGTAGCACCTAGCTGGCTAACTTATTCGCGCGCGCGGCAGATCGATCAGACGAGATCGTAGCTCTTCCTCTTCGCGAGAGAAGTATAAGCCTCTCGGGACGACTGAACTAGCTAGTATTATGGTGCTTGCTAATGGCGGCCGGGATCGCGAGGAGTGAAGTAACGAGGGCGTGACAAGTAACACCGGCGGGGAGGTAGAAATAGGCAAAGGGAAGGAGAGGGACATGTCAGCGTGTGGGGGCTGCGCGATCACGTGGGCGCGGCATCCCCATTCGCCGAGAGCTGATCGAGGGGATTTTTCGGGCCCACCGCGCCACTCGCCTTACCCGTGTGCCCCCGGCTATCGTTTTTGTATGTGGTGCGATTCTAGCCGCGTCCCCCGCCGTTTTTTTTTTGAAAGTAAACTTGTATTCAACAGATAGTAGTAAGCAGGGCCGGGCCGGTAAAATCCTAGGCTCTGTGCTAAAATCTAAAACGGGCCCCTATCTCACACAAAAAATTAAAATTAATAAACAATTCTAGTATATATAGCAGAATAACAATTGAATACATTAAAAATCATACCTATATAACTCAAAGTTGCATAACATTTATTTGAACATCATCATTCTTTTTGTGTTCTTTGAAATGAAATCTTCAATCATATCCTCATAATTTATCTTCTCCAACATATCGCCCTCAAACGCTATTGTGGCCAAATCGTTGAGTCGTTCTTGTGTCATTGTAGTACGCATGTAGGACTTCAATAGCTTCAACTTAGAAAAGCTTCGCTCTGCCGATGCAACTGTCACAGGAATGGTCAACAAAACTCTATATGCAATACTTGCATTGGGAAAACAATCATGCCGCTTTATAAACTTCAAAACTTCAACAGGACCAACATTTTCTTTTGGCATGAATTTCTGAAGAAACTTCAGCTCAGCAAATAGATCATTGGCATCAATATCAGATTTTCCATCCTTTTTAAGGGCAGCCTCAAGATGATCACAAGAAGACTTCAAACTATCATAATCCAATGAGCACAATGTTTCTGAGGTAAATAAGAAACCAAAAAATTTCTGGTAACCCTGATATTGTTCAAATCTTCTTGTGAGTGATGAAATTGCTTGATCAACAAGAGGTATAAAATAGCTGATTCTAAATGATTCTTCTGCAGACCGTGTGGCAATATTTGTGTCATCTGGGTTCTCATCAAACTGCCTCTTTCTTTTAATTTCTCTCCTTGTACGAAATGTTGTACCAATATCCATCTCAATTGCAATTCCTTTGGCTATCTCCAATGCTTCTAAAAAACCAGTTTCCCTGTACTCCTTGAAGAAAGATATAAGCCCTTGCACTTTCTCAATAGCAACATCTATAAGCATATCCTTTGTTTGCAAAGTTTTGCTTACTAAATTAACAGCAAACAATACCTCATACCAAATGACAATTGCCACTATAAATTCATACTCTCCAAGTTCATTTTTTGCCAAACCTAGAGCCTCACTGCTTGTCTTTGGATCACTATCAGTTTCAGATACCTGAAATTAAAAGAAAGTTTATAAATATTATAGTTGGATCTAGCCAAAGCGTAATGGAATTACATCATTATAAATATGAACATATCGGTTACCTGAAGTAGAGCCTCCCGAATGTCTGGACATTGAAACCTAATAGCATTAACACTTTCAACACGACTTTCCCAACGCGTAGCTGACACAGACTTGAGAGTCCATCCTGATATGTTCTCTTTCAAAATTTGCCACTTCTTAGTAGAATTAGCAAAGTTGTATAGATGCGTTGGTTAATTCCAAAGAAGTCTTTAGCTCTACCATCTGTCTTGGCCATATCACAAAGTGTTAAATTAAGACTATGGCATCCACATGCGGAATAGAAGGCTCTACGATTTACATCCAAAAGTAGCTTTTGTACCCCTTGATGCTTTCCTTTCATATTGGACCCATTATCATAACCTTGTCCTCTTACATCATTTATATCAAGACCAAGAAGCTTTAGCTCATTCTCTAGCACATCAAAAAGTCCTTTCCCAGTCGTATCATTTACGTGTAGAAATCCTATAAAGGATTCTTCTATGCAAACACCACTTGAAGATGAATCCACATATCTTATAATTAAAGACATTTGCTCTTGGTGACTTGCATCAGGGGTACAATCAAGTATGATAGAGAAATACTTTGAACTCTTTATTTTCTTAAGAATTTCAAACCTAATAGCAGAACCAAGCAAGTGTAGCAATTCATTCTGAATTTTGTGATCAAGATAATGAGCATGAGTTTCATCATTTGTAATACGACGAACATGCTCCTGCATAACAGGGTCAAATTCAGCCAACATCTCTACCAAACCCAAGAAATTACCATTGCTATCTTCATACAGCTTGCCATTAGTACCACAGAAGGCTAAATTATGCTTGGCAAGAAATGTTACAATGCAAACGATTCTGAATAATACCTTTCTCCAATGGTCCTTCTCTTTCTCAAGTTGTCGTTGAGCAACTTTATCAATAGTTTGATGTTTTTCCAATCTACTACGCAACTCATACCAATTAGTCATATTCAAAACATGATCCATACTTTTCTCATGATCTTGTAGTTTATTTTTCATATGTGACCAATCATTAGTGCCCTCATTTGCCAACTGACCTTTTCGATGACCTTTTGTAAATAGTTTACAACCAAAGCAAAATACTTTATCAAGTTCCTTAGAATACACAAGCCAATCCCTATGACAATGCTCCCCATTTGATAGGGATCTAGTATAGAACTTGGCAGTAAACCTTTTCCGATATATATTCTTAGGACCTTTCTTAATTGATAAGTCTCTTCTTGGACCCTTTTGTGCTAAAATATCAATCTGTTTAGAATCAAGAAAATCCCAGTTTCTTGGATCAAATATATCAGACCGGAAAGAATCATCAACATCAGCACCAGGTGAATTATCCAAATTAACATCAACATGTTCTTCCTCTACCTCAATATTGTCTGACTCTGTCTGATTATCCGTAGACGGATTGTTAGGAACAATTGCAAGTGCAAGGGTAGAAGGATCAACAAACTGATTGCCGGATGACTCTTGTGATGCTTCTTTTCTAATAAACTTGTCCATAGCACCTTTTTGAGATTTAATAAAATTTTGTTCCTTTTCTTTTCTCTTGCGCTTCTGCGAACCGGACATATGTTTCCCCATGTCAAATCTGCATAAATGAAAAACAATATGAATAAATAAAATTAAAGCGCGGATGCGCTCTGAAATTAGAAGTGCGATACAAAATATTAATCAGATTACCTGTTTTTGCGGTCAGCCAATAAGGCGATCTGGCGAAGTGGCGATGAAGATCGAAGAGGAACTGCCGCTAACAGCTAACTGACCACTGCGGTGTCGCCCAGTCGACCGTCGCCGGCGCAGCGGCCGAGCGGCGCTGTACACAACCGATCGCCAATCGCCGACCGATCGATCCAAACGATGTGTGCGTGCGTGTTCGTCTTCCTCACTTTCTGTTTCTGGCTTCGTGCGTTGCGTCCGCAGGCCCGGAAATAGTGCAGCAGATCGATCTATCATGGGATACCGATCGATGTCGTTTCGTATTCGCCCCACAGCAGCCGAACGGGAGCGAGCATGAGGCCCAGCAGCTAGCGAGAAGGCCTAGCAGTGAGCTGGAAAGGAATAAAACTCTTTTTTTTCGGATGTATACATATACGTATGTAAAAATCTTGGGCCCCCCAAATCTGTGGGCCCTGTGTCGGTGGCACAGTTGGCACCACAGTAGGCCCGGGCCTGGTAGTAAGGATACAGAGATCAAACACAAAGAAATACAAGAGTACATGGAACGGATACAGGAGGTGAAACCGCAGAGGGCCATCTTCATCTTCAACCTCTCGCCATCGACCCGGACCTCCCCCCACCGTTGGTCCTGAGCCAGTTGGGGCCGTCCGATGGCTGTTTCCGTCACAAACAAAGCTTCCAGCAGTACTCAGCCATTGGATCAGAGGTAAAAACCACATCGATCGATTTTTTTTACCAAAGGTAGATTGCAGCCACTTCACCCAACTCCGATAGAATTAGATTAGTACTTGAGAAATTTTATGTGGTTTGATTCTGAGCCGCGTCTCCCGCCGTTCGTCGTGAGCCAGTTGGGGCCGTCCGATGGCTGCACGGTGTCGCCTCGCCTTCCAGCCGTTCTCAGCCATTGGATCAGATCTTTAAACCACACCAATTTTTTACCCAAGGTAGATTTCAGCCACTTCACCGACCCCCGACAGAATTATATTTTGGCTAAAAGAAACTCAGGAGCTTTTAGATTAAAAAAAGCTAGATTCAGCAATAAATCACTACTACTTTGATGACACATTGGCCCGAGTTGTTATAATTATTGTTCGAGATACGAAATTACGAAATTTGGAAAATTTGGTCCTTTGAAGTTACCTTTTTTTCTACCCGGGATGAAAATATAAACCTACACATATATAATTAATATACTGATCGTGTTACCAAGCGACGTGCCTAGCAGGATGGCAAGCTGTGTCAAAAATAATCAACAAAGACTACAATGAACATACTAAAGTGTTTTAGCGACTTAAATGTGTGATGATGAATCCAATCAACTTATTCTTGCCACACTTCAAAAGGTAATAATTAGAGCGAGAAAACTTAGTTTGGCAAATTTAAAACCTTTATGGGCCCACCACACACTCCCAAGAAAAATCCCCCAAAAGGTGGTTTCAAAAAAATTATTTTTTAACAAAATGTGGTAATTAGAATCATTTGTTTTGGATAAGAAATTTGTTAATCAGAATTAAAAAAATCCTCAATGTAAATATAGACTTGTACATTATTGATACATTGAGCATGCTACCAAGCGAAAAAGCCTGGCAAGATATGCCAAACAATAATCAACAAAAGATACAGTGGGCATTCTACAATGTGAGTTATTTAGTTGTATGATAAATCCACTCAAGTTATTCCTGCCACACTTCTCAAGGCAAAAGTGAGGGGTCAATAGCCCCTATGCGACATCTTTCCAAGGAAATGGACGAGAAGCGACGTTCTTGCTGGAAATAGCTAGCATGCGACGTCTGACGGGAGGGTTATAGCTGCAATGCGACACTTCTCTTCAACATCAGTAGACAGCTTATCAATTCAAACAACATGGGCTGAGCGGGACCCAAAAATTATCCACGTCAGATCGTGGGACCCACTGCTTGTCCACCTCACGTCGTGGGACCCAGAACACGTAGCTGCAAGAAGAGAGACGATCTCGTCCCCGCACCGGAGCCAGCGTTCATTCGACCGTTGCAGTATAGAGCATCCGCTCGTTCCTACCCCCCTTCTTCTCCGGCGATCCTCTAAGCGCTGCAACGCCGGCGGTGATGTCGACCTCCGCTTCAACCTGCCGGTGGCCACGCTATGGTCCAGTGCCGCTGGGACGGTGCCCTGTCTGCCCACGGACGGCGCCCCTAAAGCGAGTTTGTTAAATGCGAGAGCAAACCAGAGCCAGGGAAGGTGAGATCTTAGTTTCCCCTCTACCAATTTCATTAATTTTGTGGTTTTCATCCGATTTGGGAATTAGGGTTTCATCCGATTTGGGGGAATTTTGCTCTGTTTTCAGCCGGATCTGCGGAAATGCCACCATTTCGAGTGGCTTGATGAGTACATCAATAGGATTGAACTGGAGGGCGCCTTCCTGGAGGTCAATTCGCCGCCGTCGGCCGAGCAGTGGGGATCAGCCACGGTGGTTGCTCCGGTGGGGAAAGCGGATGGGGTTGCGGCGGAAGTGAAGGAGATGAAGAAGATGAACAAGCACCTAAAGAAGCTTGTCGATCTGAAGAAGCAGGACAATCTGATGTCTGTAGTTTTTTATTTATGTGCAATTGCTCTTGGTGTTGTTTATTTGCTGATCATTAGTCACTAAACAATGTAACTAGTGTTGCAGTTAGTTTGGACAATTTCTGTATGGCTAAGACTTGGAAGTAATGCATGACAGATGCAAATTCATTTGGTTTGTTCCAATTCCTAAAATGTTGCAAATGTGTGTTGTCTATTTGCTGATCCTTGGTCATTGTAACAATGTAATTAGTGTAGCAGTTAGCTCGGGCCATTTGTGTATGGCTAAGACTTGGCAGATATGCATCACAAATCCAACATTTATTTAGTTTGGTTAAATTTGTAAAACGTTAGAAATGTGTGCGAAATGTTCCGTTCTTTTGTAGAAAAAACTACAACGGATAGGCGAAAAGGCCAGGCCCAAGTAAAACCTAGCCAGGCCCAATGTCAAAAGATGTGATCTTTCGGCAAAAAAAAAAAAACGTGCACACTCCAGGCCTAATAGTAAGAGGATGTTTGTTTTTATTATTTGACCCGTTGCACGTCTTGTTGGGCCCAATAAAAATAGGATGCGTCTCCCTCTCCCTATGTCCTCTCTTCTTTTTATTATTTACTTATCATTTTTCAGCATTTTAGTTTGTTTACTCACTCACTTTTGTAAGACATTTTAAGGCATGCTAGCATTATCAAGGGCCATGGTTTTGAATTCCCACGCTTGGTTGAGATTTGTCCCTTTTCTTTCACCATTGACACGTGGGACCCACTAATAAGGGCTTTTAATGTATAGGTTCATTTTAAGACATATTTATAAAACTTTAATTAGACAAAACGTGCACAGTCTAGGCAGAGGGGCGGTGCTGGGTTTTGACGTGACAACATCGATGGGACGCGGGGCCCCACTAGTCAGTTGGACTGCAGGTCACGCGTCAAGACCAGCGACGGTCCAACGGTTAACACACAGCGACGGGAGAAGAGTATGTTGGCTATTGCTGAAAATTACCCCAAAATTCAAATGAATTTGTTGAGTACATTAAGGAGTCAAAGAAAACATTGGCATCCATAACATATATTATCCATAACTACATCCACATTACATATATATATATATATATATATAGTGGCCCGACCCACATTACACGTTACATATATTAAACTAAAAAAGAAAAATTACATTTCATAGCCCTAAATATAAAGGGCCCTAAACCCTAACCGCTACCCGTTGGCGCCCCTTCGTCTGCGGGCCGTAACCTACGCGCCGCTGGCGGCCTTCCTCCACTCCGCCGCCCTGTCCGCCATCTCGGCGTCGGACAAGGCCCGGAGATTCTCATCCCGGAGCCTCTTCGTGGCCCTGTCCTCTCGGACGGGGTACCACTTCTTCGCCGCCTTCCTCGGCGGCCGCCGCCTTCCTCTCGGCGGCGAGTTCCTCCTTCCTCTCCTGCTTCTCCAGGAAGTCTAGACGGCGTTCGAGGGCCATCTCGGAGCGGTTGTTCATGCGCCCGTGCATCTTCGTGGACTATTCCACGCATCCTTATCCTCTCTCACGCTCTGAAAAAAAGGCTAGCCAATCAACTAGCGGAACCAGCCCTCCTACGGATCGCCCAGAGCCTGGCCTAAGATTCCTTCTAGAAGAACAATCGGACGGCTGAAGTTCATTGCATGGATAGAAATGGGGTCGTTTCCCCTAGCTTTCGAGGTGGTCAACTGAGATTTGGAGGCAGTCAACGGTCCTTGTATAGCAAAAAACCTCACCAAAGGTACAGCAAAAAACCTCACCAGGCTAACTTTTCCATTTTTGTGTGCAGAACTTGTTTAAATGCTGGTCAAACTTAGGGTTTGACCGAATTTGAAATGAGCAACAAAAATTCAAAAAAAATCAAAAAAATGGAAAACCAGTGCACAATGTCTTATAATGTCACATACTACCTATTGGATCTTATAAACAAGGTATATATACATTCAAGCTCTCTGTTCATGCATAAGATGTGATATCGGCAGAATTCTGCCATATGAAGTCAAGGTTGAAGACAAGTGGTTTAAGGTCTTGGGAATGAAGTTGTCCAAAACCCCACCAAAGGTTCATTTTGGTGTTACTAAGAAGGATCCAGGCTAACTTTTCCATTTTTGTGTGCAGAACTTGTTTAAATGCTGGTCAAACTTAGGGTTTGACCGAATTTGAAATGAGCAACAAAAATTAAAAAAAAATCAAAAAAATGGAAAACTAGTGCACATTGTCTTATAATGTCACATACTACATATTGGATCTTACAAACAAGGTATATACATTCAAGCTCTCTGTTCATGCATAAGATGTGATATCGGCAAAACTCTGCCATATGAAGTCAAGGTTGAAGACAAGTGGTTTAAGGTTTTGGGAATGAAGTTGTCCAAAACCCCACCAAAGGTTCATTTTGGTGTGACTAAGAAGGATCCAAGCTAACTTTTCTATTTTTGTGTGCAGAACTTGTTTAAATGCTGGTCAAACTTATGGTTTGACCGAATTTGAAATGAGCAACAAAAATTCAAAAAAAATCAAAAAAATGGAAAACCAGTGCACATTGTCTTATAATGTCACATACTACCTATTGGATCTTATAAACAAGGTATATATACATTCAAGCTCTCTGTTCATGCATAAGATGTGATATCGGCAGAACTCTGCCATATGAAGTCAAGGTTGAAGACAAGTGGTTTAAGGTTTTGGGAATGAAGTTGTCTAAAACCCCACCAAAGGTTCATTTTAGTGTGACTAAGAAGGATCCAGGCTTACTTTTCCATTTTTGTGTGCAGAACTTGTTTAAATGCTGGTCAAACTTAGGGTTTGACCGAATTTGAAATGAGCAACAAAAATTCAAAAAAATCAAAAAAATGGAAAACCAGTGCACATTGTCTTATAATGTCACATACTACCTATTGGATCTTATAAACAAGGTATATATACATTCAAGCTCTCTGTTCATGCATAAGATGTGATATCGGCAGAACTCTGCCATATGAAGTCAAGGTTGAAGACAAGTGGTTTAAGGTTTTGGGAATGAAGTTGTCTAAAACCCTACCAAAGGTTCATTTTGGTGTGACTAAGAAGGATCCAGGCTTACTTTTCCATTTTTGTGTGCAGAACTTGTTTAAATGCTGGTCAAACTTAGGGTTTGACCGAATTTGAAATGAGCAACAAAAATTAAAAAAAAATCAAAAAAATGGAAAACCAGTGCACATTGTCTTATAATGTCACACACTACCTATTGGATCTTATAAACAAGGTATATATACATTCAAGCTCTCTGTTCATGCATAAGATGTGATATCGGCAGAACTCTGCCATATGAAGTCAAGGTTGAAGACAAGTGGTTTAAGGTTTTGGGAATGAAGTTGTCCAAAACCCACCAAGGTTCATTTTGGTGTGACTAAGAAGGATCCAGGCTAACTTTTCCATTTTTGTGTGTAGAACTTGTTTAAATGCTGGTCAACAAAAATTCAAAAAAAAATCAAAAAAATGGAAAACCAGTGCACATTGTCTTATAATGTCACATACTACCTATTGGATCTTATAAACAAGGTATATATACATTCAAGCTCTCTGTTCATGCATAAGATGTGATATCGGCAGAACTCTGCCATATGAAGTCAAGGTTGAAGACAAGTGGTTTAAGGTTTTGGGAATGAAGTTGTCCAAAACCCCACCAAAGGTTCATTTTGGTGTGACTAAGAAGGATCCATGCTTACTTTTCCATTTTTGTGTGCAGAACTTGTTTAAATGCTGGTCAAACTTAGGGTTTGACCGAATTTGAAATGAGCAACAAAAATTCAAAAAAAATCAAAAAAATGGAAAACCAGTGCACATTGTCTTATAATGTCACATACTACCTATTGAATAATATCTAGGTGATTTGGACAATGTCGAAAAAAAAAGTTGATAGAAATGGGGTCGTTTCCCCTAGCTTTGGAGGCCATTTCTAACACGTTTTCGACGACGATGAGTTGTGTCTCACAAAAGAGATCAGGGCAACCATGGGAGGTGTTGTACATTACAGACAGCGTAGGAAGCTCAAACAAACATAGAAAAGGTACAAATTTGAATTTAGCATCATATTTGAATTTCGGCAAATATTTGAATTTCAAACTCAAATTCTAGTTTAGCATTATTACAAATCACACAAGTTTTCACGAATCAAAGTAGCATTATTACAATCACACAAGTGTTCAAAAATCAAATCGAGTAGCAATACATCACTTTTCTTAGCATTTGATTTCTTCTTCTTCGGCTTCGGCTTGCTTTTGCTTGTTTTTGCTTCTATATCAAGAAGATCATTCATGCTCCTTGTTTTCTTTGCATCTCCTTCACAAGGCCTTCGAGAGGGAATTTCAGGCTGGAAAACTTGATCCAAAGCTGCTTTAGTTTGCACTTGGTCCAGAACAACTTCAGCTTCAGTTTCCACATCTTCGGTTTCAGCTTCCAGAACAGCTTCAGCTTCAGTTTCCAGAACATCTTCAGTTTCAACTTGGTCCAGAACAGCTTCAACTTCCTCCAAAATAGCTTCAGGTTGCACATCTCCAGGTTGCACAGGCACTGCAACATCGACAGAGCCGAACACAGTCTGCACACTCCTCTTCTTTCTACACCCTCCAATTCTGGCCTTTTTGGCTGGACAAAGAGGTTCAGTTTCAAGGGGCTGAAACACACGTTTCTTCCTGACAGTCCCCTTTGGATCGGTGTATCTACACTTGATGGATCCAGCTCGGTGTCCAAGTTCTTCACAACGCTTGCATCTATTTTTGTTACCTTTTTGGGGCCTCTTTGGCTTGGCGTCTTTCTTCCCCTTCTTACTGCTCCCACCTTTTTCAAACCAAGGCTTGAATCTACTCTGTTTCGGCCTGCCAGCCTTCCTTCTCGTCAAAGGAGCGCACAAAGAGAATTCTATGTCCACTTCAGGCCACTGAGACTGATCTGTAAGTGGTGGAATTGGATGTGCATATGCAGCTCTGAATTTTTCAACTGAGTAATATTCATGCAAATATGGGTGCATATTTAGCTTGGGTTTGGATGCCAAGAAAATGACGGCATGTTCACAAGGTTTTCCAGTGTGTTGCCACTCAAGGCAGCTGCACTCTTTCTTTTCAGTGTCAACAACATGCCTTCTGGTAGTCTTTGTATCTTTAACTTCACCAGAATGCAATGAGGATTTCACAACTAACAAATGTGCAAGCCCTCTGCTCCTGTTGACTACCTGCTGCACCACAACAGGCAGTTTATCCTGCCCTTGCAGCTTATCACCAATCTTTGCTCTCAATTCCCACCACTTCATGATCATGATCCTAATTTGGTCAACCATGTCATGGACAGGCAAGTCCTTGAAATCCTTTATCTTGTTGTTAAAACTTTCTGCCAAATTGTTGTTGATATGATCACACTTGATGGCAGTGTTAAATCCTGACTTGTACCACAAAAGAGAATGGTATGTGTCCATCCAAGGGCCAAACTCAGTGCTTGCTTCTTTATCTTATTCATATGATACTCCCAAGCACTAACCTTGTATGCTCTTGCTGCTGGCCACAAGCGGCCAAATGCATCTCCTCTGAATTTTTTTATCACATTCATTCACATATGACCAAAGCACTCCCTCTGCTCACAATGTGGAAAAATATTCTTCACTGCATTTTCTAGCCCTTTACATGCGTCAGTGTGGATTGCCAAAGGGAACACTGGACCAATGCTACTTTTCAACTGCAGCATGAACCATGTCCATGAAGCTTCTGACTCAGACTGAAACAAGCCAATAGCTACAGGGTACGTCCAATTGTGTCCATCTAGAGCATTGCAAGCTGCAAGTTGACCATTCCACTTGCCAGTCAAAAATGATGAATCTATACTCAAATATGGACGGCATCCTGCTTTGAAGCCATCAATGCAAGGCTTTAAAGCCATGAAGAATTTGGAGAAGAACACTTTCCCATCTGGTGTCACCTCAGTATCTATCTCAACAACACTGCCTGGACACCTTTTATCCACTTCTGCTTTGAAGTTATAAAGCATTCTAAAGGTATTTGCCCAATCACCAAATAATCTTTTCATTACTCTTTGCTTTGCCTTCCACACTGTCGTATATTGCAGCTGGATTGGGTAATCCTTTTCCAGGTCTACTTTCAGTTTCTTTGCAGTCGTGTTTGGTTTCTTGGATAAAATAGGAGTGATTTTTTCTGCCACCCAAAGTTGGGATGTCATTTTTGTAACTTGTTGTGAAGTTGTCATACAAGTATGTGCTTTTGGAATTTGATTCACTCTTACTGTCCTTCCATCAGGTTGACGTCTAGCTGATATATACCACTTGCATGGCATGGCACCACCATCATAACCTTTGCACTTGGCATAGAATTTCTTTGTATCTGTCCACAAAGTCTTGGTTTCAAACTCATGTTTGATTGCATAAGTCCTGAAACACATCCTAAACTAATCCATGCTTGGAAACAATTTACCTACTTCAATAACTGGATTTTCTTTGTCATAAACACATACAAGCTCTTCATCATGGCCATCACCCACATCAACTGCAGCATTTTGCATCAACTCCGAATCTATTTCAAAATCAGCATTAGCATCTGTATTTGCAGTCCTTGACCGTCTGTTACCATCATCTGCAGCATCTTCTTTCTCCTTTTCCTTGTCTTGCTCATCTACAGGAATACCAAACATAGATGCCATTTCAATGTCAGACATTGGATCAATGACCAAATCTGTCGGTTCATTAATCTCAACTGTATTCCAATCGATACATACAACCTCCTCAACATTATCAACTGCCTCTTCTGCATCTGCCTCCGCTCTTAACACTGCCAATTCAGTAACTAAAGGCCCTATCTGCCTTTGTGCAGACCAATCATCCTCAGCAATCTGGCAAGCCAACTTCGATGCCACATATCCAACCCTAGATGCAGGGTTCACAGCTACGAGCTCTGCCAAAAAAAGAACACTTTTGCTTGTCCAGCCGTCTCGCCGATCGATTTCTTCTACCATTTCTTCCCCTGTCTCAATCCTAACATACTCCTGCTTCCAATCATCGAACCGTAACAAAGAAACTTCTTGTTCTGACCCCCAAATCACACTCTCCCCAATTTTTTCCACCACATTCCTCACGGCCTCCTCTTCCTTCAATTCTAGGTCTTGGGGATCAAATTCTTCAAAAGGTATATCCCATTCAACCATCGTGTCTCTCTCAATCATCCGCATGCTGCCATCAAGCAACACTGCCTTGGAGGGAAAGAATTTGATCGAAAATTTGAATTTACCATGTCCCCTGTTTTTGGCGACCAAGGTGAGCTAGAAGTCGAGGTAGTAAGCAAATAGAATTGAAATTAAGTTTCAAGCCTCGGGAAATTACCCATTACTTGTCCCCTCTCCCGGTTCCATCTCGCCGCCGTCCACAATCTACGCTCAAAAGGGCGCCCTCAGATCTAATGTGAGAATGATGGGAGAGGAATTAGGGTTTCGAATGGCACTCACCACGTCCGCCATAGAACGAAAGCGCCGCCGCCCTCTGAAAAAGTTCCGCTGCCGCCCCCGCCGTCGAGAACATTTCCCCGCCGCCGCCGGTGCCGACAGAGAATGTCACGCGCGCGCTCGGTCGGAAGCGCTCGAATGGCACTCACCACGTCCGCCGTAGAACGAAAGCGCCGCCGCCCTCTGAAAAAGTTCCGCTACCGCCGCCGTCGAGAAGGAAAGGTGAGCTCCGCCGCCGCCGCCAGAGAAGGTCACGCGCGCGCTGGGTGGGAAAGCGGTTGGTTTGTCTGGGTTAGCACCTGATACTAATTAGGACCATCATGTTTTAATCAACTGTCTCATCTAACCTAACTGTGTCCTTAACGGCCGTTATATGGCTATTGTGGCCCTGAGCTATTTCCAACCAAAACAGCGTCGCATGCGAGCTATTTCCAGGAAAACGTCGCTTCAAATCCAATAGCGATGAAAAACGTCGCATAGGGGCTATTGACCCCAAAAGTGAGACCGGGCTAACTTGGTTTGTCAAATTCACAACCTTATGGCCCTACCATACTCCAAAGAAAAAGTATCACCGAATGGATCATAGGTAAGGCTGAATTCATGACAAGTGTTAAAAAGATAACAAACAACATTTTACACTATGAGTCATACAAAAATATATTATTGTGTAAATGAAAGGTGTTGAAAAGGATTATATTTTAACTAGGCAAGCACTGAATGGTGAGGTTGCTACAAAGTATCATGTGAAAAAAGACTTATGCCTAGGAATAACTAGGCACGAATGTAGTTTAGACATATAGACAAGGATCGAGCCAAGACTGCCTAACCCACCATGAAGTGATAGGCAATAAACCCCCCATATAAATACTCTAGAAATATTAAATAATGGTTCGTAGCTGATTCGGCTAAAGTTAGCACAACTGGCAACATACGTCCGAATTATGATATTACGAAAATGCATCTCCAATGATGAAATATAAATAGCGTTGATGCAAAGAAATTAGTACAAAATGAGATTTCCCTTCAAAATGAGGCCTGATACGTTATTGACCAATACTCCTACACATGCATTCCAAAAGGCTGCACAAATAACCCACCGTCCCACCCAGTATATTTTTTTCCCGAACAAGCAAGAGCTTTTTGTGTCGTTACATTAGAAAACAAAGCATCAATTTTTAGAGGGGATTCAGAGCAGCCACTGAGGTTATGTGGCATGCTCAATGGTGGAGGTACCATATCCAGCAGCACTCCGGCGATTTCGGAGAAATGTGGCTGGAAGTGGTTACTCCGGGGATATGGGAACGCCCCCACGTCGCGCTGCCTGCTCGTTTTGATCGACCACGCGCGTACGCATCTATCGTCTCCGCGCCACACGGTGCGCCTCCATTGGCCCGCCAAATTGCAGCCGTACAAATGATTGACCACTGCCCATGCATATTGCAGGCCCGGCCAGTGTACCAGCAGCAGCACAGCACAGCACAGTGATCCCCAGTACAACGACTAATGAACTCCTAGCTCCCCTTGATCAAATCTCTCAAGCCCAAAGTGGTCAGTGGATCAAGTGAGATATAATGTGATTACATGACAACGGCACCACCACGTACATCCAATGATCGCGTCGATGACCCAAAATGCTGCAAATGGCCAAAGCGCGCCCACCGATCGATGTTCCATGCGAGCCACAAAAAAACTGGAGCAGGCAGAAATAGAGATTCAGAGATAATATAAAGAGCCTCCAAAGCAAAAGGACTCGTCACCTAATACTGTGCTGCTGGGCTCGCCGGAGAGATATTTCCAGCTCGCTCCCCCATCCACACGAAGCGCGTCGACGGCGATCGAGCCCGCCCGCTAGAATCTGGATCACAGGTTTCCAGATCGATAGGACGCTTCGAAATTCGGATCCAAGAGAGAGCAGCGAAGGTGCAGTGTATCCGGCCACCTACCTAGTACTACGTCGCGCGCTGCCGGCCGGGGAAGTCGGAGAGATCGGCGTCGCGTCTACCAACCAAAACTGGGACCTGATGGGAAGCCGTGCCAGTGATGAATCTGGGTGTCGTCGTTTTGGAGTTTGGCGGCGACGGCGACGGCGCCGGGAATTGGTGTCAGCGCGTGCGTCATTTGCATGCACGTTGCGCCCGCCCGCGCGCTGTTGTTGTCGGCGTGTCGCCGATCGGAGCACGGACGGACGGAGAGGATGCGTATGCGAGGGCAAGTCCGGTGACGTACATGGCGATCGAGGTCTGGGGTACGGTGGTGTGGTGTATTTTTGCACTGGTTGGTGCCTGTCGTAGCGCGCAGTACCGAAACGGCTTATCCTCAAACTGCAAACGATGGACACGTACGCACGGCGCCCATCAATGCATAATATATGCGTGATTTTTGGTCCAATTCTCTTGGAGAATGTATCCATGTTAGCTTGTCGGTGAAGATGTTTTTTAGAAGAAAATATCGTGGATGTTTTTTTGGCGTCTTCTCTCATGGACATGGAATTTCGCGGAGCCCAGAACCATGGAAGAATTAATCGAACAAGCGTTTACAAAAAAAATCGCTCTCTGAAAGATCAAGAAACCTACATTAGACACACCTTTATTCGGCTTCTAGGAATACTTTTTTTTGGAAGATCCTCTTCACCGGCTCCTCCTAGAAGCTAACCTTACAAAATAGTTTAGTTTTCTAACTTATTAGTTTTTTTTTACGTTCAAGGCAGTCATTCTGCCGTCGATTAGATAGATAGAATGTGTATGTACATTGTTTTGTTTCCAATTACAAGCTCTCGCTAAGAGCCACCAGGGAGGTCTCCCGGATCAGTGGAGTGGGCATAAGCCCTTTGCGCTATCTCCTCCCTAACTAGCATAGCCACTGCCTCGGGTAGCAAAGCGACATTCTGAAAAACTCGCCTATTGCGCTCCTTCCAGGTTCCCCACATGGCGTAACGCCTTTGGTAGACCGCTCAGTGTGTCGTCCCACCACGAGTTGAGACTACGTCCCGCCACCGGGGAAGCCACTCCAAAGGTACCGTCCAGCCAGGGGCGGAGCCAGGATTTAGGTATGGGGGGGCGAGGCAATAATTGAGCCAAAAAAATCGCCTCCCTAAACTATGTAAGAAGGTTTATATTGAGGTTTCTTGTTGTTTAATATTTCCCAAAACGATTTCGAGGATGTATAGTATAGCTAACTACTCCCATATATTGCACCAAATACCTTGCACAAAATATATCATATGTAAGTTTAAGATATACTATTGACAACAATTGTTGTTAACTAAATTGTTGGACTTAGCTACTATAGTTATACAGATTTGAATCTAAAAACATCATTGATTAGACTAGCACTAAAATTAGGATTGGAAGCTATGAATGTGTGCATATACAGAATCAAATGGGATTAGTTACTTAGTATAAGGAGTAGTGATCGGGCGGATAGCTCCTGTGCGACACTTTTCATCGAAATGGTGAAAAATGCGACACCGTTCGAAGAAATAGCTACTGCGCGACGTTTCTGACTGCCAAAATAGCCAGCACACGACATGGTTGATTAAACGGTCGTAACGTTGGATTGATTCCGACAGATGGGTCATAGACTCGTGTGCTTACTTAGTTGTGCTCATAGATTTAGATTTACCGCCGACTGAATCTTAGAGCTGTCCGTGCCGCCACCGTTCCCCACCATCCCCTTCTTCTCCGACGGCGGCGACCGCCTGCTCATTTCGATTGGGATCTGAGCCTAGTCGCCTCGGCCGATTCGTGACCCCGCCTCAGTCTCGCCCTAATCAGTCTCAGTGGCCTGCTCGTTTCGATTGGGCGGTGTGCTGAACGAGGATGAACCCCGAGGAGACGGGCGAGAGTACTTCAAATAGGTAAATGAATCCCTTTTTGTCTGGATTTGAATTCCATGCATCTTTTTACCTAGATTCGTATGTGAATTGGGGGTTCCTATTCCGCTACCTCACACGTCCCGCCGCCATTCAAAACAGAGGAGATGCTATGCGGAGGAACTTTGAATTCACTGTCGAATTCTTTGTATCTAAGGCGAAACTAGGTGATGGTAGCGTGTGGGACATCGAGAGAGATACAATAGTGAGATTAGAGGTCGAATTTTCAGAGATTGATCCCCAAGAGCTACAAATTTTGGAAGAGAAGGCCGTGAAGAATGTGGTGGAGAAACTTGGAATTCAGTCGAACTAGCTGACACTACTGATTTGGTCATTGCACCAATGGAAGACATTGAGATGGCTGAATATTTTGGAATTCCAGTAGATGATAGAGATAAGGAGAAAGAGAAGAAGAAGAAGAAGAGTGATGATAGAAGTGACACTGGTGAAGGTAACAAAATTCTTTTGAAGATGTGGATAAAGAGTTGATGGAACAAGCTGCAGCTGATGTAGATGATGCACATGATGAGCTGGTAACTGTGTATGATAAAGAAAACCCTCAAATTATTGTAGGAAAGTTGTTTCCAAGCATGGACGAGTTCAAAATGTGTTTCAAGACTTATGCAATCAAGAAGGAATTTGACGCCAAAACCAAGTGGACTGATAGAAAGAAGTTTTATGTGAGGTGCAGCGGTTTTGATGGGGGCGCCGGGCCTTGTGAAAGAACAAACTATGCCCGAGATGTCGCCTAGAGGGGGGGGGGGGTGAATAGGCGATTAACACTTTTTCTAATTAGGGCTTGATAATTGCGGAATAAAACTATGTGTTTAAATTAACAAGCCAACAATCTAATTACTAGGCTCACCTATGTGCACCAACAACTTATGCTAAGCAATATAAGCAACAAGGTGATAGCAAGATATAAACTTCAAGCACGAAGGCTATCACAATGTAAATTGCATAAGTAAAAGCTCGGGTATAGAAATAACCGAGGCACGCGGAGACGAGGATATATTCCCGAGTTCCTCCTTGTTAAGGGAGTACGTCTCGTTGGAGGGTGTGAGCTCGCCACAAGAGGCCTACTCAAGATGCCACAAAGGCCTCACCCTATTCTCCGATTAACCTCACCCAAGGGATTGGTTCACCTTCCACTATCGGAATCCTTCGAGGCGGATTCCGGAGCCCTTTTACAACTTCCTTGGGGCACACACCCACAACTCAATTGGGGGCTCCCAAAATGTGCCGAAGCTTCACAACCGAAGACTTCGCGGCACCTCCAACCGTCTAGGGTACACGATGCACCCAAGAGGCAACAAGCTCTTGGGAACACAATGCACCCAAGAGTAACAAGCTTCTCAACCTTCAACTTCACGTATCACCGTGGAGAGAGCAACCCGATGCAACTAATGCAAGAGGCAAGAACACACAAAGTGGTCAAGTCCTTCACTCTCAAATTCCAACCAAGCAACAAATGCTTTGGGGGAATAAGAGAGGAAGAACAAAGGGGATGAACACAAAGCAACCCCAAATCTAGATCCACAAGGTTCCCTTCACTTAGAAGAGAATTTGACTGGTGGAAAGGTAGATCTAGATCTCCTCTCTTGAATCCCTAAGTTTGGGCAAGAATCATTGGAGGGATTGAGAGGAATCAAGCTCACAAGGTTAGCAACAATGGAGGAGAGAGGAAAACAAGTGAGCAAGGTGAGCAACCAGCACTTGGGGGAAGAAGGGGGCTATTTATAGCCTCCCCAAAAAACTAGCCGTTGGAAAAACGAGTGGCCGGAAATTCCGGGTTAAAGGGCCGGAACTTCCGGCCGGGGGCCGGATATTCCGGGGCTTACACCAGAATTTCCGGTGCCCCGAAAATTTTCGGAGCAAACCTTTGGTGCAAAGTTCCGGATCCCCACCCGAGAGAAAACACGAAAATGACTTAGCCAAATTTTCCTTGGGCCGGATATTCCGGACCAAAGACCGGAAATTCCGGACCCCCGGAAATTTCCGAGGCAAAATTCCGAACCCCCTCCAGAGAGAAAAGCCAAAAAGACTTAGCCAAAAAAGCTCAGATGAAAATATGGGCCGGATATTCCGGTGCAACGGCCGGAACTTCCGGGGGCCGGAATTTCCGCCCCACAGAAAACAGCAGAAATTGTAATATGAAAATGGGCATATCTTTTGCATCCGGACTCCGTTTTCGATGATTTTGGGCTCGTTAGACTCGCAACGAAAAGCTCTACAAGATCATGCAGAGAAATATCATTGTCCATCATGTGAGGAGGAATCATAAGGAGAGAGTTTGACCTCTCTTAGAAGGGACGAACCGGAAAAACCTCCAAAATAAAAAACGCAAGAAGGTATTCATGAAATCCGTTTTTGATGAACTAGAGCATGGTATGGAGATGAAGACAAGCTCTAAATTCTCACATGGATAAAAGCCAAATGAGAACCAATAAAGATGATTGCATGTATGGAAAGGTTTGTGCTCTCTATGACGATACGATCACGATATACGGTCGAGAGCCCCTCTTGATAGTACGGCTATCTATCCTATAACCCGATCTCTCACTAAACATCATGAGACCGGTAAAATAGAAACCCTATCAAGATCATACCTTTGCCTTGCGCATTAATCCACTTGAGGTCGACGAAGTCGATCTTCATCTCCTCAAGACGCACCACCTTTCTTGATTGCGCTTCGCTTGGTGAAGATCCACATGATGCTCCCCCATACACCAAGATAGGAGAAGAACCACATAGACAAATCTTCACTTGGCCTTTATCTTCAAATGGTTGGCAAGATCCAAGCATATGACATCTTCTTGCTGATCACATTGAACTTGAACCACACCACTTGACACCGTCCTTCATGAGCTACACGAGATCTTCCTTTTGATGCAAGCTCATGACAAGACACCTAACCCAACATAGATATACCAAGCACATAGATCATGGGTTAGTTCACAAGGCTATATTGACGAGTGCTTACCATACCATGAGATCACATGATCCCTCATGGTACATTACTAGCCTCGTGTGTTGATCAACTTGCACATAGCCTTGATCAACATATAATCTTCTTCTTCCATTAGCCTTGATTCCAACATATGGAGATCAAGCAACGCAAATGAACACATCCTACAATTACCTCAACACAAATATTAGTCCATACAGATTGTCATTAATTACCAAAACCATGCATGGGATCAACCATGCACTTTCACCTAGCAAATGGTACATTTCTGCTAGACGCCAACCTGATGGAGCTACCACCAGAGTTAATCAAATCCCACATGTACATACTTGCATTACTAGTTCACAGAATGTAACCTCAATGACATCACAGGCTTGGGTTGCAGAAAAGATCCTATTTTAGCCAAGACACCAAACACTACAACAATGAAGGTTAAAACAGATTTGGAAAAAGACTACCCAATTGTGGTGAAATATACCACAGTGTGGAAGGCAAAACAAAGGGCAATGAAAGCATTATATGGTGATTGGGCAAATACATTTAGGATGCTTTACAGCTTCAAAGCAGAGGTGGAGAAAAGGTCACTTGGCAGTGTTGTGGAGATTGATACTGAAGTAACAGAGGATGGCAAGGTCTACTTCTCTAAGTTTTTTATGGCATTAAAACCTTGCATAGATGGCTTCAAAGCAGGTTGTCGTCCATATTTAAGCATAGACTCCTCTTTTTTAACTGGAAAGTGGAATGGTCAATTGGCAGCATGCAATGCTCTAGATGGACATAACTGGATGTTCCCTATTGCTATAGGCATGTTTCAATCAGAGACCGAGGCTTCGTGGACATGGTTTATGATGCAGTTGAAAAGATGCTTAGAGCCCGTGTCACCTTTGAAAATCCACACAGATGCATGTAAAGGGCTAGAAAATGCAGTCAAGATTGTGTTTCCCCACTTCGGCCATATGTGGATGAATTTGATCAAAAAATTCAGAGGGGAAGAATTTAGGCGCATGTGGCCGGCAGCTAGATCTTACACTACTCAAACACATTCATATTATCTGGGTAAGATAATGGCAGCATGTAGTGAGAATGATTTTGGTACATGGCTGCAAACCCACCATTCTCTATTATGGTACAGGTCAGGATTTAATACTGCAATCAAGTGTGATCATATCAACAATAACTTGGCAGAGAGTTTTAACAACAAGGTGAAGGGGTTAAAAGACTTGCCTGTGCATGACATGGTTGACCAAATCAGGATCATGATCATGCGCTTGTGGGAATTGAGAAGAAGGATAGATGATGTTCTGGCAGTGGTACATGATACGTGTCAAACGTATCTATTATTTTTGTATGTTCCATGCCTGTTTTATATCAAATGCCATACATGTTTATTATAATTTTATATCATTTAATGGATTTATTGGACTAACCTATTAATAGTGTCAAAAGTGCACAATGTTCTTGTTTTACACTTTGATGTGTAGGAATTATTTGGAAATTGACAAAAGTGTAAAAAGGAAACCTTATTGGAGTCGAATTGGGCTTTCCTGAAATCTGTCTGAAAACTATTTTCGAAGATGGCCCCGTACCGACCCGAAGACCACGTCAAATAAAAAAGTCTTGGTCGCGAAAGTTGTGGGAATTTAGGGTTTAGGGTTTAGGGTCTGGACAGCCGAGATATCCCCGTTTTACGGAAACCAAAAATCTGATGACGGGAATTCGGAAATCTTTATAAAGAGAGGAAACCTAGGTCACAAGCACCACGAATTTTCCTCCTCCAAGGCAGTCGCCGTGAGGTGGAAACCCTCCTCCATACCAGCACCATCTCCAAGCTTGAAGGGGTGGGGGCCAAGGGCCGCCGCCGCCGGCCACCGTCGCCGCCGGGCTGCTGCCGCCGCCGCCGCCACAAAGGGTTGCCGCCGCCACCACGGGTTGCTGCCGCCGCCGGGCTGCGCCACCACCGCCGGGCTGCTGCCAAGGCCGGGCCTCCACCACCTCTCTGGGCTGCTGCCCCCAAGGGCCGCCGCCGTCGTCGTCTCCTTTCCGGGATGCACCTCTCCATCAAACCCTCACTCACCATGGCCATGCGTGAGTAGTCCCTCACCGAGGCTGAGCCTTATATAAATAGCTATGTGGTTATCTCTCTCTCCCATGATGTGATCTTCGATGTGATCATGAGCTTTATTAGTATAGTTGAATACATTATGTTTCCCTATGTGTAATGGATATGATGTTGCTTAACTGGTGTTATCTACTATAATTTGCGGAGTCACCGTTATGATCACGGTACCACGGTGACAGTGAGGGTGTCGTGTGTGGCTCTATGCATCAAGATTAGAGGGATCTTTATCATGAGTTTGTTCTTTATTATTGTTGGATTGAATAGATCATGAGGTTTCTTGATGCTTATGTTATTGAAGAAAGAGACTATTCAAGAAATAAGTTGTGGTGTTTGTTAGTACTATCTTTGGATGCGGATAGTGACAGCATCAAGTGTCCATAGATGTGGAATACGAACTTTAAGGTGTGATTTTCGTAGCCCTACGTAATTCTCATCCTATTTGATCCACGAAAGAATGATCTCCGAGTAACGTCTACCATGCATGTGTTTTTGTGGGAACTGTCATGTGTTTAATTATGTTAATGATGTTGAGAGTAGTCACTAGTGAAAGTATGAAGCCTAGGCCCTTCTTCCAAGCATTGATACACCGTTTTAGTCACTTTTGTCACTTGTTTGCTTGCTGCCATTTTTATTACAAAATTACAAAATCACCTTTTACCATCCATGTCACTTGCATTTTATTATCTCTTCGCCGAACTAGTGCACATATAAAACTAAAAATTGTATTAGGTATATTGGGGACACAAGAGACTTCTTGTATCTTAATTGCAGGGTTACTTGAGAGAGGATACATTCACCTTACACCTCCGTGAAATCGATAAACCTTGGGTTACTCACTTAAGGGAAATTTGCTGCTGTCCTACAAACCTCTGCGCTTGGAGGCCCAACAAGTCTACAAGAATAGAAGCGTGTAGTATACATCAAGCTAATTTTGGGCGCCGTTGCCGGGGAGGAAAGGTAGCGGTGCTCACACTCCGACGACGAAACTAATTTCTAGCATTGTTGTTGGGGAGGTGAGTACTTGAAGGTATCTTCTTTAGATTTTGCAATTAAATCTTTTTGTTTCTTGTTTTTATTTCACTTGTTCGGTTTAATGGAAAACAACAAAAAAATTAGAGAGCTCTATAAAATTTATCTTCAAATTGGTCATGATGCTTTTGAAGAGAAAATTAAAAAACCTATGGAACTTTATTTGCATAACAATCATGCTAGTAGCAATGTTATTAGTATGATTTCTTTGAATGCCATTGTTGCTAATGCTATGGAAAATTGCAAGCTTGGGGATGCCGGTTTTGATGAATATGATTTTTTTAGTCCCCCAAGCTTGAGGGAGGAAATTTTCTTTGATGATACTATGCCTCCTATATATGATGATTATTATGATGAATGTGATACTTTCAGTCCACCTACTATTGAGCAAAAAGTTTATTATGATTCTAATATGCCTCCTATTTATGATGATTACAATGATGGCTATGATAGTTTTACTCCCACTATTACTAATGAGAAATATTTTACTTATGTGGAGAGTAATAAAAATATTTTTACGCATGTGAATCATGAGAAAAATGATTTATGTGATGGTTATGTTATTGAGTTTTCTTATGATTCTACTAAAAGTTATTATGAGAGAGGGAAGCGTGGTTATATAAATTTTAATCTTATGAAGTTTCACCTCTTTATGTTGAAGGTTTTAATGTTGCACTTGCTTTGCCTTTCTATGCTTAATGCTTTATGCTCCAATGATTTATTTTCTTATAAAATTTCAAATGCATAGGAAGTGGGTTAGACTTAAATGTGTTTGATATTGCTTCTTGATGCTCTCTTTTATGTTTCAACACTTATTTTTATGAGAGCATCATTAAAACCACTAAGCCTAGCTAAAAGGCCATAAAGAAAAATGTTTGTTGGGAGACAACCCATCTTTTATTTTCAGTTTGTTTTTGCTTTTCTTGAGTCATGAAGTTGTTGCCTCTGTAGCAAATTCATTTTATCTTGTTGTTTTGTTTTTTTTGTGCCAAGTTTAGCCTCTAATGCATTGAAAGTGCGAGGTATTGTTTTGCTGTCCAGAAACAGATTTCTGTCCTTCACTATTCGATATTTTTAGGCAGCCAGCCTGATACTTTTATCTATATTTCGTTAGTTTTGAGTTTTATGATTTGAGGTACAGAAGTGCCTCGAAAAATTCGTTCTTTACAAACTATTCAGTTTTTCCATAGATTCTGCTTTTATTTTTTATTTGTCACTTTTACTATCGTCAAATGTGATACTCTAGAGGAGGAGTACCACATTGAGGCTTAGTAAACAGTAGTTAATACCCAATAAAGTTGTTTGCAATTTGTCTTGAGTTAAACACATGTGCATTTTAATTTATGAGCACTAACCCTCTAATCAGTTTATGAGAAGTTTTGTGTGAATCGAGTTTTTAAGTTCCAAAGGAGAGGATAATGAAGAAATTGAAGATGGATCAGAGCTCAAGCTTGGGGATGCCCCCATGGCACCCCCTCTGAATATCAAGAACCATCAAGTGTCTAAGCTTGGGGATGCCCAAGGCATCCCTTCCTCTTCATCGACTATCATGAGATCGTCTTCGTTGAACTAAGTTTTTATCACTCTACATATTATGTGCTATGCTTGGAGCGTCTTTTTGTTTTCAGTTTTGTTTGTTTGTTTGCTGGTCATATCCTTGTTGGATCCTAGCTTTATTTGTGTGGGAGAGAGACACGCTCCGCTTTTTTATTTGAATACTTCTTTGCTTCGCTTATATCTTGTTGAGTATTCTTAGCTATTGTTTGTTTGCTAGTAAGCTCCCGCTTTTAGCTTTATCTTATTTAGGGCTGCTAGTTGTTGAGGTTAAACTCTCTTGTTCTTCACTTATACTTGTTGGAGAGTTCTTATTGGTAAATTGCTTGAATTGTTAAAGTGACAAAATGCTATCCATGTGATATTGGAATGAAATGAAAGTCTGCATCATTGTGTGGATACTTGATGCGTCTCATTTGTTTTGAGATATTAAGATGAATGATTAAACTTGCTGTTTATTTGAGTAGAAATTGATTAGTAAGGAAATACTATTAAAAGCTTAAAACTGTGTGGTGTTTCGTAGTTGTTAATTCTTAAAGCTAATCTTTCTATCAAAAGAATTGTTTGGTCAACAAAGGAGACAGTGTGGAGCGTTTATGGTTATGATTGACTAATGTCTTATGTTACTATGTTACTGGTTAATGTTAGATATTTGCTTCAAATACCTCTTTTGCTAAGCCCAAAAATTCGTACTGAGTGTAGAGTTCACTCGTGCATCCAAATCCATAGCCAAACTATCTTGCCAGCTGAGTCCACCATATCTATCTATGCATGGTATTTCTTGTCATTCCAAGTAAATTTTTCATGTGCTACCTTAAAATATTCAAAATACCCCTTTTTGTGTCTCTGTTTTTAAGCTAATGAGGAAGCAGTACAGAGCTAGATATAACTTGTGACAAGGAAGGTCATTCCCCCTTTCACCCGGTGTCGATGGTTTACGTCTTCACTTGAATCAACCCGAGAGAAGCTTAAGCAAAATATAAATATAACTCACCATTCTCCTCCGCGTAATGAAAATCTGAGAAATCAGCTCAAAAATTGGACAGTGGTGAAATCAAGGAGAAAGAGGGATGTACTCGTTCCTCTAAAACCAGCTGCTCTCACAAGTCTAAAAGCCTTGCTTGTTATGGGGGAGTAGATAGCTTCTCTGTTGTGAAATCGTTGACGAAAGCATGAATCTCTCAAAATTGTTTTAATTCTGTTTTACAAAAATAAAAAGCTCTAGCACATGATTAATCCCAGCTTCCCTCTGCGAATGGCCTTTCTTTTACTTTTAATGTTGAGTCAGTTCTCCTTTTCCTTCTATCTCCACCAAAGCAAACATATAGCATTGACCCTGGGTATCATTGATCATATTGCATCGTCAGATTAAAAATAATCTTTATATTGACTTTATCTATAAGATAAGTAGTTGAAAGTTGAATATTTTTTGCTAATACTTACATCTTTCTTGTTTTGATTCTCAAACACTTTTGTCATGGAACTATTACCTTTCAGAATTAATCAAATATATGGGTCACGTTGCTTTCATGTCTTTAACGTACTATTTATGATTTTTTTTTGCTTGAATGATTCAACTTGGTTATTCATTGCTTTCTTGCTATCAAATATAGACAATTGTTTTGTATCACTTCATTCACATGCAATGCTTTACATTACTATCTTGATCATGATTGTGTTGGTTGCATGTCTCATCAAAAATTATTTTGTTATCACTTACCTACTCGAGGACGAGTAGGAATTAAGCTTGGGGATGCTGATACATGTCAAACGTATCTATAATTTTTTATGTTCCATGCCTGTTTTATATCAAATGCCACACGTGTTTATTATAATTTTATATCGTTTTATGGATTTATTGGACTAACCTATTAATAGTGACAAAAGTGCATAATGTTTTTGTTTTAGACTTTGATGTGTAATAATTACTTGGAAATTGACAAGAGTGCAAAAAGGAAACCTTGTTGGAGTCGAATTGGATTTTCATGAAATCTGTCTGAAAACTATTTTCGAAGATGGCCCCGTACCGACCCGAATACCATGTCAAATAAAAAAATCTTGGTCTCGAAAGTTGTGGGGAATTTTCCGAAAATTGTTATAGACCTAAAATTCGGCCCAATCCGAATCCGGACAGCCAAGATATCCCCGTTTTACTGAAGCCCAAAAAATCTGGCGACGGGAATTCGGGAATCTTTATAAAGAGAGAAAACCTAGGTCACAAGCACCACGAATTTCCCTCCTCCAAGGTAGCTGCCGTGAGGTGGAAACCCTCCTCCATACTAGCAACATCTCCAAACTTGAAGGGGTGGGGGCCAACGGCCGCAGCCGCCACGAAGGGCTGCCGCCGCCACCACGGGTTCCTGCCGCCGCCGGGCTGCGCCACCACCGCCGGGCTGCTGCCAAGGCCGGACCGCCACCGCCTCTCTGGGTTTCTGCCCCCAAGGGGCGCCGCCGTCGCCGTCTCCTTTCCGGGCTGCACCTCTCCATCAAACCCTCACTCACCATGGCCATGCGTGAGTAGTCCCTCACCGGGGTTGAGACTTATACAAATAGCTATGTGGTTATCTCTCTCTCCCATGATGTGATCTTCGTTGTGATAATGAGTTTTATTAGTATAGTTGAATACATGATGTTTCCCTATGTGTAATGGATATAATGTTGCTCAGTGGTGTTATCTAGTATAATTTGTGGAGTCACCGTTGTGATCACAGTACCACGGTGACAGTGAGGGTGCCGTGTGTGGCTCTATGCATCAAGATGAGAGGGATCTTCATCATGAGTTTGTTATTTATTATTGTTGGATTTAATAGATCATGAGGTTTCTTGATGATTGTGTTATTGAAGAAAGAGACTATTCAAAAATATGTTGTGGTGTTTGTTAGTACTATCTTTGGATGTGGATAGTGACAACATGAAGTGTCCATAGATGTGGAATACGAACTTTAAGGTGTGCTTTTCGTAGCCGTACGCAATTCTCATCCTATTTGATCCACGAAAGAATGATCTCCGAGTAACGCCTATCATACATGTGTTTTTGTGTGAACTATCATGTGTTTAATTATGTTAATGATGTTGAGAGTAGTCACTAGTGAAAGTATGAAGCTTTGGCCTTGTTTCCAAGCATTGCTACACCGTTTTTAGTCACTTTTGTCACTTGTTTGCTTGCTGCCATTTTTATTACAGAATTACAAAATCACCTTTTACCATCCATATCACTTGCATTTTACTATCTCTTTGCCGAACTAGTGCACATATACAACTGACAATTGTATTAGGTGTGTTGTGGACACAAGAGACTTTTTTATCTTAATTGCAGGGTTGCTTGAGAGGATACATTCACCTTACACCTCTCTGAGGCAGCACGGGTGGCGCCGGCGGCGGCGGCGCATGGCGGCGGCCGGCCGGCTAGGGGGAGCGCCGCCCCCTAACCCCCTTTTCATGGCTTCTTGGTGCTGTAGAGGAGCCCTCCCCCTTGTATATGAGGGCCAAGGGGGAGGCAAATTCGTGGCTTTTGGTGACTGCCCCCAAAACTAGGGTTTCCTCTCTTTATATAGGTGGAGGCAATGCTTTCCGGCCCTCCGATGGATGGCCCCTTGATCCAATGGCTCTTGGGCACCTCTAGAACCTTCCTAGGGACCCCTCATATCCTTAATGAGGTCCCAAAGTCGTGGCTTGGTCGAATCCTCCAAGTTTGGTAAGAGTTGGAGTCAATCACGTCACCAATTTTCAGAATCCCGTAATCAGATATTTGGCTTTCAATAAAACGGGGATTTCCAGAGCTACGGACCTCCGATTAGGCTGTTCTTGGGATTAAATGAAAGCTATGGAAATTTCCCACAATGTTGCTGGCAAAGTAATTTTCAATTGACGTCGTCGTCTGGTCTCAAAATGTCAATCTCTGAAATCTTTGAGTAGGACAGATTTCAGGAAAATCAGAGTCCACCTTCAACAAGGCTCCTTTTGCGTTTTTGCCAATTTCCAAGTGATTCCTACACATCAAAGTGTAAAACAAGAACATTGTGCACTTTTGCAACTATTAATAGGTTAGTCAAATTAAATCATAAACTTAGTATGAAAACAAGTGTCAAAGGTATAAAAGTGGCATGAAAAAATCAAAAATTATAGATACGTTTGACACGTATCATTGGCCTTTCAGGAGTGTAACGACATTTGGTAGATCCAGCTCGGTGCCCAAGTTCCTCGCAAAGCTTGATCTATTTTTGTTACCATTTTGGGGCCTTTTTGGCTTGTCATCTTTTTTGCCTGATTAGGTGGGTGGGTGGGGGGGGTCTAGCCCCTGCTCGCCCCCTACCTCCGCCCCTGCGTCCAGCATGAAGAGCCGCTCTCTGATCGAAATCGCAAAGGAGCAATCCAGCAGAAGATGTTGTGTCGTCTCGGGGTGTATGCAGCACAATTTGCATATAGGATCATGTGGCCACGAAAAGTGCAAACAGAGCTCGAGCTACATGTAGCTCGTTTTTTGCAAAATACAAAATCGACACATTTTAGTTTCCAAAAATCGTGAAAAAAATCCCAGATGTAGATAATGTATGGATCTACAAGCGTGCAAAATTTTAACGCAAAATTCGGTGTATTCTGGGCTACACAAAAAAGACAAATCGGGCAAAATTTCAAAATTTTGAACTGTGTACTGTTCACCACCCAGATTCACCCATTTGTCATTTTTGCCCAGCCCACAATACAACGAATTTGGAGTTGAAATTTTGCACACTTGTACATCTTATCACTATCTACATCTGAGATTTTTTTCCGGTTTATTGAAACGTAAAAATGCAAAATTTGAATTTTTCAAAAAACGAGCTACATGGAGCTCGGGCTCCAAAACGCCTCACTCCATGTGGCCATCCCCTTGTTACTAAGTTTTCCGCCGTGAGGAGACGCCCATGCAAGGCCAACCAAGCGAAGAAACGACACTTTTTCTCGGCGCGAGCGCTCCAAATCTTTCCGGCCGCAAATGGAGCACATGCTCCCTGGAATTGCCACTTGTATGTAGACGCCGCCGAGTACTTTCCAGATGCCGTCCATCTCCAAGGAGTTAATTACAAAAAACCACCACAATTCAGGTTAGGGTTTTAAAAAACCAACAAGATACGTTAGGGTTTCAAAAAGCCACCAGTTCAGCGTTAGTACGTTTCAGACAGCCACCACTTCGATGCTAACCGTCTGTCACGCTCCTTTAACCCAAAAACTCATGGGCGGGTCCCATTGTCAGGCTGACTTGGCAAGCGAAGACTACCGGCTCATGTTTTAGGGCTCGATTTAAAAAACAGGAAAATGGTAAAAATCTGCAGGTGGGTCCCACCCTCGATTCCGGTCTCAATTTTAATTTCAGGGAAAAGATAAATATGCACGCCGTTCCCGTCGATTCCGAGCTCCCCGGCGGCGGCGGCGCCCGCAGACCGGCTACAAGTGGCTGCCTTCCCCGGCAGCGGCGCGAGCCCACTAGAGCAGCGAGCAGGCGCACGGCCAGGTGTGGGCACGGGGGAGCTCCCGGTTCGCAGCGAGCAGGCGCACCGGCCAGGCCGGGCCGCGAGCTCGTGTCGCGAGGGTGCAGCCACGGCGGCGCACGGGCATGGGGCGCAGCGAGCAGGCGCACCGGCCAGGCCGGAACGCGAGCACGAGGCGCGGGGGCATGGGGTGCGAGGGTGCGGCGAGGGCGTGATGCCAGCTTGCCCCATGCCTTGTGCTGCCAGAACATGATCGGCATTCGGTTCACGCCGCCGCCGGCGTCCCTCTTTCTCCCGCCTCGGTAGGTCCCGCCTTGACCCTAAGCCATGCCCTTTAGCTTTGCCTAGTCGTTGTGGTGCTCTCCAGTGAAGGAATCAAGCGCTCAGATCTTCCGTGGCCCTCACCGTTGTCGTCTCCTCCGCCTACGGTGAGGCGCCGCCACGCCGTTGATCTCCCGCTCCCGCCGCCGCCAGCGTCGTCCATGTCGTCGCGTCCGCGCCATACCTCGGTGGCTGCAGCGTCGCCCTAGAACTGGACCCCTCTGCACCGTCGCCCTAGAACTGGACCCCTCTGCACCGTCGCCCGCCTCAAGGAGAAGTTCCAGGAGCGCACGGACGGCGCGCTACCCGCGGCCAGGCTGAGCGTGTTCTTCGGGAAGGCGGAGATGGAGGACGAAAAGGCTATTAGTATATGGCGGATGGTGGCGGCTTTCACGTTGGCGCCGGGCGGGTCGTCGGTGGGTGGCCGGCGCTGGCGAAGCTGCTCATCTTCTGCAGCGGCGCCGCCGCCGTGCCTGGCCGGGCGTGTTCCGCGCGTTGGTGTGTTACTGTGTATGACCGAGTCTACCCTTCTTTTCTATTTCTTTATTGTTTTATTCAGCGGACATCTGGGACACACGTACTTTATATTTTATTTATTTCTTTATTCATTGACATGTGGGACCCAAGTCATGTTGATTAATTGACAAGTGGGACCTACGTTGGCTGATGAACGTGCCGTTAACGGAAGACTTTTTACGCTTGCCACGTTAGTCTGACAATGGGACCCACCCGTCAGTTTTGGGGTTAAACGAGCGTGACAGACGGTTAGCAGCGAAGTGGTGGCTATCTGAAACGTATTAACGTTGGACTGGTGGCTTTTTAAAACCCTAACATATCTTGGTGGTTTTTTGAAACCCTAGCCTGAATTGTGGTGGTTTTTCGTAATTAACTCATCTCCAAGTGATGGTGCCCGGCTCGTCACGAAGAATCACCTCTTGCATTGCCGACCATAGGGTAAGTTTAAAAACCTAGATAAATTTGTAATTCAGACTTTTGAGAGAAGCTGGGGATGACCCTCCTAAAAGCTGAAAAGAAATGTGCCTTACAGCATCATTATGAGAAGTAAGAAAAACCTCTCTCTTGCCCAGATCAGGAGCATATACAGGAGGCTACAAATTAATATGACCGACCGATTCCTTGGCTACAAGGAATGGTCAAGTACTCAAGCGAGTGATTGATGAGTGATGTTATTAGAAAGGTTGTTAACGACGGAGCCTATAACGACAAGTCAACGACTAACGACCACATGACATTGATACGGAGTAGTTTTTTTTTTTTTTTTTTTTTTTTTTTTGCGAAATGATACGGAGTAGTTAATACAGTAACTTTTAAGGACCACATTTGAAGCATCAACGACCAAATGTCCCGTCGGTAATACTCATTTTTCTAGTAGTGATACACTACCACGTGAAACATTGCAGATTTTTTTTGGGGACGTGATCTAATTAAGCTGGTCGAACCGAGGCCACAGCTTGGGTACGTGGGCAGTGGGCAACAAACGAGCACGCCACGCAAAGCTAGGCTGCATGCCTCGGCTCCACGACTCCACGTACGAAAGCTGTCTCACGTGCGTACCAGATAGGAACAAAACAATAGCAGTTTTCTTCCGACAGTAACCAGCAAGCTAGCTAGTCACTGCTCGCACTGCAGATGGGTACAAATTATACAAACTGCGACACGTACGCACGCCGTCGTGTTATATTTAATTCATCATTAGAGGACTTAAACATTAGCTAATTGCAAGTAGAACACATAATTAATCTTAACACAGGAATTAGGGGATACACTTACGGTAATTAAGGTAGACACATTAGCCTGCTCGTTGCAGCCTTGAGGCTGAGGTTGGTGTAGCTGATGCAAAGGCGTTGTAATCGTCCAGGAGGTCCATGGACGCCGGCAGCACGACCCTCTTGGTGGCTGTTGGTGGAGGTCGGCCTTCGCATCCCTTTGTACTTCTTTAGGATCGGTAGTTTGGGTGGAGAGATTACCATGTCAGTCGTTAGATCGTACACGAGGGGTCCTATTCCTTATATTTAAGCGGTGGGTAAACGGTACCGAGTCCAATAGTTGGTTAGCATCTCCGATCAGGGTGCGTTTCTTGTACGTACGTGAGGTTCCAAACGTTGGTTCGTGGGCCTCTCATTTAACATTTTTTTTACTCTGTCTAAACCTGACAGGTCAACCCAACATTCTCCCCCTTAATCGTTAGGTTTAATTTCATTCATCCATTCTCCATAGGAATAATATAACAAAGTGAGATGCTGTAATAACCAATGAAAGGCTATTGAGCCTCAACACTTATAGTACATCGGCCTATATTGAAATAAAAAACATAATACTTTATGGGAGTTGGATTATTTGACAGTCCTTAATTCCAGAATCAAAGGCTTTCTAGCAACCCATGCCATCAACGTAATCTAAAAATTGGGTGGTAAGTCTTCAGTAACGGGTCTGTAAAACATATAAATCTTATTTATATACTTAACATCACAAGCTTGATTCTGAATTCTATCTTTCACAACACGACACATATTGTCAAAAGGTTTTGGCAACACCATTTGACTTGTTGTTACTCGCATAGAAAACTGCGTGTTCATATTGCAGTAGGGTGGTTTCAAAATGTTTTCTACCACCATAATTTCAGGAATAAATCTTCTTGACATACAACCAACCTGCCCTTTAACCTCTTAACATGTCACACGATAAACTGCATCATTACTGATGTCACTAATGTCATTCCGGAGCTTTTCCACGATACAACTCCATATGCGAGGGTGTGAACGTAACTTAATGTGAAAATTGTAATATCCACACATCTCGAAGAAACAATGTCTGAATAACCCACAATATCGAGATTACCAGACTTCTTACTGAGCATTAAACTTTATCGCCTAGCATATCTGCAAGACGTTTGGCGGCCTTTCCAGTGGTCCACTTCTGTACTTTCTTGTATGTTTGCCAATTATTCCGATCGAAATTAGAGCATGTTCATACTTGAATACTTAGATTGCTTCTGACGGCCGAAGCATAAGGAACCGACATCATCTGATCAGCTCATAATGGTCCCTTGGACACTAAAATGTCCAGCTTTATTGCCCTTAAATTTATTAGCAGGTGCAATAGAGTACTAGTGCATAATATTTTCTTTCGTACTCTATCGACGTATGTCGTCATAATAGAACTTATACTCATTTCGGACCTATATCTTGGCGAGACTCAATATAAGCAAAGTATGAGGCATCACCAAGATCATTCATGTCATAAATAGGAGAAAGAAATTTCTTGGCTAACCAAAAATATCCCATCTTCACAAGGTAGTTAGTTCACTCTCCCTCGTCTTATGGTAGGAGTGTCATAACACTCGTCTTATGTCATAATTGAAATCGTTAGGCAACATACCTTATGTTAACTTCAACTGTATGATAAAACTTTACGGTTGAGTCATACATACATTCTTAACTTAGTCAACACAACAACATGTTATAATAATAACACGAGCGTCATAACAACTCACTGAGGAAAATCTAATGAGTCTATACATATTAGAGCCGGAGGCCTCTAAGATGATGATTAACACACATTAGGAATCACAAGGAAATTGTTGATTATCAACGCTAAGTGTTTCATTAGGTATTTCTTCTCAACTTACCCGATGCATTTGAACAAAGATCTAACGGAGTTCTCCTTAAGATTCATGTTTATACGCTCCAGGTTCCCTGATGATCACTTTTTTTTTCAAAATGGGGATCACTGCCCTAGTCTCTGCATCAAAGTGATGCACACACACCTTTAAATTTATTGCATATATAGTTTAAGAGTATTGAGGTTTACGAATCATGGGTCACACAAAGTTGATAGAAAGACCGGCGCAACAAAACACCGCAGAATTAAGCATCTAGCCTTCTGTTGTGCTGTCACCCATCCCGGCTGAAGATAGCCTGAACGACCGCCATTAGACGAGTACATCGAGAACCCATATGATGACCTCGCTGGTCCACTAGTAGGAGGAAGGACCACATGTGTATCCAGTACACCACCCTGTTGATAACCTGCAGAAAATGAGATCCATTCACTTTATTATAACACCACATCATTTCGACAGTTCCAAATTGCCCAAAGAAAGGCCACAACACCTATCCGGATACGGGCTTTTGTTCTCTTATCAATTCCATTTAACCAACTACCAAACAAATTATTGATTCTTGCAGGAAGTGATATATTAAAAGTAAAATGAACTAACCTCCAGATATGACGAGCAAACGGGCAAGATATAAACAAAATGTTCTACATACTCCTCTGCATCGCAGAAGACACATCTCTTACATCCAGCCCAACGCCGTTTGGCTAAATTGTCCTTTGTTAATAAAACTTTCCTATGTAAGAACCAAAGGAAGATTTTTATTTTCAAAGGGATTTTGAGTCTCCACAAGTATTTCCGAAAAAATCTTGTGTGCCCATTCATATAATCAGCATATAAAGATTTAACCGTAAAAGAACCACAACTTCCACCTAAAATTATCCGGGTCACCCGATAGAGATACTCGCATTAGTCTCTCCACCTAAATCCTGTATAAAGATGTGGAGTAGTAGCTGCCTAAATAGCCAAACCGATATTTGCATGCCAATCGACTAACGCGAACGCGAATGGAGAGGAGAAATCAGCCACACGTACTTTGGCTAAGCTAGCCAGCGGTCAGCATTTGTTTCCCAGAAAAAACTGGCACCCGTGATGGGTGAGTGGTGAGACTTGCAGCAAATCCGGCAGGCTGTGCGTCGGTGAGTTCCTATAATACCCACGTGATTTATCTTTTTATTTTGGTCTCGACTGTATTATATTTTGCTTCTCCTATATCAATATAAAAGACAAAGATTTAGCATCGTTTCAAAAAAAAATTGAGAAAAATCCGGCACGTGACTTAAACTGAACTGTACAAACCGATGGAGGCCACAGCTCGGGTACGTGGGAAGCGGGCAACGAAACGAGCAGGCCACGCAAAGTTTAGCTAGGCCGTATGTTTTGCCTCCACGTAGCACGTACGTACTACTACGTATGAAAGAACAAGCACGGTAAGAACACACGCGATGTACCCAGGTTCAGGGCCCTCTTGTGGAGGTAACACCCCTACGTCCTGCTCTTCTTATTTCTTATTGCTCGATCACAGAGTGCGGGCTATAGATGCTCCTAGAGCTGTATTCAGGTGGCAGCCGGCTGGAGGTCCTAGCCGGCTGGAGGTTGAAGATGATGCTATCTGCCACTTGTGTGTTCTGGTTGCTTCTGTTGCTTGCCCCACGCAGGAGGCTCTAGCCCGCCTTATATAGGCAGCGGGCTAGGGTTTTGGGTTACAAGGATTTTACAGGTCTGTCCCTATGACATCATCTACTTTCTGGCCGGCTGGAGCTCGTTGCCATGATTCTGCACAGGAGATGCCCGACAGGAAGTACTGTTCACCAGGAGCGGTTATGCGGGACTGGCCCACCCGTACGGAGCTGTCGGTTGGTACGCCCGGCTCCAGCCCAGCCGGACGTCTGTGTCCGGGTAGACGCAGGCGGCTTGATTCAGCCGGCGCGTTTTAGCCGGCATTGTGCAGTCGGCACTGTTCAGCCGGCCCCTGGAGTTTGAAGGAGTGAGCCTCTTTGGGGTATCCGGGGTTCATCTCCCCGACAGTGGGCCTCTCATTTAACATTTGTTTTGACTCTGCCTGACAGGTCAACCCAACATTCTCCCCCTTGATCGTTAGGTTTAATTTTATTCATCCATTCTCCATAGGAATAATATAACAAAGTGAGATGCTGTAATAACCAATGAAAGGCTATTGAGTCTCAACACTTATAGTACATCGGCCTATCTTGAAATAAAAAACATAATACTTTATGGGAGTTGGATTATTTGGCGGTCCTTAATTCCAGAATCAAAAGGCTTTCCAGCAACCCATGCCGTCAACGTAATCTAAAAATTGGGTGGTAAGTCTTCAGTAAAGGATCTGTAAAACATATAAATCTTATTTATATACTTAACATCATAAGCTTGATTCTGAATTCTATCTTTCACAACACGACACATATTGTCAAAAGGTTTTGGCAACACCATTTGACTTGTTGTTACTCGCATAGAAAACTGCGTGTTCATATTGCAGTAGGTGGTTTCGAAATGTTTTCTACCACCATAATTTCAGGAATAAATCTTCTTGACATACAACCAACCTGCCCTTTAACCTCTTAACATGTCACACGATAAACTGCATCATTACTGATGTCACTAATGTCATTCTGGAGCTTTTCCACGATACAGCTCCATATGCGAGGGTGTGGACGTAACTTAATGTGAAAAATTGAATATCCACACATCTCGAAGAAACAATGTCTGAATAACCCACAATATCGAGATTACCAGACTTCTTACTGAGCATTAAACTTTATCGCCTAGCATATCTGCAAGACGTTTGGCGGCCTTTCCAGTGGTCCACTTCTGTACTTTCTTGTATGTTTGCCAATTATTCCGATCAAAATTAGAGCATGTTCATACTTGAATACTTAGATTGCTTCTGACGGCCGAAGCATAAGGAACCGACATCATCTGATCAGCTCATAATGGTCCCTTGGGCACTAAAATGTCCAGCTTTATTGCCCTTAAATTTATTAGCAGGTGCAATAGAGTACTAGTGCATAATATTTTCTTTCGTACTCTATCGACGTATGTCGTCATAATAGAACTTATACTCATTTCGGACCTATATCTTGGCGAGACTCAATATAAGCAAAGTATGAGGCATCACCAAGATCATTCATGTCATAAATAGGAGAAAGAAATTTCTTGGCTAACCAAAAATATCCCATCTTCACAAGGTAGTTAGTTCACTCTCCCTCGTCTTATGGTAGGAGTGTCATAACACTCGTCTTATGTCATAATTGAAATCGTTAGGCAACATACCTTATGTTAACTTCAACTGTATGATAAAACTTTACGGTTGAGTCATACATACATTCTTAACTTAGTCAACACAACAACATGTTATAATAATAACACGAGCGTCATAACAACTCACTGAGGAAAATCTAATGAGTCTATACATATTAGAGCCGGAGGCCTCTAAGATGATGATTAACACACATTAGGAATCACAAGGAAATTGTTGATTATCAACGCTAAGTGTTTCATTAGGTATTTCTTCTCAACTTACCCGATGCATTTGAACAAAGATCTAACGGAGTTCTCCTTAAGATTCATGTTTATACGCTCCAGGTTCCCTGATGATCACTTTTTTTTTCAAAATGGGGATCACTGCCCTAGTCTCTGCATCAAAGTGATGCACACACACCTTTAAATTTATTGCATATATAGTTTAAGAGTATTGAGGTTTACAAATCATGGGTCACACAAAGTTGATACAAAGACCAGCGCAACAAAACACCGCAGAATTAAGCATCTAGCCTTCTGTTGTGCTGTCACCCATCCCGGCTGAAGATAGCCTGAACGACCGCCATCAGACGAGTACATCCAGAACCCATATGATGACCTCGCTGGTCCACTGGTAGGAGGAAGGACCACATGTGTATCCAGTACACCACCCTGTTGATAACCTGCAGAAAATGAGATCCATTCACTTTATTATAACACCACATCATTTCGACAGTTCCAAATTGCCCAAAGAAAGGCCACAACACCTATCCGGATACGGGCTTTTGTTCTCTTATCAATTCCATTTAACCAACTGCCAAACAAATTATTGATTCTTGCAGGAAGTGATATATTAAAAGTAAAATGAACTAACCTCCAGATATGACGAGCAAACGGGCAAGATATAAACAAAATGTTCTACATACTCCTCTGCATCGCAGAAGACACATCTCTTACATCCAGCCCAACGCCGTTTGGCTAAATTGTCCTTTGTTAATAAAACTTTCCTATGTAAGAACCAAAGGAAGATTTTTATTTTCAAAGGGATTTTGAGTCTCCACAAGTATTTCCGAAAAAATCTTGTGTGCCCATTCATATAATCAGCATATAAAGATTTAACCGTAAAAGAACCACAACTTCCACCTAAAATTATCCGGGTCACCCGATAGAGATACTCGCATCTCCACCTAAATCCTGTATAAAGATGTGGAGTAGTAGCTGCCTAAATAGCCAAACCGATATTTCAGCATGCCAATCGACTAACGCGCGCGAACGCGAATGGAGAGGAGAAATCAGCCACACGTACTTGGCTAAGCTAGCCAGCGGTCAGCATTTGTTTCCCAGAAAAAACTGGCACCCGTGATGGGTGAGTGTGAGACTTGCAGCAAATCCGGCAGGCTGTGCGTCGGTGAGTTCCCACGTGATTTCTAACAGTGATCTTTTTATTTTGGCCTCGACTGTATCATGTTTTGCTTCTTCTATATCAATATAAAAGACATAGATTTAGCATCGTTTCAAAAAAAAAATTGAAAAAAATCCGGCACGTGACCTAAACTGAACTGTACAAACCGATGGAGGCCACAGCTCGGGTACGTGGGCAGCGGGCAACGAAACGAGCAGGCCACGCAAAGTTTAGCTAGGCCGTATGTTTTGCCTCCACGTAGCACGTACGTACTACGTATGAAAGCTATCTCACGTACGTACCGCCCCCACATACGTACGTACGTGGTACGTCCGGCTAGGGCTAGCTGTTCCTGTCCCGTACGGACGGCGACTTGGTTTTGGTTACCACGCCAAGGCTACGTTTCGCGGCCGTAACAGGCGCATGCCTCGGGCACGTACGTGTCGCCTTCGCAGGACCGAATTAATCGTAGCTGTAGCTAGTAGACGAGCTTGTACGTACACGTACTACTAGGCACTAGCTAGTCGCGCGTTGTTAACTCTCCAGAGAGAGAGGGGGAGAGGGAGAGAGACAGAAATGATGCATTTTGTCCTCGAATGCGTATGACATGTTGGGAGCCAAGTAATGTTTGCATAATGTGTAGACTTCATATTTTGTATGTGCCACGAGACACTTTGATTAGAATTTGCGAAGTGCCGTGAGAAACCGAAACTTTATGGTTTGTAAGGTGCCATGAGTGTCATATGGTCATATGTTATTTTAGTGCTCTCTATAATATATATGATGTTATATTGATTTTGAAATATTTTGATGTCTATAATCACTTATTTCTATTGTTAAGCTGCCCATTTTTTTATTTTTCTGTATAGTTGTGCTATGCGGTATAGAAATACAGTTCTACATGTCAGATACACTTTTAAGCGGCTAAATCCTCTATTTGAACTGGCTGCAATAACTGATTGGACCTAAAAATATTTGCTGCAAAACGGAGTTTGTTCCTGCTGTGCAACAATGGCACCAAAACCTTGATGTTATGTGCAATTTTCTCTAGAAAAGCCACAGATCGGAACAAGACAAGAGCAGCTTTCTTCCGACAGTAACCAGCAAGCAAGCTAGTCACTGCTCGCACTGCAGATGGGTACGTACAAATTATACAGACTACAAGAACGTACGCACGCCGTCGATCGGCCTGTGTTCAATTCCCCGGCCCCTCCACGTGTGCAGGAGCAGGACCAGATCATCGATGGAGACGTAATTCCGATCGGTGATTCTCTGAATCTACTCGGTTTTCGACCAACCAACTGAATATGTATGTATGCTCGATATGATGGATCTTCCACCTGCTGGCCGGGCAAGGTACGCGCGTGGCTAGCTGCGATTTATTTACACTGCACACAACAGCCAACAGGTACCCTCGTAGAAGATATAGCTTCACATACAGGATCCCTGCCCTAGCTAGTTGTCGCTGTCGTCTGAGCTCGTCGAAGCAGACGGCTGCTCCGAGGGACTGGTCACCTGCGAGGACTGCTCGCCTTGTTGGTCCTTCTTGTACGTTTGGAAGAACTCCCTGTTCTCCTTCTCCAGCTCCTTCCACACTGTAGATCAAAGTACACAAGGAATCTCAATTAATTTATCTGAATCCACAACAACTTAACATGCAGAGTAATTACTGGACTGATCGATCAAACTATTTCTGGCTAGCCTATCTATCTAGAACGGTAGAAACCTCTCGATCCCTTCCTCTGCATGCATGCAGATAAGCAATGCAAGGATGACACTGAGCGATCGATTAACTTGCATGCACAAACACCCGGTGTCAGAGTTTCAAGCTACCGATAGAGGAAACAGGAAAGGCAATGCGAAGCATCTATATCTGTGTAAATGAACACAACTATTACGTACCAGTGGAGGTGACGGCGGGCATGATATTGGCGTGCTTCTCCAGCGCCTGCACGCATTCCTCCTTGTTCATGTCGTAGCAGATGCACTTCTCGATCAGGTGCTGCACCTGCAAGGATCGATGAATGTGAATTATCCCCGGCCACGAGAGTTGCACACGTAGCTAGCATCTCAATTCGATCATGCTGGACGAACTTGCGTACCAGTCGGATGTAAGAAGCTGGCGACGACGACTCGTCCGCCATGGCCGCCCAACAAGGTAGCACCTAGCTGGCTAACTTATTCGCGCGCGCGGCAGATCGATCAGACGAGATCGTAGCTCTTCCTCTTCGCGAGAGAAGTATAAGCCTCTCGGGACGACTGAACTAGCTAGTATTATGGTGCTTGCTAATGGCGGCCGGGATCGGGAGGAGTGAAGTAACGAGGGCGTGACAAGTAACGCCGGCGGGGAGGTAGAAATAGGCGAGGGGGAGGAGAGGGACATGTCAGCGTGTGGGGGCTGCGCGATCACGTGGGCGCGGCATCCCCATTCGCCGAGAGCTGATCGAGGGGATTTTTTCGGGCCTACCGTGCCACTCGCCTTACCCTTGAGTCTCCGGCTATCGTTTTTATGAGGTTCGATTCCGAGCCGCGTCCCCTGCCATTCGTCCTAAGCCAGTTGGGGCCGTCCGATGGCTGTTCCGTCACAAACAAAGCACCTTCCAGAAGTTCTCAGCCATTGGATCAGAGCTCAAAACCGCACTGTTTTTTTTTTACCAAAGGTAGATTTCAGCCACTTCACGGAACCACGATAGAATTAGATTTCGGCTAAACGAAACTCGGGATTTTATAGATAAAAATCAGCTAGATTCAACGATAATTCATACTGCTACTTTGATGACACTTTGGCCCGAGTGGTTATAATTATTGTTTGAGATACGAAATTTGGAAATTTTGGTCGTTTGAAGTTACCTTTTTTTTCTCCCAGAATGAAAATATAAACCTACACATATATAATTGATATACTAACCATGTTACCAAGCGACAATCCTCATAAGCTATGTCAAACAATCATCAACAAAATATACAATGGACATGCTCCAATGTTTTAGCAACATAAATATATGATGATGAATCCACTCAAGTTATTCTTGTCACGCTTCATAAGGTAAAAATGAGAGCGAGAAAACTCAGTCTAGCAAATTTACATCCTTTATGGGCCCACCATACTCCAAAGAAAAATGCCCTAAAATGTGGTTTCAGTAAAAAAAATACAAATATGGCAATTAAGTCTATGTTTTATTATAAGAATTGTATTAGTTAGAATTATTTTTCTTCCTCGATGCAAATATAACCCAGCACAAATTGATACATTGAGCATGCTACCAACCGACAAGCCTGGTAAGCTATGTCAAACAACAATCAACAAAATATATGATGGGCATTCTGCAGTGTGAGTTACTTAGTTGTATGACAAATCCACTCAACTTGTTCCTTCCACCTGGTTTGTGAAATTCAAAACCTTATCGCCCCACCATACTACAAAGAAAAAGTATCACCCAATGGATCATAGGTAAGGTTGAATTCATAACAAGTGTTAAAAAGAAAACAAAAAAATTACACTATGAATCGTATAAAAATATATTATTGTGTAACCCTTTTGAAAAGGATTATATTGTAACTAGACAAACGTTGAATGGCGAGGTTGCTACAAAGTATCATCTGAAAAAGGACTTATGCCTAGGAGTAACTACACATGAATGTATTTTAGACATGTAGACAAGGATCAAACCCAGACTGCCTAGCCCATCGTGAAGTGATAGGCAAAAAAAAAAAACCCAGATAAATTCTCAAAAATATTAAATTATTGTCTGATTTGGCTAAAGTTAGCGCAATTGGCAACATATGTATGATATTACGAAATTGCATGTCTGCATCCAATAATGAAATGTAATTAGTGTCGATGCAAAAACAAAATTAGTTCAAATTAGCACAACGATAGGATTTCCCTTTAAGATCAGAGTTTGGTTAATTGACCGATACTCCTACACATGTCATCTCAAACTACTCCCTCCGTCCAAAAATAAATGTCTCAAGTTTGCTCAAAAGTGGAGTTATCTAGACATGAAACTGTCTAGATACCTCCACTTTTGAGCAAACTTGAGACACTTATTTTTGGACGGAGGGAGTAATAAACTTTGAACCATGTTGAAAATCCAAAAGGCTGCACAAATAACCCACCCAGTATTTTTTTTCCCAGAACAAGCAAGAGCATTGTGTGTTGTTACATTAAAAAAAATGTGGCATGCTCAATGGTGCAGCATATCCAGCAGCACTCCGGCGATTTTGGAGAAATGTGGCTGGAAGTGGTTACTCCGGGAATATGGGAACGCCCCCCACGTCGCGCTGCCTGCTCGTTTTGATCGACCACGTACGCACCTATCGTCTCCACGCCACACGGTGCGCCTCCATTGGCCCGCCAAATTGCAGCCGTACAAATGATTGACCACTGCCCATGCATATTGCAGGCCAGCAGCACTGCAAGTACCAGATGCCTTTCACACAGCACAGCACAGTGATCCAGTACAACGACTAATGAACTCCTAGCTCCCCTTGATCAAATCTCTCAAGCCCAAATTAAGTGGTCAGTGGATCAAGTGAGATAATGTGACAAACGGCACCACCACCCTCCGTTTCGCCAGAGGTACATCCAATGATCGCGTCGATGACCCAAAATGCTGCAAATGGCCAAAGCGCGCCCATCAATGTTCCACAGGAACCACAGAAAAACTGGAGCTAGCAGGATGAGAGCAAGCAGAAATAGAGATTCAGAGATAAAGAGCCTCTCCAAAGCAAAAGGACTTGTCACCTAATACTGTGCTGCTGCCGGGAGATATTTCCAGCTCGCTCCCCTATCCACACGAACCTCTGGATCACAGGCTCCCGATCGATCGATAGGACGCTTCGAAATTCGGATCCAAGAGAGCCGCGAAGAAGGCGGAGGTGCAGTGTATCCGGCCACCTACCTAGTACTACGTCGCGGGAAGTTTTGGCGCCGAGAGATCGGCGTCGCGTCTACCAACCAAAACTGGGACCTGATGGGAAGCCGTGCCAGTGATGAATCTGGGTGTCGTCGTTTTGGAGTTTGGCGGCGACGGCGACGGCGCCGGGAATTGGTGTCAGCGCGTGCGTCATTTGCATGCATGTTGCGCGTTCTTGTCGCCGGCTAGCTCGCTAATTCGACCGATCGGAGCACGGACGGACGGAGAAGATGCGTATGCGAGGGCAAGTCCGGTGACGTACATGGCGATCGAGCTAGGCCTGGGGTATGGTGGTGGTGTTCGTAGCGCGCAGTACCGAAACGGCTTATCCTCAAACTGCAAATGGTGGACACGTACGCACGACGCCCATCAATGCATGATTTTTATTCCAATTCTTTTGGAGAATGTATCCATGTTAGCTTGTCGGTGAAGATGTTTTTAGAAGAAAATATCATGCATGTTTCTTTGGCGTATTCTCTCATGGGCATGGAGAACCATAGAAGAATTAATCGAACAAACTACAGAAAAATCGCTCTCTGAAAGATCAAGAAACCTGACATTAGAAAATATCATTATGAGAAGTAAGAAAAACCTCTCTGCACCGCGAGCCCCGATCAGAACCACATACATAGACGGGAGGCTGCAAATTAAGATGAATCCGATCGATCGTCTTGGCTGCAAGGAATGGTCTCATGTGAGTGATTGAGCAGGGCTGTTAGAAAGATTGTTAGCACGCGTGGGTGTCATGCAATTTACCACACCTGCAGATCGTAAGTATAAGATCGGGTTGATAGGGTTTGTTAGCGCGTGGACAACGTGTTCTAACAAAGGTATTTTTTTTCAATTGAGTGGAACCCAACAGGATAAAAAACAGGAGCAGATCTTGCTTTCTTAGACACGAATCTTCAACGTTTGCTAGACCATTCCCACACAGCGATTGCTCTAAGATACACGATAATTCTTGCACAATCTAATCAGCAAACAGTAATGTGAACAAGTAGTATGCCGGAATCGAATTGTTCTCTAGGGAAACTAGTGGCCCCCAAGTGTGCTCCCGTAGAAGTCTTCACGCCTGCCTACCAAGGGGAGCAGGGGAGGACAGTCCTATGAGAATTCTTGGAGACGTTGTTGTGCAGTAGGAGCAAGTTTAGGTGATGTATTTTTCTTGCTGCTCCTCAAGCAAACGAGCGGAGGACTTCGCGTCCAAATACAGAGCCGCAACTTCTTCGAGATCAGCCTGACAGAGGTCATGGGTCCAAAGTATAAACTTGTATGGATAAGAGCAAGCTAAAAAGCTGCAAATATATTTTTGGAATTCAGTACATACCTTGCAGATCTTATCTCTCCCATTAGCATTTGCAACTACGCTAGCAGGTGATAGCAACTGGATAGCATGTCTGCAAAGAGATTCAAGATTTATTACGACCATTACTACCAACAATAAAATGGCCAGGAGGTAGCAAACCCTATAGTGATATTGATGCTAACACTAGAGATCTTCTAAAAAAATGCTTACGCTAGAGATACAAACATACTGAAATTCACATATTAGACACCAAAAGTGGGATGACAGCCAGATGTAAGACAGCAGCCAGCAGGGACACCGTCCTAACTTCAAATGCTCAACAAAATCCTCCCAACTTCCTCAAAAAGGAAAATTCCTCTCAACTGACTCAAAAAAGACAAATCCTCTCAAGCCATATTCAAGCTACTCCCTCCGTTTGACCGAATATATATTGAGTAAATTGAGTAAAAAAGTAAACTTTTTCTAAGTTTGACCGAATATATATACAAAAATATAAAGATCTACACTACCAAATCAATACCAATAGATTCAGCATAAGATATATTTTCATAATGCATTAATGAAATGTTGTAGTTGTTAATATTTTCTTCCACGTATTTTGGTCAAACTTCTACTCAATTTATAAGCCATCTATTTGGGGGCGGAGGGAGTACATTTTATCTAATGCCACATTCGAAATCTTTGTTTGGGACACAAAGGTGAAGATATAATCTGGAACAACAATAAGAACCATACCTCAAAGACGTCCGCTGCCCGACCTCTCCTATAAATGCAAGACTTTCTTCATCAATGTCAATCTCCTCAACTTGTGCTCTAATAGCCAATATCTGCAAAACACAGTGGACAAACATTAAATGCATTTCTAGATAGAAAATCCTGACACATACTAAGGCACGAAATAGGAACCTGAATCATCTCAGTAGGACCATACGTCTCTGTCCGAACAATCACCAACCTATCTAGAAGGTCGACTGGGATACCATGTGGACTTCTCATATCAGTTCCTCTGGATACAAGCACAATAGGAGTTGTAAATCACAACATGTTTAAAGGTGTAGTAGTAGATGAAAGGCAGTATTCCTTCCAGTATTGAAGTTAATCATGGAGCAAGTCAACTGCTCAATAAAATTTCTTACCTTACAGTACAAATTCCTCTGTTCGTAGCAAGTATTACAATTGGCGACAATGAGCTCTCCAGAGCACGATTAAGATAAGAGAAGCATTCATTGTCCAGCATATGGACCTACAATGACGTTCAATATTTAAATCAGATCACTGCAAGGCATAATTCTACCATTTAGTAGAATAAAAGTCAATAAGTTCAACAGAGCATCGCTGCTCCACAAGGACTTTATATTTGACAATAGGAGAAATTGAATGAAACAAGACCATGATCATTAATGTTTTTCGAAATCTGAAATAAGCCTACGATGGACAGTAGAGTTTCAATCATGAGACAAAGTAAGATAATACCTCATCAATGAACAGCACACCAGGTACAAGCTCTGCAATACCTTCATCAATATATTTGTTAACCACCTATGACCATACAATAGAAAAACATGCCAATTCTATTAGGCCTGTCAAAATTGGGTCAAACTTTAAACGAGTAAGTGTTTTATGATGAGAGTTTTGAAACCTTATTAATCTCTTGGCGCAGCTTGTCAGTGATTTCAGTCTTACGTGATTTCATCATCTGGCCCATAAGGGACAAAATATCTTGGCCTCCTTGTGGCTGGGCATTTGCGGCATCAAGGTCATGAAGTGTAACGTCCTATGCAGATGAAAGCATATTATTTCCTCTCTTTGGCTGACATATACTGAACTTGGAAAACAAGAATATGTGTGTAGTGTGTTACGATGCAAATAGGAATTTTCATTCAATTCTACTGGAAAAGATTATCACCCTCTGACAAAAAATAGAGAACAATCCAGGCTGAATTCAACTTACCTTTGTCAGATGTACTAGGTATGTAAAATTGATCCTAACATTTTTTTCTAAAAGAACAATGCTTCTTACTTAATTAGTCACAGGTAGATAACTGTTAATAGGGTTTGATGATCAAGAATTTTGTGGCCTGTAAGTTTTATGTTCCTTTAATGAGGTAGGTGCAACAAGAATGTGGATGTAAGTATTTGATGATGTGACCTTAATCCTTGGGCTTATGACTTTTCTGTTTCTATTTTCTGGCATTTCGCAGGGGCAAGCAACTCGGCAGTGAAACCAGATATTTAAGCATGCTTCAGCAACACGACAGTATAACAAAATGCTTCATATTATCAAATTCTTCATGCTTCCACCTTTAATCCTTCAGATTAGATGGCATATATTTACACCATAGCTAAGCATACTCTGTTGTCTCAGCTCCAATTATCAAGACGTTAATTTGTCTGTATTATCATAGTAGAAAGCGGAATTGGCTGCACAAGCAAAAAATCGTGATGCTGAACTGCCATCAAATTTGTACCTGCACTATTTCCTTTTTCTTGTGGACTTCCCCTTTGGGAATTGGGACATACTCCTCTGCTTCAAGATCATATTCTGTAGCAAAAGAATCACATCTACCGACTCTCTTCACTGCACCGCTGTTAGCTTCAATGTATATAACATCGCCCACTGCCACCTGGATCCAATAAACAAATGATGAAACGTTAAACAGCGTGTGCCGAAGATAGAAGTAGCAGAATAGAGGTGAGTGATTCAGTGAAGTAAAACTGGGACATCATATCTCCATGTAAGAAAAGTGTAACAATGGTTTGTTATGACACAATAGAACATCTAGCAATGAACAAGAGAAATATGATCTTCCAAGAGAAAAGCAGTCGAGAAACATTCATACAATTAGAAGAACTTTCTCTCATGGACAGGATGATAAAAGAGAAACTAAAGACACATTGCACAAAAACCTCTTATAGGGATACACAAAGAAATAATGCAATTGGTCAAAATGGATAATGAGGATCGTCTGCACAAAGATAATATTCTGAACCCAACATGACTGAACCATCCACTGTTATTCAAAGCGTGCTTGCAAATGCAAACTAACAGTCTAGCTCCTGTGGCAGAGAGCAAGCAAGGCAACGGAGCAGACATTAACCTTTTCCTTGATTAAAGCATCATAAATTGTAGGATCTAACTTCAGTTGTTTAGTCCCTTTTACAGTCTTCAGTCCAATCACAACATGGCTAATGCTTTTCCCATATCCACCCGTTGAACTCTCAGCTTCTTCTGGCGAAAGTTCAGTAACCTAAATGGCAAGCAAAAAAATTAGCAACAAGCACTAGAATATTACTTAGAAACTAAAATGATGCAATGTGTTAGTATCAAGTAAAACACCAATGCAAGAACACTATTTTGGTTGAAACTTCAAAAGGAGCATGTATGCCACTCATACCTCTCCTTCATAAACTTCTTTGTTTTCCTTTATACGCAAGCCTATAGCTCTACGGAAATTTTCCATTAGCACCTCAGTTTTCTTGACCTCTGAGGAGTACACCTCTGATCCTACCATAGGACAGAAAGGGACCTGCATTGCAGAATAGCAAGAGAAGGTGGAAGGCATTAGATGAAAACAGGACAAAGGCTACTGAACATTGGAATAGAAGTATAGGTGGGCAAATGGGCATTACATACAAAGTGATTCCCTATGAACGAAATTTCATATACAGATGCTAAACATAAAGCAGAACAAACTGCACACGTCATGTTTCCATAAAGGCATAAACTGCAATGTAGAGTGCCCAATATACTTGCAAATGCTAGTAATCCAGCAAATATACTATAGCATCTTAGCATAAGTATTTTCTAAGGAATAGCAGATTTCCCATCGACAGGACAGAGTTGGTATAGTGAGATATCCTAAACTAGCAAGCAGCAGAAACTAATACTGAAATTCCTAACGAGTTCAAACACAGACAGTAACGCATTAGAATAACAATTTAGTAGGCAAATGTGAAAGCCAATGCAACCACCCTAGCAGCATCTCAGGTACAACAAATGTAAAGGTATGGACGCTCCAACGCTTGAAGCTCTCCGGAAACTAAACGAGTCGCTCGTCTTACTGGAAGTAGGCGTGCCCTTGTAAATGCAGAGCTGCTTGTTCAACAGACAAGCATATTCACAAGCAGCAAACAACTTTTCATCCATAGAATAAATTGGGCAAGCAATGTCCTCCAGCAACCTTACCCACAAATTTACACTAACATTACAGCATTGCCTCCAAATTTACACTAAAACTGTACCATTAGTTCATTACCACTAAAAATACCCCCCAGAAAACTAGCAATTTGAAGGAAGAATTAGAGGCAGAGACCTTGCTGCCGAGCTCCTGGGAGACGCCGAGAGCGAGCGCCGTCTTTCCGGTGGCGGGAGGGCCGGCAAGGAGCATCGCGCGGCCGGCCATCTTCTTCTGGCGAATCATGTCTACGACCAGCCCAGACGCCTCCCGCGCCGCCGCCTGCCCCACGAAGCCCGCCGACAGCCCCATCGCCGTCCCATTGGCCTGTACAAGAGACAAAACGAACCATGAGCGGAAAAAAAAACTCGAAGAACTACCGAAACCCTCCTAGGCTAAAAGCCCTAGAACCCTAGGAGAACCTCCCCTTGCAGGAGGAGCGGAGAAGATGGGAGGAGTGGAGTAGGTACGTCGAGGCCGAGGCCCTTGATGTGGGTGTGCGTGGCGATGCGCTGCTTCTTCGACGTCGACTGCACATCCTCTATCCTCATCGCCGCCGCCGCCGCCGCCGGTTTCTGCGCTGTCTCTCTCTCTCTCTCCCGCCGGAACAAATTTGGTAGGGGACAGGGGAGCAGCGAAGGGGGGAAGGAAGGGCAGAGCGCGACTTGAAGGGGGGAATGCTCTGTGAATGACTGGTGGGCCAGGTTTAAAGTGCGCGGGTCCCTAAGCCGCGTTTCCGGCTCCTCTTACTGAATACGTATAGTAGGCTTAAAGGCGTATTCTTCTGCTCCGTGGCCGGCGATGGTAGAGTTGCTGCAGACTCTAATGGAGTAGTTTGGCTTATGAACCAACTCCATATCGATCGCCCGGACCGATATAGAGTGCTCTACTTAAGCAATCACAGACGCAGATGCCCGTGATTAACCTCACTACCGAGCCAAGATGAAACCACAAAACTGTGTTCACATCCTCATCCGGGCCTGCATTGCTCTCACACTCCTACTAGCTACGGTGAACACGGTGGCCGGTCGCCGTCCGGCAGGTCACAACCCCCCGCCACCACCTCCCCACGGCTCCGGCCAGACCATGACGCTCTACACCACCGGAGCCGCACCATCACATGCCGGTACCGGCGCTCCTTCCTCGGAACACCCCGTCTTCACCAGCCAAGGCCCGATCGGTCACTCCGGCAGCTGGCTGCGCGCCTTGACGCGCCCGGGAGCCCTCCGACCCGGCACGGTGACCGTCGTCGACGAGCAGTTCCATGGCAAGAGGGAGTTCGGCCGGCCCTTGGCTGGGAAGCTGCAGGGCGTTCTTATCACCGGCTTGGACGATCACAGCAGCCGTATGGTGGCAGTGAAGGCCCTGTTCACCAGCAGCAACGGCGGAGAGGATAGCCTCAGGTTCTTCGGGGTCCATCGCGACGACCAAGAGGAGTCTCATATCGCGGTGGTCGGAGGGACGGGGAGGTACGACGGCGCCACCGGTTTCACTGTTGTCGGAAGAGCAGGCGTACCTGAAAAGAATGCAAACGTCAGCAGCTTCACCAGGGCTCTCAGTTTCAGTGTACACCTCAAGTGAAGGCTGTGAACTGGAGTCTCACATACCATTGTGCAAATTAACTTCTCTGCAGAAGCTTCAGGGTTTTTGACAAGTGGGACTTGTAGATCGACAGTTGAACATATGTAGGAACGAGACTAACTGAACAGGAGATATGCAAGCTCGTCCCATTACATTTCACTTGAATCAAAGTATTCATTTTACAGTTAGAGTTAACTGAAAGTCTGAAACTGAATCCAATAGCTCCTGAAATACAACAACACCGTCCCCTATCTTTTTCACTGCACTTCTAAACTTCCACATCTGGACAAAACTAGTTTTGACTACTTCTGTCCACTCTCACCCAAGACGGAAATAGATTTAAACAGATTTTACAACCTTTATCGTGTATACAACACATTTTTTGCTGCACTGATCCAGTTGGCGAAGCACTTTTGCCTATATTCCCAGCACCATTCATAATACTACGCTTCTGTTTACTCATCCAAGATCCTTTGACGGAAATCTGTCACCATCAAGGGAAGACCTTCCTGAAGAGAGACCTTTGGCTCCCAACCTAGCAGCTGCTTGGCCTTGGTAATATCTGGTTTTCTCATATGGGGATCATCAGCTGTGTTTGGCTTGAATTCAATTGTCGACATTGGGTCAATTGTTTGCTTCACGACCTGGAAAGGCAGAATAGTCGTTTATTACATACCATTTCACATAAAAAGTACTATGTAGAACAAATTTTTGTACAGACCTCTGCAAGTTCCAACATGGTGAACTCTCCTGGGTTTCCCAGATTAAAAGGACCAATATGATCACTCTCCATCAGAGCCATCAATCCAGCAACCTACAAACATGGAAAGATCAGGACATTTTAAGACTTGATAAAAGAATCCAAAAGCTTGTGCAGCCATTGATCAGCCTCCACGCACTATGGATAAGCAAGCAGACTGTATGATTAAAAACATTGCATATTTTCACGTAAAGGGGAAAAAGAAAAGGCAACGATACTAAAGCTATTTTCTGTGAACAAACATACCAATAGCCAATTTCATTGACCTCCAGAACATTTATTTCTTATTTATAGAAGTGTTTCCGGTGAAGCTGAAATTAATGCTATTGGATAAAACATTTCATTACATCCAAGTGCACAAGTATAAAATTAAACTGCAAAAGAGTGTTACCCAAAGAACAGCGAAGATGATTTATAACTAACACATGACACGTCAACACACAGCAATAATACTGCAGTGCTTACCAGATCAGCAACATACTGAAAACTCCGAGTTTGCTTTCCATCACCATAAACTGTCATTGGTTGCCTGCGCAGTGCCTGCAGGATAATCATTGTTATAATAAAACTGAGTTTCATCAAATATTCAAATAGTGCAGCTAAAAACTAGTAATCAGTGATATCTCGCTAACAAACCTGTGCAACAAAATTGCTAACCACACGGCCATCATCTAGGCACATACGTGGGCCATATGTATTGAAGATGCGAGCAATGCGTACCTGTATTTCTGTCAGTTAGCACAAGATTGTAGAGAAGTGACTACAGTTAAGACAATGTGGTCACATACTGTTGTGTTAAAAAAATACAACACAACATGTTACAATGACATCTTAATCATTTCTTGTCTCATAAATAACAGTACTATATCAGATTTTTTTTAATAAACTGAGTCCACAAAGATACATCTTGGATCTTTTCAGTACTTAATAAACAAATTGAATGGGTAACTAAAGATGTTTCGGCTGTGCTTTCATTAGTTTTTTCACATTTGCCTGCTAAGTGATTGAGAAAAATCCTAAGGCTCCTACATAACATCTTTTCTAAATAATAACATAAACCAGTCACTGACGCTAACTGGACATAACTAAATAATTACCGCAACACCGCCGCCACGATGATAGTCCATGGTCAAAGTCTCTGCTGTTCTTTTGCCCTCGTCATAACAACTCCTAACGCCTGAAAAAGGGACCGTGGTTTAATTCTCTGCAGCTGAATGTGAATCGCTCAACAGAATCAAGAGGTAATAAACTAATATTACAGTACCTATAGGATTAACATGGCCCCAGTAAGTCTCCTTCTGTGGATGCTCAAGTGGATCACCATAAACTTCACTTGTGCTAGTCAACAAGAACCTTGCACCAATCCGCTTTGCCAAACCCAACATATTCAAGGTTCCCATGACATTTGTCTTGTACTAATCGTTAAGTGGCCAAATTTTCTATTACGAAACACAGCAAGAGAACCCTCATATAATAGTGAAATTAACAAGTTACAATAAGGTATAGCCCTCCCCTCAGATTCACACATGGCCCCTCAAAAGGCCAAAACCATTTCATGAGAAAATAATATTACAAGAATCAACAGCAAGTCTTTCATTGGATTTGCTTCCCAAGTTATAGGCTGATCTCCAGTTCAAATCAGAAATAATTGATCTTTAGTTATGTTCAATTAAACCTGAGCAAACCAAACTTTTGCAAAGAAAAGTATGTTCACGTAAGTAAATTGAAGTGAGTGTAACAAAAATCATTATGGCATTGCATTCTAGTTGATCACAATTCAACGTTAAGACCATCATAACTATTAGGCTAATGCAGTGGCGAATTTGAGAAAACAATTACAAGTGTCATAGCTAACAAATATATGGCATGTCTTTCAAGATCCCCTAATGGTAATGTCTCTAGTTCTTTACGAAAAAAAGTGAATAAGCTATGAACCAGAACGCTCCAAGTCAAAACAAAACAGACAAACAACCACCGTATGCGCTTGATCCAGACCACATCCATCACTAATGTGCCCGATCTGCATCAAGCATCTCTCCCACCAACCGCACAAAAAAAATAAGATTTAAATCAAGTCGCCCTGAATCTAAGCAAATCAAAAGGAGTATGTGTAGATCCGGGCCTCAAGAAGGATATGATAGTCTTGATGGGGTTGAACTTGTAGTGCACGGGTGATGCGGGGCATGCGAGGTGGTAGATCCGGTCGACCTCGAGAAGGATGGGCTCGACGACGTCGTGGCGGAGCAGCTCGAACCTGGGGTTTCGCAGGTGGTGCGCGACGTTCTCCTTCCTGCCTGTGAAGAAGTTGTCCACCACGATCACGCTATGCCCCTGCTCCAGCAGCCTGTCAACGAGGTGGCTGCCCACGAAGCCCGCCCCGCCGGTGACGACGACGCGGTAAGGGGGCGGGCGGAAACCCGCGGGGACGCGGGAGGCGGACGAGTGAGCGGCGAAGGAGAATATAGGGCTGCGTTCGGCGATGTTGGAGGATGATAAGGAGAAGAGGTAGGGGCGGAGGAGGAAGAAGGAGGTGGCGATGAGCGCGCCGAGGAGGACGAAGAGGAGGCGCTGCTCGCGGAGGAGGTAGCCGACCCAGGTGCGCGGCCCAGGGCGCGCGGGCTTTGATACCTTGGACGCCGGCGCATGCGCCGACGAAGGCGCGTGGGTGGGGGATCCCTTGTGGAGCTGCTTCATGGCGGGAGAGCGGCGAGGAGGAGGCGGTGTTTGGTGCGGTGGGGGAAGGTGGGCAGGAGGAGGAGAAGAAACCGAGCTCAAGTGTGCATTTCTTGCAAGCTGGTCCGACAATATTTCCTTTTTATGTTGAGAAGTAACCACAAAATTATTTTACACCCTGCAACTTTATGAAAAGTTGTGTGTGATACACTCAACTGCGAAACCACGTGTTACTCCACAAACCTATAAAAGCATATGGGTCTGAAGGGCTCAAAGGAGTTTTGAAGGATACCATTTCTTAGTTCCAATATTGTTTGTTGGATTAAGTACATTTTTCACCCTAAAATCTATAGGATTGGAGACAAATCCCCCTAAACAATAAATTGGTCTGTTCTCAACCCTCAAATCCACAAAACCGTCTAAATCACCCCCTGCTAGTGGTTTTTAGCGAATTTGAGCGGTTTTGGACAAATTGGGGTGGTTTTCCTGGCGTTGACTCTGGCACAGACATGGCGCCGTCCGCTGACGTGGCACGGGACCTGGCCGCCACCATCGCTATTCCTCAGCGCGGTCTTCGGCCTGCTGACCAGGCGGGCGAAGTTCCTCGTCGCGGTGTTCGACGACCTGCTAGATGTCGCCGGCAGCCTGCCGCGGTCGGCCTCGTTGTGCCTCCGTGGCCTACTGCGCCGCGCGCAGCCGTATGCGCCTGCTGCTGCAGTCCGACGAGGTCGCCGCGCGGGTGCTCGAGCTGCAGCACGACCTCACCACGCTCCTCGACATCCTCCCTGTCGCCGACGCCAAGCTCGGCCTTGCCGACGACGTGGAGCAGGTTAGTTTGCATCATCTCTATACATGAATGAATAGATTAAAACATCACGGTTGTCTTGTCTATCAGTTCCGGAGATGACTCTTTTTTTTGACAGAACAGATGAATGGTCTCTGGTTTGCACTAAGACAAGATTTCAGCTCTACGGCATCAGTTCTTCTTCCGACTGTAGTAGTACAAATCTAAATCGGAGAGATTTTGAACAAAGACTCGAAATTCTGCAGATACGTGCAGTAAAAAGAGTGAACAAATTCTGCAGATTCTGCAGATACGTGAACAAAGAGATTTTGAAACTATTCCCAGATTCTAGGTGCAGGCAATCACTCGCTGAAATTACTCCTAGAATAACTCCACCGAACTAATCGATTCAAGCACTCCCGTACCTTCGCGAGAGGAGGAAGATCCAATTCGGGGCCCCAATGACGAAGGAGGATGGAATCCAATCCTGCCTGCCTGAAAGAACAACTATGCCCGAGATGTCGCCTAGAGGGGGGGGGGTGAATAGGCGATTAAAACTTTTTCTATTTAGGGGCTTGATAATTGCGGAATAAAACTAGGTGTTTAAATTAACAAGCCAACAACCTAAAATTCTAGGTTTACCTAAGTGCACCAACAACCTATGCTAAACAAGGTAAGTAACAAGGTGATAGCAAGATATAGACTTCAAGCACGATGGCTATCACAATGTAAATTTGCATAAGTAAAAGCTCGGGTATAGAAATAACCGAGGCACGCGGAGACGAAGATTTATTCCCGAGTTCCTCCTTGTTAAGGGAGTACGTCTCGTTGGAGGGGTGTGAGCTCGCCACAAAAGGCCTACTCAAGATGCCACAAAGGCCTCACCCTATTCTCCGATGAACCGCACCCAAAGGCTTGGTTCACCTTCCACTATCGGAATCCTTCGGGGCGGATTCCAGAGCCCTTTACAACTTCTTCTTGGGGCACACACCCACAACTCAATTGGGGGCTCCCAAACTCGTGCCGAAGCTTCACAACACGAACACTTCGCAGCACCTCCAACCGTCTAGGGTACACAATGCACCCAAGAGGCAACAAGCTCTTGGGAACACAATGCACCCAAGAGTAACAAGCTCTCAACCTTCAATCCCACGAATCACCGTGGGGAGCACAACCCGATGCAACAAATGCAAAAGGGGAAGAACACACCAAGTGGTCAAATTCTTCTCCCCAAAATCCAACCGAAGCAACTAATGCTACGGAGGGATTTAGGAGGAAGAACGGAGGAGAAACACCAAGAACTCCAAAATCTAGATCCCACGAGTTCCCCTCACTTAGAGGAGATTTTGATTGGTGGAGAGATGGATCTAGATCTCCTCTCTTGTTTCCCTAAATTTGGGCAAGAATCATCGGAGGGATTAGGAGGAATCGAGCTCTCAAAATGTTAGCAATGGAGGAGAGAGAGCAAGGGATGAGATCTCCACAGAAAAAGGGGAAGAAAACCCTTTTATAGGTGGCTCTAAAAAAGAGCCGTTGGGGAAGAAAACGTGGGACAAAGGGGAAAAACTGCTGCCCAGGCGGCCCGGCCTGGGGCCGGCCTGCAGCCGGCCAGGCCGGCCTGGCAGCGAACCAGCAACAGCACAGGAGCCAGGCAGCCCGGGGAGCCGGCCTGCTTCCCCGGCCATGGGCCGGCCTGCCTGCAGCCGGGCCGGGAGGCCACCCGAGCCGGCCGGCCTCATCCCGGCCTGGGCCGGTCAGCCGGCACGCGGGTGGGCCGGGGCGGTGCCCGAACGGGCCGGCCTGAGGCCGGCCTCGGTCCCGGCCTGGCCGGCCGCACTGCATTTTTTTTTCTTTTTCAAATTTCTGTTTTCAAAAAACAACCGAACCGAAAACGCAATAACTTTCGCATACGAACTCCGTTTTCGATAAACTTGGACTCGTTGGAATCGTCACAACGAGCACTATAAGAATATGCAGAGAAACATCATAGTCCAAGAATATAATATAAAGATAAATGGGGAAAGGTAAAAGCTCCCATTTGCAAATCGGAAATGCAATAACTTTCACCCACGAACTCCGTTTTCGATAATCTTGGACTTGTTGGAATCGTCACAACAAGCACAACAAGATTATGCATAGAAACATCATAGTCCAAGAAAATATTATAAAACCAAATGGGGAAAGTTAAAAACTCTTTTTCACAAACCGAAAATGCCGGAACTTTTGCAATTGACGTCCGAATGAAATAAAACCAATTTTGTTGGAAAGAGGACGACAAATGCTACCTTTGAAAATGACAAACAAGCAATGGAGATTTTGCAAAGAAATGGAAGAGAGAAATCTTCCGCTCGGATAAACCGGCAAAATCTCCAATACCGAAACCGCAAAAGAAGACGCATATGAAAACCGTTTTCGGTGAACTTGGCTTTGTCATGACAAGCACGACAAGCACCAAGACCACACCACGGTAAGAGACAAATAAGAACCAATAAAGATGATTGCATGGATGCAAAGGTTTGTGCTCTCTACGGCGATACGATCACGATATTCGGTCGAGAACCCCTCTTGATAGTACGGTTATCTATCCTATAACCCGGTCTCTCACTAAACAACATGAGACCGGTAAAATAGAAACCCTATCAAGATCATACCTTTGCCTTGCGCACTAATCCACTTGAGGTCGAAGAAGACGATCTTCATCTCCTCAAGATGCACCACCTTTCTTCATTGCGCTTCGCTTGGTGAAGATTCACATGTGGCTCCCCCATACACCAAGATGGGAGAAGCACCTCTTCGGCATATCTTCACTTGGCCTTTGATCAACACAAATCTTTTCTTCCCTTGAGCTTGACTCCAACAAATGGAGATCAAGCAAAGCATCTTGACTCCAACACATGGAGACAAGCTTGGTCTTGATCAACAAATGACCTTGACACAAGATAAAGGACAACCTACACATAGAGCTCAAAATAAATCTTAGTCCATTGAGATTGTCATTAATCACCAAAACTATGCATGGGGGCAACCATGCACTTTCACTGCCGGACTGGGCGAATCGAGGGTCGACGGGAATGGCGATTCGATGAGGATGCGGGGAGGCCGCCGCTTCGAATTCCGGAGGCAGGCAGGCGAATTCAAAGAAACCAGCGAGTAATCCGCCAATCCGGCAGCGCGGCGCAGTTCGTCACGAGAGCCTTCAAGCGCTGCAGCACGAGAAGCACCTCACGGCGGCACAGCGAGGCCGACCGCAGCAGGCCGCCGGTGACCGTCAGCAGGTCGTCGAACACGGCGGCGAGGAGCTTCGCCCGCGTGGACGCAAACGCGAAGACCGCCTTGGGGAACGACGCCGACGGCGGCCAGGTCCCGTGCCATGTCTAGCGGACGGCGCCACATCAGCACCCGGGTCAGGGAACGGCGCCGGCGGCGGCCAGGTCCCGCGCCACGTCAGCACCCGGGTCAACGCCAGCAAAACCGCCTCAATTTGTTCAAAACTGCCCAAATTCACCAAAAACCACTAGCAGGGGGTGATTTAGATGGTTTTGTGGATTTGAGGGTTCAGAACAGACCAATTTATTGTTTAGGGGGATTTGTGTCCAATTCCATAGATTTCAGGGTGAAAAATATACTTAATCCTTGTTTGTTTGGTTTGTAGGATTTGAAACCCAAGGGTTATTCCTGTAATCTATTTTGCACAAATTTATAGAAAAATTCCCCTTTGCTAACCTCATGGGAAACTCATTTGCTTCATGACAGAGACACAGTTGTTCGAAAAAATCATGTGTTTTTGCTACAACACAACCAAACTTTTAAATCTCGGCCGGTACGACCAATATATCGGCGGATATATCATTTTTGGGGGTCGACCGATATAATGTAACATAGCATTTTCTAAATTTCGTTTTCACACATATCACCCTATATATCAACCGATATGGCCGGTATTGACCTGATATGGTCGATATTTGAACTGATATGCCCACTGATATAGACCAATATGTAGTTCACGATGATTGTTTCTAGAAAAAATGTTGTAAAAAAAATTATGTATTTACAACATCATCAAACTATCAAAGACATGCATAATATTCTATACACACATATATACATTTTACCTTTTAATGTTAGAGTAAGAATTTTGTGAGTCTATAATACTTTATTGCTTGAGTGACTAGTTAATAAGCTAGAAATCATGTACTTGGTACGCCTCAAGTACTGACATCGTTCATTTTATAGACTCACAAGGGTTGATTTGAACAATAGTATTGAAAAATATTAAACATGTTTACTTTGATATAACAACATATCGTCCAGTATATCACCATTTATCACACAACCGATATGTCGAAACCAAATCGAGATGTGCCTGATATCCGATATTTTAAACCTTGAACACAGCTAAACGATTAGAATTCATATGTTTTAAGATCATGCAACACGTCATGATATCTTAGTTCTATGTTTTTCCTATTACTATGTTCTGAAGAAAAATTGAACCAAACAAGCCCTAAGGTGGTAAGGACAGACTTGAGGTCAGAAGAATGTCTAGCAAGTTAAAGAATGTGAGTGAACATGTTGAAATAAAAAAAATGGCACCATCACTAAGCTTACTCCTAATTACTAAGCTAAGCGAAAGGGCGGCCAGGTCCAAGTATATCCAACAAAACCCTCGTCCTCCTATCCTGGCTCGACATCTCCTTCCGTCGTTGTGGGACGATTTTGTCGGGCAAGCCTGTACGACGAACGGCGTCAAGCATCGACCCGACAGTTTCTCCTCAGGTTCATGGTCTCCCTAAAGGTAGAATTTCCTTCTGAAGGGAGATGATGCCGTAATAAAGCGACATGGGTGTGCTTGCATTGCATGAGGCGAGCACGATATAGTGTCCCTAGTGGTGAGGTGTTGACGCTTCGGCCCCAAGCGGCAGATCCACGTGACATGGACATGTTGTGGTACCTTGGAGGTTGCTTCCACTCCCCTTGGGTCCTCTGTAGGTTGCAACCTTGGAGGTTGCTAAACATGTTGAAATTTAGGGAAACAAGAGAGGAGATCTAGATCCACTTCTCCACCAAACAAAATCTCTTTTAAGTGAGGGGAACTCGTGGGATCTAGATTTTGGAGTTCTTGGTGTTTCTCCTCCGTTCTTCCTCCTAAATCCCTCCATAGCATTAGTTGCTTTGGTTGGATTTTGGGGAGAAGAATTTGACCACTTGGTGTGATCTTCCCCTTTTGCATTTGGTGCATCGGGTTGTGCTCCCCACGGTGATTCTTGGGATTGAAGGTTGGGAGCTTGTTACTCTTGGGTCATTGGACCCTAGACGGTGGTGCCGTGAAGACTTCGACTTGTGAAGCTTCGGCACGATTTGGGAGCCCCTAATTGAGTTGTGGGTGTGTGTGTCCCAAAAGTTGTAAGGGCTCCGGAATCCGCCCCGAAGGATTCCGATAGTGGAAGGTGAACCAAACCTTTGGGTGCGGTTCATCGGAGAATAGGGTGAGGCCTTTGTGGCATCTTGAGTAGGCCTCTTGTGGCGAGCTCACACCCCTCCAACGAGACTGTACTCCCTTAACAAGGAGGAACTCGGGAATAAATCCTCGTCTCCGCGTGCCTCGGATATTTCTATACCCGAGCCTTTTACTTATGCAATTTACATTGTGATAGCCTTCGTGCTTGAAGTTCATATCTTGCTATCACCTTGTTGTCATATTGCTTAGCATAAGTTGTTGGTGCACATAGATGAACCTAGAATATTAGGTTGTTGGCTTGTTAATTTAAACACATAGTTTTATTCCGTAATTATCAAGCCCCTAAATAGAAAAAGTGTTAATCGCCTATTCACCCCCCATCCCCCCTCTAGGCGACATCCGGTCATAGCTTGTTCTTTCATAAGGTGGTAAGGACAGACTTGAGGTCAGAAGAATGTTTAGCAAGTTAAAGAATGTGATTAGACATGTTGAAATGAAAAAAATTGGCACCATCACTAAGCTTACTCCTAATTACTAAGCTAAGCGAAAGGGTGGTCAGGTTCAAGTATATCCAACAAAACCCTCGTCCTCCTATCCTGGCTCGACATCTCCTTCCGTCGTTGTGGGACGATTTTGTCGGGCAAGCCTGTACGACGAACGGCGTCAAGCATCGACCCGACAGTTTCTCCTCAGGTTCATGGTCTCCCTAAAGGTAGAATTTCCTTCTGAAGGGAGATGATGCCGTAATAAAGCGACATGGGTGTGCTTGCATTGCATGAGGCGAGCACGATATAGTGTCTCTAGTGGTGAGGTGTTGACGCTTCGGCCCCAAGCGGCAGATCCACGCGACATGGACATGTTGTGGTACCTTGGAGGTTGCTTCCACTCCCCTTGGGTCCTTTGTAGGATTTGGTTAGGCCCTCCATTTGCCTCCAAATCTACAAGCCTAGTGAAAGAGCATGGCGCCCCCATGTATGATTTTGATAATTAATGAAAATATCTACGGACTAATGTTTTCTTTAAGATATACTTGTCGGATGTGTCTATAGTCAATGCTTGAAGACCATTTGTTGGTTTTAAGGTTGGAAGAACAAGATTATGTGATGACCAAGATGTTCAAGGGGGTATCCGAAGACGGGTCATGATAGTGTTGAAGCATATTGCAAATATGTCTGGAAGAATAAGATTATGTGAACATTTGTGTTTATCTTCAAGACATCATCTTATGAAGAGAGAAGTAAAGATACAAGGTTGATCAAGATATTGATCAACACACAAATCTACAAGATGTACCTAGTATCTTTCCATTTGCATGCCATGCATCAAGAGGAAGATCCCATATTATCCATGGAGGATGACGACAAGTTGGTGGTCGTCATCAAGTCTGAAAGGTGCAAGCTAGTTCAAGATGGAGAATCTCGAAGAGATCGTGTGCTTGAAGCTTGCCACCCATTTGGAGATAATGGTCAAGTGAAGACATGCGTGAGGCTTTCCCATAATGATTTATTGGGAAACCATATGAGAGTCTTTTCACCGAGCAAAGCGTAATCAATAAAGGTGTTCCAACTTGAGGAGATCAATATCGTCATCATCTAGTTCAAGTGGAATGCGCAACACAAAGGTATGATCTTGATAGGATTTCTATTTTACCGGTCTCATGATGCTAGTTGTGAGACCGGGTTATAGGATACATAATAGTATTATCAAGAGGGGCTCTCAAAAGTGAACTTGAGCGTATCGGTAGTAAAAATCTCAAACCTTTGCATCATTGACATCCTTAGCATCATCATCCCGTGGAGACATACAGATTGTATTTGTTGACACATAGAATTTTGTCACTTCAATTTGATTCAAGGTACATGGAACATGGCATTATGTTATGTGATTGTGATGGTGACGTGGGGCTTCTTAGGACGACTTCTTTTCGGTTTCTAGGAGAACTTTCTACCCACCAGCTGCCCCAGAAGTCCAAACCTAAATTTTTTCAAACAAGTTTAATTATACGCCAAAAAAAATTGGACTATGGTCTTTTGAGAGAAACTAGATGGTAGAACCTTATCCGAGAAGCCGCTATGTTCGTTTCAAAAAGAAGTGTCGTTGTTGATGAACTCTTCCGGGCTTCCTAAAACGGGTTGATATAGGGTGTGAAGTGCAAAACCGCTCGGCACAATAGGATTTCAGATCTGACTCACACACGGGAGGGCCCAGGCGGCCAGGCAATTTGTCTGCACAAATATTCAAATCGGTTTCCAACCTATGCACGTATGTCCGTATGTGACCATGAGATTTGGATCTAGAAAATCAATCTTTCATGCTAAATACAGAATTACTGATCCTGTCCGGGACGCACACGTCCCTCTCTCCTGGTCTAGCAAACGACTTTTCGTCGGACTGAAGCAACTCGTCTGAACTGCCATCCCCTTTTTCTCCCCTTAATTTCGCTCTTTCCAGGACAGAACAACAACTCCACTTCGCAGTCTGTTAGTTAGCGGTGCGCGTACGTGATTACTGATTAGCACCAGCAATCTCATTTCCCAACCACATGCAGTTCAAAGCCGCACACATTTTCCACCATATCATAGTACGATTTTGTCTTCTCAATTACAACCGCTTACTACGGAGTACGGACAATGTAAGAAAAATGCTTTCATTTGATTTGATCGATCTGTATGCACCTACGTTTCTCTCTGCATTTTGCAGTGAATCAGCTGTCCTCGTCGTGTTGGTACGTCGCCTACGCGACAAATTGGGTCACTTGCCGGCGCTCGCCGTGGCCGCGCCGCTCCTCTCCTCGAGCCACGACGTAACCTCGGCGAAGACCCGCTCGACGTCGGCGGGCGGCTCGGCCATGAGCACGTGCCACATCCCGGCGTACAGCTTCAGGGTCTTGTCCCTGCTGGACGCCCGCTCGTGGAGCAGCCTGCTCCCCGCAGGGTCGGCCACCACGTCGTCCTCGCCGTGCAGCACCAGGAACGGCAGCGTCACATCCTCCAGGTTCTTCTCGATGTCGAGGCTCACCGCCAGGAGCTCCTGGCCTGTCTGCAGCGCCAGGTTTCCTTTGTACATGTAGGGGTTGGAACGGATCTGCGCATGGATAGTTCAGACATAGAGCAGAATCTCAAAAATCAAGCTGCACATGCCACACCTACGTGTTCTCTGTTCATTTCTACAATTCTACTGCGAGAGAAGATAGAGTTTTTTTTTTTTTTGAACTAGTACCTCTTTCCTGAACTGGGGATCTTTACAGACTTTGTCGAGCTTGTCTGGGGCAGGGATGACTCTCCAGCTAGGCACAACGGTGCAGATCATCTTCAAAGCGCCCACCACCACCGGATGAGGCCGCATGCCATCGCCAAGCTGATGATATCCGGTCAGAATCAAGAAAGGGTCAGCGATCTTAGGAAACATAACTTGAGAATTTTTCTGACAGGAGCAAACGGAATGCTCTTGAAACAGTCATGAACAATACAGTGACATGTTCAAAATCCCCATAAATAGATAGATCGAAGTCAAGATGTGGACCTTGCACATTGGAGCAAGCAAGACGGCACCGTCCCAGTAGGTAGGATCCTTCCTGTGGAGCTGAATCACCACGGTCCCTCCCATGGAGAAGCCGTAGAGGAACCGCTTCTTCGTCTTGTTCTCGGGCTTCTCTGACAATGCCAAATCAAAACTCCTTCAGTCTTCGATCGGTGCAAAAATTGCAGAGAGAAATCGCACGCGGCTGCAAAATCTGCTGCATACGCAATGGAGTTGTGAACTGGGGTCCGTTAATTCTTTATTCTTACCGCAGACGCTCTTGAAATAGTCGGCACAATCCTTGACGATGTCGCTGAAGCTCGCTATGTAGCCTTTTGAGCCGGAAGATTTGCCGTGGCCCTCTTGGTCTATCCCGTAGACGGCGTAGCCGGCGTGCACCAATCGCGCGGCGGTGTCTGAATTTGCGTGGGGTTTGTTAGTCGAGACCTTACATGGAAGTTTCACCTCATCCGTTTTGGATGGCTAAATCGTTCTAAATCTTTTTTTCTCGAACCATTCTAAATCGTTCTGAATCGATGAATAGAATGATAACACTGAAGAAATAGAAGTACCTGCCATCGATATGCTGCACTCTCCTCCATAGCCTGCAAGTTTTAAGACGAAAAAAATCATGAGTTTTCTTTCCTTCTTCTTGCCAGCTTGACGTACTGTAGAATGTTAATTATGGAGAATGGATTGGTACCATGGCAGATGAAGACCAAAGCTTTGCGCTGCAATTTCTTGGACGTCCATTTGCAGGTGAAGAGCCTGCTGCCTCGTGAATTCACAGTGAAGCCCTGTCCAAGGTTGAAATGTGCATCTGCGCGTTAGGAAACACAACATGAACCCAAATCAAAGATCCCCGGCTACAGAATGGTCTAACCAACATTCACAGAACATACCTCTTCATACTTGATACCATCTCTGTAGTGAGCCTGCAGAGATCACAAAAACTCAGAGCTAAGAATCACAGGGGACAAAACCGACGTGAATGAAGAAAGAAGAGCAGGTTGCTCCTCAATTTACCATGGGGAAGGTCTTCGAATTGCCGCGTATGAATATGCCAAACGATCCAAGTCTCCAAGTAATCTCTGAATATAAAAGCAAGCAACCTGTGACAGGGATGCTGAATATATATACTCCCGTTTCTGTCTGGATACAATTCATCGCCAACCGATTGAGACGAATAATTGTCTTCGGGGTTCAGAGAAGAAACACACAGACGTCATGCTTCAGCACTAAGTGAACACAACTTTTCTAATCTTGCTGTCTTCGCAGAAACTATCGTGCTAGGAAGATAGGGTACGTGCCTCGTATAAGAACGAGTCAAAACGTGAACCAGAGAAAGCGAGAGAAGAGGAGAAACTGTATACGCACAGGAGACGATGGAACCACAAGAACTTGTTTGTTCAAAAAACAAAAAATGTTCACCTTGTTCAGAAAAAACTTAGCACCAACGAGTCTTCATCCCTGTTTGGGCGTTTCATATTGACCCAATGCTGCTGGAGTAATAAAAATTACCATAGCATTCCTACATTTTCATAGTCCCCCACGGAGCTGTGGAGAAATCTATCTATATCTTTTATAAAGAAAATTCTACTAACATGCATTAATGATTTTCTATCTCAACATACAATCTATCCACATCATCCATTCTCTTAACTAATCAATTATTCACTGACATCTCTACTAATATTTATTAATCTACATACAAGCTGCTACACATCATCCATTTCGTTAATCATCCAATTGTTCAAATTAATAATTTATAACACACACTTATTTTATATCTATTAAATTAAATATCTTGACTATGACCAATATAATTTTACACTTCTCGCATACCTTTCTATTCATACAATATGGTTTTTAATGGAATGCCCGCTGCAACTTGCGAGGTATCTTTCTAGTAATGTTAAACAATGTACTATAAGCCATAAAAGTAGCCCTATATTCTTATTACTAAGCCATAAAAGTAGCCCAATATTAGAAATCAGCTATGTAAATACCAGTAGAAGTGGCAACCTGTTACACATTTTCAATACCTTGTTTTCATTAGCCCAAATTTACCCTACAAATATGAAATAACACATCCGAATTCTGGACCATCATGCTCTGCCCATAGAGGCATGAAACGAGACTCAAACATACTACTACTCCCTCCGTTCCACAATATAAGATGTTTTAGATGTTTCACATATTGTCTAGATTCGGACTAAAAGAATGGAAAGTGGATGAACATATACACTAAAACATGTCTAGATACATGTGGTCCAAATGTGAATGTGGAAAAGGGGTAAAACATCTTATATTATGAAACGGAGGGAGTACTTCCCACGGCATAACTAACATTTTTCAGACAGCTGTTGTGCCAATATTTTCTGAAACATCAGCTGAACAAGTTGCACGATTCGCCCTCTGGTCCAGCCAAGAGATGATGTCGGAGTAGACGCGCTCGGCGTCCGGAGGGAGCTCTGCCGAGAGCGCGTGCCACATCCCTGGATAGAGCTTGAAGGCCTTGTCCCCGCTTGACGCTTCCTCGAACAGTAGCTTGCTTACCAAAGGATTCGTCACGATGTCGTCTCCACCATGCAGGACCAAGAACGGCAGTGTCACCTGCCAACTGAAACCGTCAGCAGCTGAAGAGCCTGACGCACTTACATGCGGTGTGCAGAGTAATAAGAGTAGGGATTATTACCTCATGCAAGTTCTTCTCAATGTCTAGGCTCACCATAAGGAGTTCGTGACAAGTCTTGATTGGGATCTTTCCCCTGTAAATATATGGATTAGAGCGAACCTGCATGCGAACACCCGACACAGGTAGAAAAGTTCAGCGACTATTAGCACTTGTTTTGCTTTCAACCGTGTGATGAACAAACCAATTTGTGTACCTGTTTCCTCATCTCTGGGTCTTTGCAAACTTTGTCAAGAATATCCGGGGTGGGTATGATCCTCCAACTAGGCGCCACCGCACATACCATCTTCAGAGCTTTGACCACGACCGGATGGGGTTTCATGTCATCAGATATCTGATAATACAACAATATAACAACTTAATGAACTACTAGCAAGAACCGTGAAAAAAAAAATCATCACGGGAATATTAGGACCTTGCACATAGGAGCAAGCAGAACGGCACCGTCCCAGTAGGCGGAGTCCTTCCTATGGAGGAGAAGCGCCACGCTCCCGCCCATGGAGATCCCGTACAGGAACCGCTTCTTCTCCCTGTTCTCCGGCTTTTCTGAAACCAAACGCCACAAGTTGAGACTTTCAGTTGGTGTACCTGGTACAGTTTAGTGAGCCGTCCATACCGCAGACACTCGTGAAATAGCTGGAGCAGTCGGCGACAACATCGCCGAAGTTCGGTATGTAGCATCTCAGGCCAGATGACCTGCCGTGTCCCTCGTGATCTATCGCATAGATGGCGTACCCGGCGCGAACCAGCCGAGAGGCCGTATCTGATCATCGTTTTGGTGCAGCTTGTCAGTGTCGGGTATCTATCTACTCGGTCGGTTTAGAGAAGCTAAGGATGATGTCCGTACCTCTCATCGATACGCTGCACTCTGCTGCAATTCCTGGCAAAGAGAAAATAAAAGCAACATGTTGCTCTTTTAGTTGTGAATCGATTGAGCCGGAATATGTGTACTAGTAATAGTCTGTTACCATGGCAAACGAAGATCAAAGCCTTTGGCTCTAAATTGCGTGGTGTCCATCCGCAAGTGAACAGCTTGTTTCCCCGGGAGTTCATAATAAACTCCTGTGGACACATGGTTAGAGAGTAAAAAAATGTAACAGCGTTCACTTCAGAAGTTGAGAGTGCTCCGTAAATATGAACATACCTCTTCATACTTTACATCGTCGCTGTACGTGTACTGGTCCTGCAAAAATGACACTTCAGGGTTTTAGATCTGGATCACAAGTGTGAAATCACCGGAGTAGGATGTTCCTGAACGTACCATGGCTATGTCTTCAGAGCTCCTTTTAAACATGTGAACTTGACTGACATGATATATCGTTATATACTGCACCTTGAACAGAAAAATCGATCCCCTGTTCCAAAAAAGCAAGCCAACAGTGTCGTGCGAGTCTGTGTGCAGAAAGGTAGGAATAGAACTGCTTCCTTCATAGGGGAGGTTTACAATTGCAACTTGCCAAGCGAAACTCCGGCAACCATGAAAAACAACGGAACGCGCATGCAAAGTCTCTGCGTACACGATTGGTCGGAATCAAGTAGCACGATCCGTTTGATCTATTCCCTGTTTATCCGTCATGCCACTCTACTTCCAATAGTATAATCCACAGATTGGGTTACGAAAGATAATGCGTTGACTTCAGAATTCGTAGTACCTTTCACATTATTGATTATATCTGTCAGATATATTGTTACTAAGGATACAATTGTTACCGTGGATTCGGCATTACTGGAGTAAATTTATTTGGACCACGTTATTCTAAAATTTCAGACTGGTTCAGATGTCACTGTGTGGCAGCAGCAGCAGGTGTACTTGTTAAGCAAACGTCTTCCGGTAATGGAACCGGCTGCCAGCCGGTGCGGCACTCCAGGAGCTCCTTGAGCGCCACTGACGCCGGCTGGACGGAACATGACCGGTAGCAATCCCGGACCTCGAAGTCCCACGGGTTGTCTTCTGCAGTTTCAGAATCATTTGCAGTGCACTCCAGCGCACCGTTCAGGAACAGGTCGCCTTCAGACCGGATGCACCCACTAGAACTCTGGTCTTTGTCTGCCGCCTGTATCAGTCACAAACGCAGAGCACTTTTCAGCAACAGATCAGTTCAGAACATTCAACAGACAAAATACCATTCACAGGTCACCTGTTCTTTCATGTGCTTGAACACATTTTTCTTGTCGCCTGCCTCGTAAATGTTGCACTGGGAGATTATCTGCAGCCAAACCGCGAAGATCAACACTCGAGAAACACACTTCAGGCCAAGTGACCGAGACCCTTACTATGTTACCTGTGATTCAACACTGGCGCAGACGGCGTAGATGCCCCAGTCCCTGGTGTAGTTGTTGTAGAGGTGCACCCTGGCGAACCTGACGCGGGGCTGCCTCTGCCGCGTGCCGTCGAAGAAGCAGTGGTGGATGGTCACCCGGATGCGGCGGTCCCCGACGTGGCCGCTGCTGGCGCCGATGAGCACGGCCTTGTCGTGCGCCGAGAAGCGGCACCGCGACACCGTCACGTCCGTGCTGCCGCAGGTGACGTCCAGGAGGCCGTCGGCGAAGTCGCGCAGGCCGCACCGGTCCACCCACACGTGCCTCGACCGGGGCTTGATCTGGACGGCGTCGGCGTCGTGCCCGCGCCCGCCCTCCACCTCCAGGTTGCAGAGGATCACGTGCTCGCACTCGCGCAGCAGCAGGCCCTTGCCGGAGAGGACGACGCGCTGCCCGCGGCCGTCGATGGTCTTGTAGGAGGACACGCGCAGCCCCGACGAGAGGCGGATGGTGCCGGACACGTCGAAGACGATCCACAGAGGTTCGCGCCGACGGCACCCCTCCCGGAGCGAGCCGGGGCCGTCGTCTGAAGACATCGTTCAACTTCAGTTTTACATGAATCTAATGCAGAGAATTGACGGAGTGATCGAGCGTACCATGGAGGTTGGTGACGTGGTAGACGTCGCCTTGGAGGCCGCCGATAGCATGCCGGCCGAAGCCCTCGGCCTGACCCGCCATGGCGCGCAGCGAGGAATCCACAGCTGCGTACGGCATAAGCGCAGTCTCCTGCATGGGCGCCAGCTCGTTTGGTAATCGAGGAGGGGCAGTGTCGTTCATGGCCGGCTCATTGCCGAGCTGCTCGTCGGGTACAGGAGACGTGATGTCCGCCATTGCCGGATCATCGCCGAGTTGCTCGTCAGACCGAGGAGGCGCCATGTTGTGGGATTCAGTGAACATGTTGGTTTGGTATTTGAGGAGGCGCGCTCGTCAAAGAACAGCTGCCGTTTAACGTCGGACTTAAGTTTTTTTTAGGGAAACGTCGGACTTAATTGTGTGGGCTGTTTTCTCTTCTGTCTCTCAGGCGTTTCAGTAAAAAAAATTAGAGTGTAAGTATATTCTTCTCGAAAGAAAAATAAAATGAGGTCCGANGATCCCATTACAACTTTACAAGCCAGAAATTACAACCTGGCCCCCGATAAAACGCGCGTAAGCTCTATAGTCTCGCCGCCCACGTGGACTCGCCGACGCCGCGAGCGACGCGACCACTCCGAGAGCTCCAACACGAAAGGCGATGTGGCGGGCGAGGCGCTGGCCGTGGCCGAGGCCGCGGTGGGTCTCGTCGGGCACTGCGGCGGCGGCCGCGAATTCGTGCGAGCCGGCGCGACGGCGGGTGGCGGCGCTGTGGGGAAACGGGGACTACGGGCGGCTGGGTCTGGGGGCGTTGGAATCGCGGTGGCGCCCCACGGCGTGCCCCTTCTTCTTAGCGCGTCCCGGCGATCCGCCTGCCTTCCTCGCGTGCGGCGGCGCCCACACCCTCTTCCTCACCCGTACAGCGCCTTGCCTTTTTCCTCTTACTGTATTATATACTAGAAAATGCCAGAGATCGTCGAGAGTAATGCGGCGTGCGATTTTGGCGTGCTGTTTTCTTCAGAGAGTGGGCGCGTGTTTGCTACGGGGCTGAACGACTTCGGGCAGCTTGGGATAGGCTCCTCGATGACTCATACTCTGGTACTGGTTCTTCTGCATCATACCTCTCTTTGTTTGTGCCTTGTGTGTCTACAATGTAGAAATAGTAATTGGGACAAATTAGGTCAATGCTCGCTTTTTTTTTCATGTTGTGAATGCCAGTCTACTGTATGAATTATTTGTGTGTGTATGCATGAAAGTTAATACAGTAGTTATTTACATGTTTCGATGTCATTATATATATATAGAGAGAGAGAGCAGGACTATTCTACAACCCTCTTAAGTGATTGTAGAATACCTATTCTACTACCCCTAACAAAATGACCTTCTAATCCCGAACCCGACCCATCCTAAACACCTTCTTCCCCCGCACGGCTGCACCCACCCGGCCCACCAGCTCTGCTCGATCCAAATTGCCTGCAACCACACCGGCGCACCCTGCCCTCGCCACCGGCGACAGCCAACCAGCACCACCTCGTGCGGTCCAGCGCCCGGTGCGGCTCCGACATGGATCTCCCCAGCAGGCATGATGCGTTTGCTCCTCCCGCACCTCCCCGGGCGCGGCGTCCCTGCTCCTCCACCGGCGCGCTGCCGGCTGCTCCTCTCCAGCGCGGGCGATCGGCGGCCCTGCATCCCACCTGATCCCCGCAACACCACCGCCGGGAGTCCACCATGAGCGTCCGTGGAATTCTACAGCGCTCGGCCTGGGAAGTCCACCCCGCGCTTGGTGCTCACCGACCCGACCTCCCCGCGAGCCGCCGGATCCCGTAGGCGCCCCGCCGTCCCTGGATCGGAGCATCCTGGCGGCGCCCCACTGGCTCTCCCATCCGTGCGTGGCGTCGTCGGCCTCCTCCGAGCGCCGCCTAGGGACCCCCACCCTCTCACAACAGCGCGCCGCCGGTAGGATCCCCAGACCCACCGCGCGCCGCCGGGAGGCTCCCTGTCTCCACCGTGCGCCGTCGGCAGCCCTACCTCCACGTGCGCCGCCGGGACCCACACCTCCCGCCCGGCGCCCTGCTCGTCTCCGGCCGCCTCCGCCACCCGGCCTCCTCCACCGCGCGCATCTGCTCCATCCTCCGACCTCCACCACACGTGCCGGCAGCTGCTCCAACCTCCTCCACCGCGCGCACCTGCCTCCTGCAACGCACGCGGGACCTCCGGCTCCATGGCGCGTGAGAACCCCATCTCTTCCGACAGAGCGCCACCGGAGCAACGGGACCGCCCTCGTCCATGAGCTGCAGCGGACGCGGCCCATCCCACCACCACGGCCATGGAGTTCACCCGAGCCGCCATGGGAGTCCACCGTGCGGTGACCCCGGGGTTCACTTCGAAGATGTCGGCGTGACTTCGATTTTGGGTTCACCAAATTCTACTTCGCTTACACGGCTTTGACTAATAAATCATAATAACATTTCACTTTGGTCATTTCACATGATTCACTAATTCGGCTAAGAAGTTCATTTGCGAAAATAAAAAACGAAGTTCACTTATGAATTACACGAAGTATAGAAAAAGGTGGTCCGCCAAGAACTAATTTCTGTGAAGTTCACTTATGTGACAAACAAAAGTTCAGAAAAAATGGTGGTCAACTCAGATATTCATTTGTAAAATTTCTGTGAAGTTCACCTATGTGATGAGCGAAGTTCAAAAAAATGCTCAGCCGAGAAGTTCATTTACAAAAATTTGTGAAGTTCACTTAAGTGACGAGCGAAGTTCAGAAAAAATTATGTCAGCGGAGAAGTTCAGTTGTGAAATTTCTGTGAAGTTCACTTATGTGACGACTGAAGTTCACTTCTGTCATGGGCGAAGTTCAAAGTGTTGTAGAATAGTGTTGTAGAATAGTTATTCTACATGGGGTTGTAGAATAGCTGATATATATATATATATATATATATATATATATTCTTTTTACATCAGATGTCATATACCTCAACGCTTAAGAAATTAACCAGATTTAATCTCCAATTCCATGAATTTACGATATCTTTTGACATATAATTTATGTATGTTACTGTTGGTTCTTCCAATGATAAACCAGTTCTTTTCCATGTAGGATCCTATTGAGGTCTCTGGATTTCAGGAGAATGTTGTACAAATTTCAGCTGGCAACCATCATTCTTGTGCAGTAACAGGTGAGCGAAAAGAGTATGGTGCAGTTATGAGCCTAGGTTTGCTTTACCAAAAGAAGGTGACTGTATAAGTTGATAAGAGGACACTGAAAACAGCGAGACTACCTGCTATAATATTGTAAACTAGCGCAGGGGGAATATAATTTAAACTTCCCAGGGGAAACAAGCTGTCCATCAATAAAAAATTGCTTTAAAAAAATCATTTTTTTCCCATATGATTGATTGATCAACCTTCACTGTGAATGAGCAAGTAATTTATATCTCCTTGTTTGTGTATGGTGCACACAGTAGTCCAGGTCTTCAAATTTAAATTGCAGAAGAAGCTCACTGTAAGTATTTAGTGTAAGTATTTAGTGGACCCTCTGTTTCTGTGTACTGCACAAACAAATGAGGGCAGGAACTAAAAATATGCCCTGAAAATATGCATTAATCAGGTTTCATTTTCATAAAAAAGTATAACTAAGCATCACACACAATTGAAATATCTTGTTTCCTGTCATACCTGAGGAAATTGTATAGAATTATTTAAGATCACTATTTGGTATTGATCGAGTACATAGAGCACTGCACTTAATGTTAACAACAACAACAACAACAACAACAAAGCCTTTCAGTCCCAAACAAGTTGGGGTAGGCTAGAGTTGAAACTCATATGATCTCGAAACCAAGTCATGGTTTTGGCACGTGGATAGCTAACTTCCACGCACCCCTGTCCATGGCTAGTTCTTTAGTGATGTTCCAATTCTTCAGGTCTCTCTTAGCGGACTCAGCCCATGTCAAGTTTGGTCTACCACGACCCCTCTTAACATTCTCAGCCCGCTTTATCCTTCCAATATGCACCGCCGCTTCTGGAGGCTTACGTTGTATATGTCCAAACCATCTTAGACGGTGTTGGACAAGCTTCTCTTCAATCGGTGCTACGCCAACTCTTTCACGTATATCATCATTCCGGACCCGGTCCTTTCTTGTGTGGCCACATATCCATCTCAACATGCGCATCTCTGCTACACCTAGTTTTTGGATATGTCGCCTCTTGGTTGGCCAACATTTTGCGCCATACAACATCGCAGGACGGATCGCCTTCCTATAGAACCTGCCTTTTAGCTTTTGTGGCACTCTTGACGCCAGAAGCTTGGTGCCACTTCATCCAACCAGTCTTGATCCGATGGCTCACATATTCATCGATATCACCACCCTTCTGCAACATAGATCCCAAATATCGAAAGGTGTCTTTCTCAGGTACCACCTGCCCATCAAGACTAACCTCTTCCTCCTCCTACCTAGTAGTACTAAAACTACACCTCATGTACTCAGTTTTAGTTCTACTAAGCCTAAAGCCTTTCGATTCCAGAGTCCGCCTCCACAACTCTAACTTCCTATTAACCCCCGCCCGACTATCATCGACTAGCACCACATCATCTGCAAAGAGCATACACCATGGGATATCTCCTTGTATATCCCCTGTGACCTCATCCATCACCAAAGTAAAAAGATAAGGGCTCAAAGCTGAACCTTGGTGCAGTCCTATTTTTAAGTGGAAAGTCATCGGTGTCGTCATCACTCACAACATTATCGTACATATCCTTAATGAGGGTGATGTACTTTGTTGGGACTTTGTGTTTCTCCAAGGCCCACCACATGACATTCCGTGGTATCCTATCATAGGCCTTCTCCAAGTCAATGAACACCATATGGAGGTCCTTCTTTTGCTCCCTGTATCTCTCCATAAGTTGTCGTACCAAGAAGATGGCTTCCATGGTAGACCTTCCAGGCATGAAACCAAATTGATTTTTGGTCACGCTTGTCAGTCTTCTTAAGCGATGCTCAATGACTCTCTCCCATAGCTTCATTGTATGGCTCGTCAGCTTGATTCCACGGTAATTAGTGCAACTTTAAACATCTCCCTTGTTCTTGAAGATTGGCACTAATGTACTCTGCCTCCATTCTTCGGGCATCTTGTTTGCCTGAAAAATGAGGTTGAAAAGCTTAGTTAGCCATACTATCGCTATGTCTCCGAGGCCTCTCCATACTTCCATGGTGCACTGCACTTAATGTTACCTCATAAAAAAATCTCAACAATATATACTTAAGATTACTATACAAGGTGTAAATGTTATGAGTTCGTTATCTTCTACTTCCTCCAGCTCTCTCAAAGTTTCCGTTTTGGATATAGGTAAAGTCAAACTTTCAAAACTGTGATCACCAGTTTCTTTTTAATTATGCAGATTAGATACTTAAAATCAATGCATAATTAATCTCATAGTATATAATTTACTGTGGGCTCTATAAGTGCATATAATCGAAAATAGTGGTCAAAGTTGTAGTTTGGAGACCATGCCAATGTCCCAAATGGCCAAATTACAGTTTTTTGAGAACTGGAGGGAGTATTATTTTGCCAAATTTATTTATGATGTATATGCATATATCAGATTTTTTTGTGAAATCAATTTGCATTGATAAGATTTTTGTGTTAACTCTTTTCAACAGCGGACGGCGAGCTCTTCATTTGGGGGAAGAATTCGAGTGGTCAGCTTGGCCTTGGCAAAAGTAGTAACATTATCTCCTTTCTTTACATTTAACGCCATCCATGGGTGTAGCACTACCACCAGGCACCAGCTCATGCAATATGTGATAATTAGATGTTTTGATTAGTTTAACACCTTAGCGTTATCAACAGTGGCTTGATTTATACCGATAGGTGTGGGATCACTTGATCCAACTAAAATACGAAAACATCACTGTCTATGGTTGACATGTACAAAGAAGTGAGCCTAGCTCACCTGGTTGGGAGAGTGGATGTACAACCCCACCACCTGGGTTAAAGTCTTGAGAGAATTTGGGTTTTTATTCCTTAAAAAAATCTCCGTGGGGGCCTCCCTTGCTGCTTTCCTTAAAAATACAAAGGTTTATTTACTTGGTAATATGATAATCCATTGCTTATATAATCAAGAATCTTTTTTACATTTAAGCTACACATTTGCCACCAGCTTTTAATTCTGAACTGAAGAGTTTTTTCTACTTGGTTTAGGTGCAGGAAAAGTAGTCTCTACCCCAAGAAAGGTTGACTACTTGGCTGATGTTAGAGTGAAAATGGTTGCTTTGGGATCAGATCATTCAGTTGCTGTTACAGGTGAGTGTGCCAAGTATTCATGTTATGGCAACTTGAATATCGCTTCCTTTAAGCGTCTGAAATTCTCCTGCAATTTTCCTCTTAAGAGGAAGGTGAAGCCTTGAGTTGGGGAGCTGCTGGCGCAGGTAGACTTGGACATGGCCACAAATCTAGCTTCTTGGGAATCGCTATGACCTCAAAGTAAGATCACTTTAGTTTTTTAGTAGCACTTATTGTAGATATACAACTTCTTTTGGGATAACCCATTTCCATTGTCAATTATTTGGTAAATATGGGCATAAGATGATTAGAACACCTTAACTATATGAGATGCAAAATTCTCTAATAGATGCTGGCACACTTATGTACTTAGAAGACAATGCTCATATCATAATGAATTCACTTGTCACAAACATTAGATAACCAAAATACCTAGTCCCTAGATGATGCTGTATGAGCTTGAGTAAATTTCTGGGTGAGTTTAGAGTGCTTCTGACTCATATTTCACTGTACAATGCGTTTGATGGTTAGAATTTACCTGCAATGTGCTAAAAGTATATTTGATTAGAAGGGTGATAATTGATCTTCTTCTGCAGTGAATATACTCCAAGATTGATAAAAAACCTTGATGGTATCAAGGTATTTTGCTTTAAGTTTCACCACGGCATCCTGATTAAATAATGACCCCCTTCTCATTCTTGGTAACTATGTGTTGGCCAGATTAAAAGGATAGCCGCAGGAATGCTGCACTCTGCTTGCATTGATGGTAAGCTCATGGAAAAAAATTAAAATAGTATAACTAGTCAACTGCTGATCTGATTTGTCCATCTTACGAGTTCCTTACATCAAAATTGCAGAAAAAGGTACTGTGTTCATATTTGGGCAGAAGACTGAGAAGGTGGTATCCGATCAGGCCACTTGGCACTTTTTTTTGTCATCCTTATTGATTTCTCTCTTTACAATTTCCTTTATTTCCTTGTATTTAACATAAAGCTACAGGTATTTGGAAGATCAAATGATGTACCTAGACCAAGTGTTGTTGAAGAGATACAATTTTCGGAAGAAGTTGCTTGTGGAGGCTATCATACTTGTGTCGTAACAGGTATATTTTTGTGTTATAAATGCAGAAGTCAGAGGTGCACTGATTTTTTTTGCTGGCGGGAATTTGTTAGATGCCAACGGTTGTTAGAATATATTTACTAATTGGATTAAAAAATTGGTCATAATAAACATTTTAATGTATTTCTTCTGGAATAGGATTCAGTCTCCAAATCAATAGAGCAAACTTTAGGAATAGTGATAAATTGATATTGATATACTTAAATCCTTTTCTGGTGACTGAACTGCTAAGCAAATATTTCTATCTCTGTTAAGAGACATGGTTTGGATAGATTTTATAATTTTACAATTTATCAATTACAACTGTCAGTTTCGTTCCACTGTTCTACAGATCTAAAATATATAACGTGATGTTCTGCAGATCGTGGAGATTTGTATTCTTGGGGTTCAAATGAAAATGGTTGCCTTGGTCTTGGGTACTTCCATCTACATCTATTACTCTTTCTAGAAACCTTAACTAATATTGCTATCTTTGTATCGAATTCTGAGGTTGGTTTCTTAGTGCTTACACAATATTGCTTCACAGAGTGAATGGCATGGTTCGCTCGCCAGAAGTTTTAAGGAGTTCATTATTTAAGCTTCCTGTGTCTAAGGTTGGTATGCGGTATGTCTAGCCATTGGTCAGGCTTTTCTTTATATTGCACTGCGTTTTTTCCCTTGTAAAAAAAACGTTTCTTCTCTTGAAAAGAAAAGACCATTTATTTCTTTCCTTGCAAAAAGGAAAATTCGTTTCTTGATTTCTGGTGAACATTCGTCATCTACCCTCTGCAGGTATCCTGTGGTTGGAAGCACACAGCTGTAATTTCAGGTACCAAAATTTTGAATCCTTTTCTCAAGTATACTAGTAGCAAATTCTAGTATAAATATTTATATCTCTACAACGTGTGTCCATCGTCAGGATTCACTACACAACTTATTTTCATGGTATTCCATTGGTTAGATTTGTATATCTTAAGTATCTAGCAACAACATGGTAGAACAATAGTTCTATTACTCTATTCTTGAAAGTGGGCATTGAGCTGAGAATATCATGTCACTAATATAAAATACAGGGCTGCGAACATGGCTTGACTCACATAGCTGCGCACACAACACACAATACCCAAGTGCTATAGTTTGTTTTTACAAAAGTAAAAAAAAAAAGGGGGCAGAAGTACACCAAAGTGCTATTGTTTGATGACATCTGCCTGACTTCCCAGTATATTCTCGATGTATATTTGAATGAGCAACAGATATAGCTTTGTTTTATTTGTTTCAACTGGATGACATACGAAAAGGTATACTTAGTAAGAATGACCTGCAGCTTTTGAGGAGTGGATTGCAGTCCTTTTCCTGGATTTTGAATAGTACATTATACTAAATATTAGAGTGTACTGAAAAACTAGATGAAAAGCAAGTTTTTTCTAGCCAACAGCTTGCTAGTCTAACCTGGCTTGAGTCCTGGTAACTACATTTTTACTGGAGTTTGTTGCGGAATTTCCATAATTTGATCGCATGAACTCTTGGTTGCCAGGCTTTAAGATAGCTCAATAAACAGCTGCACCCTTTCTAAAGAAAATAATCGTGTTCTTCTTTATTCACGACATACGTGACAAGGGTGACCGTGCTATCTTAAATTAAGATTTCACGGGTTGTCTTTTGTTACCACCTTGGTTGTGATACTCAGAACATCTCAAAATATCCAGGTGAAGATATTTACACATGGGGTTGGGGAGGCGCCAATGGTACGTTCTTCGAAGAGGGCCATTCTTCTGGTGGGCAATTAGTGAGTTACTTGCTGTCACTACAACTATTTATTTGTACTTAATGCTGATGTTCTGCATTTTCTAACTCTTTGCACAACTTGTACCAAATCCTGTGTTACTGTAACAGTGATCTACATCCATTTATAGTAACATTTCTCATTTGAGCTGATTGTGCTGACCAGTATCTGCTTTGCAGGGGCATGGAAACGATGTTGACTATTTTGAGCCGATGATGGTGGAATTTGGCAAGAATGCAAGAGCTGTTCATGTATCATGCGGCTTCAATCATACCGGTGCGATACTCGAGTACAAGGAGAACTGACTGCCGTGTGCCATGTACAGGACTGTAGTGCAATTGGGCAAGATTGGTGCTACTAAGCTATACCTGAACATAGAAGAAAAAGAATAAGGTCACCTTGAAGGACTGTATCCGGATGAACTCGTATAAGCTATACCTTACAGGTTAGTCTAGCTGTAGTGTTCTTCCATGTATTTCGTTGCCAGCTTGTATCTGTCATATTTGATGGCCGAACTCTGACGTTTGACATCGCCCAGGCAGATGGGCATGATGAGTTCAGATTGTAAACAGAATTTTAACAACAATAAATCATGCATGTACAGTTACAAACTTGTAATGTATTTGTGATTTTTTTTTTACTATTGTGAATTTGTGATTGATTATTGTTTGAGGTGAATGTCGTGATTATTGTCTGTCAGAGTTTGAAGGGCTTTGGGGTTACATCCATATCATCAAAGTTCTCGTCCCAGTGTTCTTTGCAGTAACTCGTAGCATCAATTTTGTTTCCAAACACATAGCTAAATATTTTTTTTTGACCGTACACATAGCTAAATATCACTCTGTTTCATATTATAAGTCGTTTTGGCAAACTAATGAGTATACATGTTATTTTATATTTGATGTCGAGAAGATGCTGAAACTCATAGTTCACCAAAGTGATCAAGACCAAAATCCAAAGAGAAAAGACACCCGAACATATGGGTCGTCCTAGCCGTCGGACGACCGATTTGTGCGTGTGTCCGTTGGATTTGGATCGCACAAGCAGCAGGATATGCAGCTTCCACCACAGGTAGCAGTAGCACCATCGCCGCGCCGCCTCATAGCAGTAGCACCCGCCGGCCGGACGTCTGCGTGCTCCTCTCCTTTAATTGTACTGTATTTTTTAAGAAAATAGCAAATATGCCCGTGCGTTGCTACGGTTGACCATTCCATTTTTCTAATTTTCACAGTGCACCACATCCGTCAGCCCCCGTGCCACCACCCCTTCCTTCTGCTCTCAAGCTCCGCTCTCCCCTCCCCTTCCTTGAATTCCCCGTGCGCCGCCCAATTCGGGGATCTGTCTGCCTCTGTCATACGTCACCCTACCTCGTGGGACTGACGGTCTTCACCCACACCGCCGCCACGCTAGGTTCCCCTAATAAACGCTCTATCTGATCATTTATTGAAATGTTTGAGTATGCACACAAAATAGGTTATGAAACTATAAGAAGAAACAAACACTCATTCAGCATTTTTGCTTCGGTGGCCTCCCCCGGCCAAAAGTTTGGCTTACGGACGGTCATGATTTACCCATAACTTTTGATCGGACGGTTTTAAGGAAAAGTTACCTACTCAGTTTTCCTTCAGGGGAGGCCACTGAAGCAATTCATTCAGAACAAAGTAGTAGATCATGTTCCCAAACACATGATTATTTTCTTTACTGCCTGCAACGTTTCTGTGGGTGCAAGCGGGTGTGCATTCTCTTCCTGCTCTCCTCTCGGTTCTCAGAGCAGAGCATGTCCATTCACGGCATTTTCTTCACATCCACTTGTCAGCACTGACTGGGAAAGCTCTTGGTCGTCCATGCTAAGCTACATGAGGGGAAAGTAATATTTTATCAATGTAAATCAGTTTTTTCTTCAGGTCATGGTAAAGTTCAAACCGTAGATCTTTCTTTACTGTTACATTTAAGCAGATCTGAATGAGCCAAATTTTGTGTATTGATGGGTAAAAAAGGGAATCGATCACTACTCCTGGTCACACCGAGTCAAACTCCTTTGCTGATTGAATTGGCAGTAAGAGAAAGAGTCATGATGAGTAAAAATCAGAAGTCATACAGTAGAGCATGGATAATAAGTTAATCATCCATCCCCACTCTTTTCTTTGAGGCAATCAGTCACCCTCCTTGCATGTATGAAAGAGCTTGCAGAAATAGATAGAGTAGATGGAATAAGCCGGACTAAACAATCGAGCTCACGCACCCAGCCGACCAAACTCAAAGTAGGTGTGCAGGATCGATCGACAGGCACCTTCCTGCGCTGCACCGTCAAGCCGCTCGTGGCGTAGCAGTACCAGAGCGGCGTTACAACCCTCTCCGGAGCTGGCGGAGCTAACTGTGCAGCTGCGGGAGGCGCTCTACCCGTGCCGCCCAGCTCCCGCGCAGGATGGAGGCCGCTGACAAGGGCGCCTTGGCTGGCGCGGCATGCCCCCGGCTCGAGCACAGCGTCGAGGATGTCGTCGCCATGCAGGCACTATTCGTCGTGATTCTTCTACGAGAATCCCCAATATTGCAAGACGGAAAAAGGGTCTGGCGCGGCACCGTGTATGGGTGAGGCGGACTGGAAGAGGATGGATCGGTGGGAATTTAGGAGGTGCATATAGTCTTAGGCGGATATGACGACGGACGCCGGATTGGCCACGCATTGGCGCGGACAGCCGCCCTGCCGTGCTAGCAGCGAGCTGCGGTATGGGGTCGTCGTGGGTGACACGACGGCGCGGCCGCCTGCGCTGTGTCTCGTCCGTCTTGCCGGTAGAGCGCACTGACCCAACCGTGGGGATCGCCATTCACATTGTTTGCCGGCAGAGATCGAAGGAACAATGGATACGGCCGACCGGTGGTGGCGTCCCTAGCTATGGCACTCCTCACCCTGCCTGTCATATCCGTATAGATGTTGTCGGGTGTGGCTGGGAGTTGAGAAGAAAGAATAATACGAATCTTTTGTGGCAGAAATTTGGTAATATGTAGTTTGGTGGAGGGTATATGTGGTCTTTCGGTGACGGACGAACAAATGACGGACGAACCAAAGAAGCCTTGTTGCTTTTATTATTAGGTATATAGAAATTATTCTCATATAAACCCCTCCTTTGGTCTAAATCTCAAACAAGTCATCAACAGCTCAACTCCTCCCACGACTCAGCGAGCCCCGTCCGGATCCGCCACCTCGCCGGCGATGGCCGACGACGTGCGCGAGCTTCTTCTCTCGACAACCGCCGACGCCGACCCCTCCACCCCGCTCTCCGCGCCCGACCTCCGCCTCCTCATCGACCGCCTCCGCCTCCGCTCCGACCGCCTCCACGCCTCCGCCCTCTCCTTCGCCTCCTCCAACCGCGACCCGCTCGCCTCCGCGCTCCTCCGAGCCGCCGGCTCCGCGGCATCGTCAGCGTCCCTCCAGTCCTCTCTCGAGTCCGCCCTCTCCCCGCTCTCCTCCTCCCCGGACCTGTCCGACCTCAGGTCCCTCTCTGATCGCCTCCTCGCGGCCCGCCGCGAGCTCCGCGAGCGCCAGGAGCACCTCGCCGCCGCATCCTCCGTAGCATCACTCTCCGCGCGCCTTCGCGCAGCTCGCGCCTCAGCCAATCCCCTTGATGCCGCCACCGCCGCCGCCGAGCTCAAGCCCCTACTGCTGGACCCTCAGGGATCTGGATCCGGTGGGGATGAGCCCGTCGTGTTTGGGCTTCTTCGGGGCGAATGGGAGCAACTCCTCGACGAGGTGAGTGCTCTGCTGATTCGAGGTGCCTTGTCTTATGTTAGGATTTGTGTATGTGCTAACTGTTGTGCTGGTTGGTTCCGGCGATGGTGTAGCTGCAAGTGGGGCTTGCCAAGAACGTGGAGGAGTGCGTGGAGTTTGCGCCGGAGGGAGGGAAGGTGGCGGTGAATGCTGGGCCAAGAGCCAGTTCAAGTGGGGCGCCTGGTGTTGAGCTTCGTGTGGCACTGCAGGGATTGGAGGTGAGGTTTACTGAGGAATCCCACTGGGGTGTACGATCCAAAATTTCGACCCTAAAACCATATTATGGAAGATAAGTATGGTCAGGAGACCAGGCAGAATTTAGTGATCGACAGAGTATAACTGCCTTACATATTCTGTTCCTCGAACTATTGCGGTTAGTTTGAATGGACATCTATAATATCACATGTTAACATTATTCAACCTTATCATTGTTAAATAATGAACACAAATATTGGTAAGGATGATCATTGGCCAATGATTTATGGACCTAAAGGGTGCGATGGACAATTTTGGAGTCCTGATATAATACATTCAGCAGTTAAAGCCCTTGCAGCTTTTAAAATGTACATACACTACCAATTATGTTCTTCGTATTTTCCATTGCAAGTTTATCATTTGGCCTTTTCATACCCACCAATTATTAGCTGGCGATTCCTCGCTGCACTGAACAATTTTTTTGTATTTCTGGTTTGGTCTTCTTAAGAACCAAAGGAACATTGTGATTGACCATTTACTACATAGCAACTAGACCAAACCTAGCCAAACCAGTTTAGTACATGCAGAGGGTACTTTTCTCTCTATAGTATATTAGGAAGGTTCATCAAATACTGTGTTTGCATGTTATTATATTCTACTGATAACTGTTCTGTGAGCTTGGTCAAATGCCTTAGTAGGGAACATTTTGGTATATGAACCACTTTGTCATACCTTTGTATTGTTTGATATGCAGATAATTGATTCCCTAGACTATGGGATGGCAAAAGTCGCAGACTTGATGATAAAGCATGTCCTAATTCCAGCAATCAGTAACATATCTGTCACAGTTTCTGTAAACATACTTGAGAAAAGTGGCTCCACATCCTCAGTATCAGTCTTGATTATAGCCCCTTCAGAGGAACTACAGGTAAGCGTTCCATAGTGTTTCCTGGTTCATCAGAGCTGATTGTTCCAAACTATCTTTATATAAATTGGTTACCTTTGGTCTTAGAAGGCTTCTTTGATTCAAAGGATTTTGGAGGATTGTAGTGCTTCAAGAATTTTAATGTCTGGGCTCTTTAATTTGTTGAATCGAAATCCATAGGAATTCTTCCTTGGGATTCCTTTGCACTACATTTCATAGGAAAATTTCCATTTACTCCAATCTCTTGGAAATATTCTTGTTTTTCCTGAATTTTTGACAAAAAGGACCACCTGCGTTAGTGGAATGACAAAAAAGACCACCTACAAATCAAATTGACAAAACTACCGTGGCAGCAGGCTAGGCAGGTGACACGTGGAACTTGCCGCCATGGTCAGAGGCGGGCCGAAACGGAAATCATGTCGTCCTGAGAACGGAGAACGGAGTAGATGGGCCCTGCCGCCAGCACTCCTGGCAGCACGTTGGCGTGGCTGGATGCCGCCACCACCGGAGGCGGCACCTTCTTGCCTCGGAGATGCTTTTTGCCGGCTGATCCATGCACGCTGCTTTTAGGCATTGGCTAGTGTGCGTGCATGCATGTACCAAACTAATAGTAAGTTGTAGTCTAGTCTAGCCAGTAGTAATTTATAGTGAATTGAATCATTACGTTGTAATGGCTGTACAATCGACAGAAAGGGCAGCCCGTCACGTCGACGTGCCGCCAGGCATGGTGGCAGCAGGACCCCTTTCTCCGTTTTCTGTTTGCAGGACGACAGGATTTTTGTTTTGGCTGACGTACCACCTGCGCGCGTGGCGGCAGGCCTTGCCGCCTCTGGTCATGGCGGCAGGTTCCACGTGTCGCCTGGCTGGCCTGCCGTCACGGTAGTTTTGGCAATTTGATTCGCTGGTGATCTTTTTTGTCATTCCACTAACGTAGATGGTCCTTTTTGTCAATATTCGTTTTTCCTATCATGTGACCTAACACACTTTGGTGAAAATTCCTGTAGTTTTCAATCTTACAGGATTCAGAAATGCATGACATTGCACTCCTATGTTTTTCCTATTCCTCAGTCTTTTTAATCTTGCGAACCAAAGAAGCCCCTGTCTGCTTTATTCCCAGCTGTGTACTTAGTATTCTTCTAAGTTATTACCCCAATATGTATGTGAAATATGAGTTGAACTGAAGAAGCCACTTCTAACTGCTCTAATGAAGAAATATTTTTTGGCCGTTATCTATTTTGTTACCAAGTAGGTAAAATTAGGTCTTTGCACATCTATAATTCTGAGCCCTCAAGCAATCAATATGATTTCTTGAAATATTTCTGACATGTAAACTTGATTCTTGTTTTGGTCAATCATGTAACTGGTTGTTATTGTTCAAGGGCTACAAAGATGGCTCGGAACTTTACTCAAGAATAGTCGATGTCATCAAATTTGTGCGCAAGTTCATTTGCATGGAAAATATTACCTGGATGCAGTCCTTTGCAAAGTTAACCTGGTCAAGAATTTCTGATCTGCTTGTCACACATTTTCTCTCAAAGGTATGCTTATTATGTAACAAGCAAATACTTAACAATTTCTTAAGTTGACGTGTTTCTTTTTGTGAACAACCCTTTAGCTGATGCGCATGCTTGTCTCTATTAGTGACCCTCTTTGTTTAATGCCCATTGAGTTGGCAATATTTCTTCTGTTGCATCAGCTGTAGTTTGGTTTATTGACTTGTGAGTTATGACTGGCTTGTTTGAGAAACACATTTACTATCAACATTGACCACTTCTCTTCCATGCCACTGTATCAAGCTGGCCACCAAAATGAGCATATGACTTGAATTTGGATTTTTATCACAAAAAATATGAATAGACTGGGCTGATCTAACTCTCATTACAGCTTATATGCAACTTTGGGTTCTATCAGCTTCCTTGTTTCAGTTGTCTTGTTTGCGGGCATGTGCTTGGTAATCTCTGTTTGTGGAAGAAAATGGATGCCACCAGATTTATTCTATAACGATCTCCCCCAAAACAGTGTTGTTATATATGTTATAATAACCAGACTGGTCATTGATTTATGTTTTTCAGGCTGTTCCTAACGAGGCATCCAAGCTAATTGAGTTCCAAGATGTTGTAAGAAGTACAACTGAATTTGAGAATTCCCTTAGGAGTATGATGTTTATTTCGCCTGACAGGAAGGATGGCAAGTTGACCAAATATGTTAATGATGTTGAAGTTCATTTTGCTGTAAGGAAGAGAAATGAGATCTTAGTGAAAGCAAGAGACATTCTTGTACAATATAACTACGACAATCCTCTTGTGAGTACCAAAATTTATGTTTGTCATCAGGAAATGACTAGGATATGTGGGATTCATCGTCGCAAACATATTAAGGAATAAGGATGCTTGCTATTGCAGGGATCAGATGACAGAGGAGATTCTGTTGTTGATTTACTTTTCCATCCAGAGAAGTGTTTTATATCTAAGTCAGCACTTCAGTTGATGAAATTGGTCCATGGAGCCCTCAAGGTATGCCTGCCTCCACATTTTTCTTATTGATTCGCTGGATCAATTAGCACAATTGCTTCTTGCTTGTAGTCATGTAACATGTCATTATTGTTCCTCATTAACCACATTTCTGTTTGCAAATGCCGCCTCCTGTTTTTCAGTATTTGCATGCTATAAAATCGCTCAAGCATTTGATGTACATCCGTTTCTGTTGTTGAATAATCAGTGCAGGATGCTTGTTTGTCATCTACAAGAGTCGCAAAGGAGTTCTGCTATGCTGCTAGGGATGCCATGCTTTTGTATAAGGCTATTGTGCCAGTTCAGGTTTGTGCATGTACTAACTTTGCATGATAATTGTGTATTGTGTCATGAGATTGACATTAAATCTCCAGTTGTGACAATGTATGCCAGGCAATCATATTCCTGAGAGAATATTATTTACTCATGTGTGTTTTATTTAGACATGTTAACTAATAGCTAAATGCTATATTTTTAATATGATTGTGCAACAATTGCGTTATTCATCAGATTTCAGATAAATATGTGACGATTCCCTTTTTCATCTGCTGGTACAAGAGTATTTTGATGACAAGGGCCTGTGTTTTATGTTATAATCGGGTTTTAGTGATATGGGAAATAATTTCCGGCTTAGCAGATATCATTTGATGATTTCTCTTTGTATGTCCTGTTTACTGAATTACAAATTAACATAACTAATTCTTGTTTTGACTATATGCTGTATCAGTAAAAGCCTTCCTGATGTACCTAGTCTATGTAAATTGTTTCATGCATCATGTACTTATTGTGCTCTTATGTGATAGCATTTATAAGATCTTAGTTTGCATATACTTGATGTGTTTCTTATGGTTTCAAATACTCTAGATAAACTGTCCCCAGTGGTTCTGTTGTTGATTCACATTATGATGCTATCCTATTATGAGATCACACCATATTCTACTCTTCAGTTCTTTGTTCTAGTTACTGTTATTTTACCCTAATGCCACAGTGATTAAATTTAGCTTCTTTTTACTTAAGCTAGAGAAGCAACTCAATAGTGTCAGTCAGGTGGCTGCCATCATTCACAACGACTTCTACCATCTGTCCCAAGAAATTCTTGGTCTTGCATTTGAGGTCTGTATCTCCTACTATTTGCTTCTTATTATGATTTATCTTGGATGCTGATTTTACGTGGCATTATTTCCGGAATCTTTCCTACTTATACACAGCTTTGTCACTTGTTGATTTATGTGGGTGTTTGGTTGGTTCCTACATTTGTGGCTTGTCACACTATATTACTTATATGACCCACGGCCCCATGGGTCGTAGAGTCAGGTTTTGCCACAAGTGTGGTGATCATTTTTTGGTTAAACTTTGTCGAACCTTATTTGTGGCTAAGTTAGCCTCAGACCAAGCAGCCCCATAGTTATGTTTTCTATTTCCCTGTTTTTCATCAGAAATGACTTAATGTATTAGCCTTTCTTTTATAAACCAACTGTTTGATGAGTAAACTCAGATATGTGTGCATTCGTATCTATGTTCTGTAATGATTCATCCTTACGTAGAGAAAAAAAAAACCCAGCCACACACTGCTGTACTTCTTTTTGTTTCTGTCTATTTAGATATCTGATTGAAAATTTCCCCTTTAAGCTATCTACACGTCTTTAAGATGGAGATGTGTTTTCCTCACCTTTCTTAATGCTTTTGTCCAGTACCGTGCAGACTTTCCCAGTGGTCTACAGAAACTAGTTGTTTTTGTGGATTTAGCTCCAATCTTCTCCGAGATGGCAGATCATATACTGAGAAGACAAATACAACTTGCTACGGCTAACTTAAGCGAGGTATTCCCTCACACCTTTTAGTTGTAACTGGCTGTAACAAGTATCAGTATGAAAACTGAGTGGAATTTGTGATCATTTATTTCTGGAGGTAAGTGATCAAGCGGATTTCAAGTTTGAACATCGAAACTGTGCGGTAAAATGGCAGGCAGATTTTTTCCCTGCAACCGGCTTTTGAATGCATCTGTCTAATTCTAAATACCATGCCCCTCTCTTTGGTCATCTCCACATGCACAATGATATTCTTCTTCTACTTTCTGTGTAACATTTTTGTAAGTTCCAAGTTTGCCACATTATTTCCAGGCTATAGACGGCGCTGATGGTTTTCAGAACACGCACCAATCCCAGCATTATGAATCCGCAAAATTTAGTATTGAGCAGGTATGTCTCATTGCCAAAGAATATGGAGGTACATGGAACTAGAAGAAATGTGGCAAAGAAAATGTCTGCAATAATTTCTCTTGACATATTTTCCGTGATCTGCAATTTGTTTATATTATTTTTAGTGTCAAATCCTTAACAATAATTGAGTATGAATAGTAAACTAATCATATATATTGACCTCCTTTCAGGTCGTGTTCATTTTAGAAAAGATACATATAATGTGGGAATCGATACTGCCTAGGTCAATTTACAGGAGAAGTATGTTTCATGTCCTTGGACCTGTCTTTTCTAGAATCACAAAGGATATGCTGGTGATAGATGACATGGCAGCAGAGGAGACCTTACAGGTGATAATATTCTCCTTGACAGGTTTGAGCTGATAACTCTTGATGTATAATAACATATGTGATATGCTTCCAGCTGCAAGGCCTTATACATTTGGCCCTTGAAAACCTCTCCTCACTATTTCTGTCCCTGGTTGAGAACGATGATGATGATGAAAAATTCTTGGATCATCATACCTGGGTCCAGCTGGATGAGAATGTACCATCTTTAAAGAAGTTCCGAAAGCTAGCAGGTACATTTTGTCTCAAATTTTGCAACTATTTTCCCATGTTCATATATTTTTATGTTCTCTCCACTAATACTGAAAAATCGATGTTGCTCAGAGTTGCTTGATATGTCATTGAAGTCCATCACAGCTGCTTGGGAAAGTGGGGAGCTAGTTAACTGTGGTTTCACATCATCTGAGGTGAGCAAGTTCCGTTTTCCTTTTCTTTGTACCTACTCTAGCAAGTTACTTTTATCTTAGCACTTTAGTTGCCTACTGGTAAATAACATAATGAGAAGGTGAAATAAGCTTGTTAGAGAAGGCTGACTTCTTTTGGGCTTCTAGCCCAGCTTCGAGGTTGCCCACAGCTGAAGCCCAACAGAAGTGTCCTCCTTATTCTGACCGAGAAACTCACTAGAAGCGAGCGGCAGTGCAATTTGGAGAATCTACTCCCGACCTGTTTCCCGAGCTTCCCGTTAGAATCCCGAATCGGTATTTCGGCTTGCCTTTCGTTCTCATCACTATTTACGCTAGAATCTTCACTTCCTGAACCTTTTTCCAAAAATTAAAAGAAAAGCATCGCACCGCTCGACCCAACCCGACCCGCTCGCTCGATCTCGTCCTCAACAGTTGACACCACTGCATCGCTCGCGCAAGCTAGGTTCCACCCGCCACTGCCGCTCCATCGCCGCCGAACCAGCCGCTGCCGCTGCTCCACCGGGCCTCCGGCCTCCCAAGCCTCCGCCCACGTTTGTCCACCCGCCGGTGAACACCTCCTCTCCAACCGGCAGCTCCTCCCGCCTCTCCCCGACCGGCACCCTCCTCGTCCGGCGACGTCCTCCCCAGCGAGCTCCTCCTCCCCAACGGACATCGTCCTTTGCCGCCCGCCAGCAACCGGCATCGGTGCCCACAATATGTTCGGACAAATGCCCGAGCAGACGCAGCCTCCCCAGCAGCCCAGCCTTGCGGCCCCGGTGACGGTGGTGGTCAGACTCATGAACACCAAGGCCCAGCTGTTTCGACTGGACAAGGGGGTAGACTAGACAAGGAGCTACGAGAGAAGGAGCACGCCGTACATACGAGTGTGTCATGCATGCATAATTTATGTGCCTTCATGTAGGAGCATGCATACCAGGTAGCTCATGTCGACACACATCCAATGAAGCAATTGCCTGCCTTCTCCCGGCTAGCTTTGTTGCATGCGTTTCTCCATCCAGACGTGCCGCAACAAATGAGCAAGTTGGAATCAAAGCTGGATGGATCGCAGTGTTTAGCGTCCTCGGAGTAGAGCAGGGGCACTAGCATCGGCATGACACGTCCTTGGAATAAAAATCTTATTTACCGCACATATTAAATTTAGGGGCGTTATAGACATTTCACAACTCAACACGGTAAATAAGTCAAAACTGTAGAAGCCCAAAAGAAGTCTACCAAGCAGTTTCTAGAGCTTGCCCACCGCAGTTTCTCCCCACCGAAACCCATAACCATAAGCAAGCATAAGCCCAAAAGAAGTCGGCCTAAGTGGTTGAAGGAATGAGATGGAAGGTACTGGTTATTGTTTGCCTGCCTTTGCCCCCAGCCAGATTTATTACCTCACAAGTCCCAAGTGCGACTCATTTCTAGTTTGGAACATTTCGTTTCTAGTTCTGTTTTGGGACATCAATTGGCCTTATTGCACTTTAGCCTTATTTGTTTAAATTCCGTTGAAACTGAAAGTTTTACCATTGTTACTTTGAACTGATCTCTTTCCTTCGTGCAGGTGCGAAATTTCATCAAAGCAATTTTTGCCGATTCGCCTCTTCGGAAGGAGTGCTTAGGATGGATCGCTATGAATCGAGCATAGGATGCAGAAACAGTCTGCTTTTGTCGATCGATTAGTTTGTGCCTTATTATTTGCCATTTGCCCCATCAGAATCTGTAGACACCATATCTGACACCTTATCTGACTATATATCAATTTCACATCTCAATGTTGTAACAACATAGTTAGATGGAACTAAGGACGCCGCTGGATTAAGCTTAAGAACATAATAGTATCCTCGATATATATTATAAACACACCACATATATGGATCGAGGACATGCATTCGCCCAATCCTCCAAATAAAGCGTGAACTAGCACGTCCGACGCAGCCAACTATGAATATGTTCTCGTCTTTAGAGAAAGATAAAAGAACACCATATAACATATTGAGTTATCGTTTTGGGGCTCCTTTGATTCAAACAAATTTTATACGTTTTTTTTAGAGGATTAGAATCTTTAGAAATTATTCCTATGTTGGTCGTTGGATTTGTAGGATTGGATTCCATAGGATTTTTTCCTAAGTTGTAGGATTGGACCCTATAGAAAATTTCTTAAGAAATCATTTGTACTATATGAAATCTAACATCTAATTTAACCTATTTTTACAAAAAAAAAAAAAAAAACTGTAGCATCAAATACTCTCCGGCTCTAATTTCTGCGGTTTTCTAATCTCAATTTAAGTGGACATGCCACTCCAATACTACATTTTTCTTGTTCTTCTTGTGTTTCGAAATTCCCGTGAATCAAAGAGGCCCTATTGGGCAACTGTTTTAACTAAGGCAACCAAATCAGTTGTTGTTTTGTACTGTTGGCAAGTGATCAGAGGATACCAAAGTACAAAATAAGGTAAATAAAGCTACGGTTCACCTACATATTATTTCATATAATTTTCAGAAAAAGTACACACCATTTTTAGGAAGGAACTGAATATTGAGTACATGAAAGCTCACTAGGAGTACAACAGTAAGAAACCCCAACAGCGTATACAGGGGTGGAGCTTCCGGTAGGGCGCCGCCTTACCTTGATCTTTGGCGAAAAACGTTTAAATATACAGTACATTTTTTTTTCTGAATAATTTGAGTGGTTGTCCGTTAAAGACGGATTGTATGAGAAAGTGCATGGCCACATGTACTCTTTCTTACATTTACACAGACAATCATGCATATGTTCTCCATTGATACTTATATCTTGTGTGTCTAAGAGGCGTTTTGGTGCCCGGGTGTACCTGCACCCGGTTTGCTCTTTGATTTTTCAAAATTTGAAAATGCTTCGGAAAAATCTGAAAAAAAATTGGACACAAACATACGCAAGTAATGAACGCTCGTGAAAAATTTCGACAGAAAATAACAATTTTTCTGCTCTGTGCAAAAAAGACAAATTTCTGACAAAAACTGAGATCTAAAAAGTATGTTTTTTGGTCAGAAATTTGTCTTTTTGCACAGAGCAGAAAATTATTATTTCTGTCCAAATTTTCATGAGTGTTCTTTACTTGCGTATGTTTGTGTCCAATTTTTTCAGATTTTTCCGAAGCATGTTCAAATTTTGAAAAATCAAAGAGCAAACCGGGTGCAGGATTTCCGGTGTGTCTAATAACATTATACTGTATATAAGGGCAACTTCAATGGGACGACTCAAATGGACGCGGAATTTGTCCACAATTTGTCTGTTTGGGTCGGACAGGAGTTCGGACCTTGTTCGGGCCTGTGCACCCAACAGGGCGATCCATTTGGACCGCTCCCGGTCTGGTTTTTCTCATTTTGTGCGCAATTTTCATTTGACAAAAGAAATATAACACTTCACATAGTATCAATAATATATGTCATGTCGACATACAATATTGAACCAAAGAAAGCACAAGTCGGCATGATCTGGGCTTGTTTATCAACAAATAAGGATGATGATCATACATTTTTCTCGATCATCATCTTTTGCTTCCTCACGTTGAAAGGATCGTATGGGCACCTAGAGGGGGTGAATATGTGCTACACCAAATTTTAATCTTTTTCAGTTTAAGGCTTAACACAAAGATAAATTATCTAGATATGCAACTACGGTGAATTTACCTATATGAGAAGCAAACTAAACAACTAGGCAATTAACGATACAAGTAAAGGCTACAAAGGGAAAGAGGTAACCGAAAGGGGAAGCACGCGGAGACAAGGGTGTATTCCCGAGTTCCTCCTTGTTAAGGGAGTACGTCTCGTTGGAGGGGTGTGAGTTCGCCACAAAGGCCTACTCAACGCCACGAAGGCCTCACCCTATTCTCCGATGAACTTCGTCACAAAGGCTTGGTTCACCTTCCACTATCGGAGTCCTTCAAGACGGAATCCAGAGCCCTTACACGGTTCTTGGGGCACACACCCACAACTGAACTGGGGGCTCCCAAATCAACAACACTGTCACAAATACAATCATAAATAAGCACAAGAATCTAGGATAACACAAAGCTAAACCTAGAAACAAGAATCCTCAAGTGAATGAGGGGGAAATGAAGAACGGCTTGGTGAAGATGTAGATCCGGGTCTTCTCCTTCAATCCTCCGAAGATCAATGAGTTTGGACGGAGGAATTGGGAGATCTTGTGATTTTGAGCTCTCAAATATTAGGGTTCATAAATGCTAGACGAGCTAACTGGTCTGAGGTAGGTGGAGGGGTATTTATACCCCTCTGAAGTTTCTGACCGTTGGAGGTCACTTATACCGGAGACTCCGGTGTAGGCCGGAGACTCCGGTCTCCTTCCGGGGTTCCTCCGGACTGGCACCAGAGGCTCCCCACACTTTGCTCGCTTGATAGAAGGGCCGGAGACTCCGGTCTGGGGGACCGGAGACTCCGGTGCTGGCCGGAAACTCCGCACCCGGGCGGAAACTTGTCAAAGACGCGGGACAGGCCGGAAACTCCGGTCTCGCAGGCCGGACACTCCGGCCTCCCCGGAGAATCCGGGCTTCCTCCGGGCACCCTCCGGACAGACACCAGAGCCGCACCACAGAAACTGGCGAAGGGCAGGAAAACCCAGGGGCCGGAGACTCCGGCCAGACAGGCCGAAAACTCCGGCCAGGAATTTCCTGCTGCAAGGAAACTTGGCCCTTTTCTTCACTTTTTGGTGAATGATGCTAGAGGTATAAATATGTCAATTTACCTGCACCACTTAGCATCATGTTAAATAATCATTAGTGTTGTTAACTAACACACAAAACAAATAGGGTTTAGGAAATGTTCTTTCAATCTCCCCCTTTTTGGTGTTAGATGACAACACTAAGATTTGCAAAATAAATAGATCATATCATGTGACAAATAGCATCTCCCCCTAAATGTGTGCATATAGACAAGTTACACAAATGAGAGGAAACCCACATATAGGGGAGGATGCCACAAATAAATTAAGACATGATATATCAATGACACAAACATTTGCAAACCTAAGACATGATATAGAGGGGTTCACAACCATACCTTATGTGTGAGAATAAAAGATGATTCCAAAACACAACTCACACCATAATAACTCAACCAATAGATAAACACCGATACCATGTCTCAAGAATAAAACGACAACTAGATCCACATCTCACATAAAAGTAGCAAATAGCAAATAGAGTTCAACACCAAGTTCAACACACAAATAATAAAGGGACACAAGCTCTCAAGGAATGATAAAAGCAAATGCTTGTGCCCGACCCATGCAAATCCCACGGATAGCCTACTAGAACCATTTCTCCCCCTTTGGCATAGGGAGCAACACTACACACTCTATCCAAGATCTAGGAAGAAACCTAGAGAGGGAGAGAGGGAGGTACCGCTGCTCGACATGGTGGAGGTCTCCAATGGTGGGGAGGACGTTCCCCAACGTTGGAGAGGAAGAGGGGCCGGCTGGACGGCGGATTCCGGCGGCGGGGAGCGGCCGGAGAAGCTTCACCAGGTTGGGGCGGCAGCAGGGGAGAGGTAGGGGTCGGGGGTGGTGAGGGAGTTGTGATTCAACCCCCCACCCCGACACCCTTTAGGACCCCTCTGGAAAACGCCGAGACCGGAGTCTCCGGCCTAAGCACACCGGAGTCTCCGGGGTGCCGGAGTCTCCGTGGCTTAGGGCGGAGATTCTGCTCAGACCGGAGTCTCCGGTGTTAGACACCGGAGTCTCCGGCCCCCCACACCTCAGAAAAGCTAGTTTATGGTGGTGGACATGTATGTGGCAAGAGGAGCAAGTTTTGGGGCAAGGGGAGGCTTGGGATAGACAACACAAACTGAGATGGTACTTCACACTCAACTTGCAAAAGCCAAAAACAATAAATGCCAAGATTGAGTGAGTTTCCCATAAGAACAAAAGATTTGCAAATAAAATCCAATAAAACCACAAAAGAACCAACTCTTCACAAAGAAGAGGTTGGTGGCCTAGGCCACCATGTATGAGTTTATGGCATGGCACCGCGAAGATATATCTTGGGTCCATAACCAATACTCGTCATTTAAGCTCACAATTCATGAAATGAAGATAGAGATAAATAAGTTGTTACTATAGGCATATTGGGGGGAGGGAGAGCCAAATTCATGCCCACACCTAAACCAAGATAGAAGTTGAAGCTATAGGTGTGTATGCAAGATAGTCAAGCCAAGCTCCTCGAATCCACGATATTTAGCTCATTCCTCAAATAAGTGAACCTTGCTTCATCAAGTGGCTTCATGAAAATGTCGGCAAGTTGGTCTTTGGTTGGCACATATGCTAGCTCAAAGTCTCCACGGGCAACATGATCTCGAATGAAATGATGACGAATCTCAATATGCTTGGTCCTTGAATGTTGCACCGGGTTGTAGGCAATCTTGATAGCACTCTCATTGTCACACAAAAGAGGCACTTTGTCACAAATTACACCGTATTACTTTAAAGTTTGCCTCATCCATAACAATTGAGTGCAAGCACTAGCGGCGGCCACATACTCGGCTTCGGCGGTGGAGAGAGAGAAATACAATTTTGCTTCTTAGAAGACCAACTCACCAAGGACCTACCAAGGAATTGGCAAGCCCCGGAAGTTGATTTCCTATCATCTTGATCACCGGCCCAATCCGAATCCGTGAACCCACGAAGAGTGAAAGAGGAATCCCTTGGGTACCACAAACCAAACCTTGGGGTATGAACTAAATATCGTAGGATTCTCTTGACCGCCAACATGTGGCTTTCCTTAGGAACCGCTTGATACCTTGCACACACACCTACACTCAACACAATATCGGGTCTAGATGCACAAAGGTAAAGCAAAGAACCTATCATGGAGCGGTAAAGCTTTTGATCCACATCTATACCCTTTGGGTTAAGTTGTAGATGGCATTTGGTATCCATAGGTGTCTTCTTGTCCTTAGCATCGGCCATATTAAACCTCTTGAGCATGTCTTGAATATACTTTTCTTGGCTAATGAAAGTCCCTCCTCTTGATCTCAAATCCAAGGAAGAACTTCAACTCGCCCATCATAGACATCTCAAACCTATCGGTCATAAGCTTTGAAAATTCATCATTAAAAGCTTTGTTAGACGAGCCAAAGATAATATCATCAACATATAGTTGGCATACGAAAAGCTCCCCTTTAACCCTCTTAGTAAAAAGAGTGGGATCAATTTGCCCAACTTCAAATCCACGGTCTAACAATAACTCTCTAAGGTGCTCATACCACGCACGTGGTGCTTGTTTAAGTCCATAGAGCGCCTTATTGAGCTTGTAGACATGGTTAGGGAAGTTGGGGTCCTCGAACCCCGGGGGTTGCTTAACGAATACCAACTCCTTTAAGGGACCATTTAGAAAGGCACTTTTAACATCCATTTGTTGCAATTTAAAGTTATAACGGGATGCATAAGCAAGAAGGATACGGATGGACTCAAGGCGAGCCACGGGAGCATAGGTCTCTCCAAAATCAATGCCTTCAACTTGAGAGTACCCTGGAGCCACCAATATAGCCTTGTTCCTTACAACCATGCCATGATCATCTTGCTTGTTCTTGAAAATCCACTTTGTGCCGATAATATTGCGACACTCCTTTGGCTTCTCAACTAGCTTCCAAACTTTATTGCGCTCGAAATTGTTGAGTTCTTCATGCATAGCTTGCAACCAATCCGGATCTTCAAGAGCTTCGGCCACTTTCTTTGGTTCAAACATGGCAATATGAGCTTGATGGTCACTAAAGTTTGCCAATTGCCTTCGGGTGGACACTTTGCCTCTCACATCACCAATCACTTTCTCAAGGAAATGTTCACGACGTGCCATGGTTCTTTCAACTCTAGCTCGACGACGGGCTTCGATATCCTCATTGCATCTTGGAGGTATCACTTGATCATCTTGATCATTCGAGTCCCCGCCTTGACCAGAAAGCTGTCCTTGATCCCCAGAAAACATATCAGCATTATTGGAAGAGGTGGAAGGACCAAGGTTTTGAGCTGAACTTTCTTCTGCTGGATGTAGACCAGAGTCTCCGGCCTGGGGCACCAGAATCTCCGGCCCCCCGGATTCTCCGGCCAAGATAGCCGGAGTCTCCGGCCTGGCGACAGAAGGCAGAAGAGGTTGTTGTTGAGGGTCTTGAGCTTGATTTTGATTAGGTGCATCAGAGACTCCAGTAGCAGTTGCTTGCAATTCTGATGAAGATGAAGGCTCCACTTGAGTAGAGCATTGTCCTTCTCGATCCACCACAAGGGGTTCCTCAATGGGGCGGAAAAATCCCACACCCATTCTTATTATGGCTTCTTGAGGAATTACATCATCTAAATCGGAAACATGAAATTGCGCCACTTGGGAGCCGTTATTCTCCTCGAATACCACACTACAAGATTCTATGATACGTCGTGTGGCTTTATCATAGATTCTATAAGTGTGGGATTCGGCACCGTAACCAACAAATATACCCTCTAGAGATTTAGATTCGAATTTAGTTAAGCAACAACCTTTGATCAAATAGAAACACTTACAACCGAAGACACGGAAGTAGGAGATGTTAGGTTTGTTGCCGGTGAGGATCTCATAAGGGGCCTTGTTCAACCCTTTGCGGAAGTAGAGCCGGTTGGATGAGTGACATGCCGTGGAAATAGCCTCCGCCCAAAAAGTCAACGGAGTCTTAAACTCCGCTAACATGGACCTTGCTATATCCATAAGAGTCCGGTTCTTCCTCTCGGCTACACCATTTTGTTGAGGGGTATAAGTTGCGGAATATTGATGACGAATGCCCTCTTCACTAAGAAACTCGTTGAGGGTGTAGTTCTTGAACTCGGAGCCATTATCACTTCTAATTGCCAATATGGGGACATTGTGTTGACGTTGCATTTCAATGGAGAAGTCGATGAAGGTTTGTTGGGTCTCACTCTTCGACTTGAAGAAATAAACCCAAGTAAATCTTGAATAGTCATCAACAATCACCAAGCAATACTTCTTCCCACCAAGACTAGCTTCGGGAACGGCACCAAAAAGATCCACATGAAGGAGCTCCAAGATCCTCTTGGATGAAATAATAGTCTTGGACAGATGGGGAGAATCATGCATTTTTTATTCAACACAAGCCCTACAAACACGATCTTTGGCAAAAGAGACATCTTATTTTAGTCCGAGAATGTGGCCACCCTTGTGAAGACTTTGCAAAGTTCTCATATTGACATGGGCTAGGCGGCGATGCCACAACCAACCCTTGTCGGCCTTTCCGAATAGGCACATCGAATTTGAAGTGGTTGTGTTGCTCCAACGAAAGCGACCTTTAGAGTCTTGCTCCACAAGATTACCACAACATCAATATCAAAGAAGACAGCGTAACCCATCTTATTAAGTGCATGAACGGAAAGTAAATTAAAACCAAGGTCTTTGATAAGCATGACATTCGCTAAGGTGATATCCTTAGCGACTACCACCTTTCCAAAGCCCAATACCTCAGATTTTGATCGATATCCATAAGTGACGGTTGCTTGATTTAGATTTGGTCTCAACTCCGTCATCAACTCCTTGCTTCCGGTCATATGTTTTGTGCATCCACTATCAAGCACCCATTTTGACCCTCCGGAAGCATAGTCCTACAAGAACTCATTGCTTGGATTTAGGTCCCCATTTTTCAATGGGTCCTCTTTTGTTAGTCACAAGTGAAAGGACACGGATGTCGCCTAGAGGGGGGGGGGGTGAATAGACGATTTAAAATTATTACGGTTAAGGCTTGAATAAATGCGGAATAAAACTAACGTTTAATTTATCAAGCCAAAACCTAAACTAGCTAGGTTCACCTATGTGCACCAACAACTTATGCTAAGCAATATGATCAACTAGGTGATAGCAAGATATATGACTTTAAGCTTAATGTCTATCACAAAGTAAATAGCATAAGTAAGAAGCTCGGGATAGAAATACCGAGGCACTTGGAGACGATGATTTTATCCCGAAGTTCACTTCCCAATGGAAGCTAGTCTCCGTTGGAGCGGCGCGGTGTTCACCAATGTGAAACACCGAGTAGCCTTGATATGGCACACCGTATCTCCGTTGTGTCTTACCACCAATGTGGCGAGGCACTTGTCACTATGTTGCCGTTGAGGTTGACAACTAGAACCTTTACAAGGGTGAAGCTCACTCCACAAGTTGGAGGGTCTTCACCAAATGCACCGAGCCGCCAAGACACGATGCCCAAGGCCGGGGCACACACCACAACTCAATTGATGGCTCCCGGCAATATCTTCGTAGCTACCAAAGCTCCGAAGCAACAAGGTTGAGCCACACTCCACAATTGGAGGCTCCCAACAAATCCCGTAAGCCACCAAGACTCCGAGAAATCAAACCGTCTAGGGTACCAACGTGCCCTAGAGGAACAAGCTCTAGGGCACCAAAGTACCCAAGAGAAACAAGCTTCTCAACTTCACTTTCCACGAATCACCGTGGAGAACTCAAACCGATGCAACTAATGCAATGGCAAGAACACACTAAGTGGACAAGTTCTTCCAACCCGAATCCAACCAAAACAACTAATGCTTAGGAGGGATTTGGGAGGAAGAACAAGGAGAAACACAAAGAAACTCCAAAGATCTAGATCCAAAGTGTTCCCCTCACTTAGAGGAGAAACCGATCGGTGGAAACGTGGATCTAGACCTCCTCTCTCTTTTCCCTCAAAAACTAGCAAGATCTATTGGAGGGATTGAGAGATAGCAAGCTCAAAAGAATGTCAACAATGGGGGAAAGAGAGCTCAAGAGGTGGGAGAAAGTTGGGGAAGAAAAGGGGAAGAAGACCCCTTAAAAGGGGAGCCAAAATATGGCCGTTGGGGCCATTTTCGCGCAGCAGCCAAGGGGAGGCCGGCCTGGCCGGCCTGGCCCGGCCATGATGGCCGGCCTGGCCACAGAGAAGGCCCAGCCATGCCCCCGGCCATGCCCCGGCCATGCTGGGCAGTCCCTCCCTTTTTTTTTCTTTCTTTTCTTTTCTTTTTCTGCCTAGAAAACGTCCGGTACCGGAAATGCAATAACTTTTGTATCCGGACTCCGTTTTCGATAATCTTGGACTCGTTGGAATCACCACAACAAGCACTACAAGATTATGCATAAAAACATCATAGTCCAACAATATATTATAATAACAAATGAGGAAATATTAAACCTCTTTCTTGCAAACCGGAAATGCAATATCTTCCACATACGAACTCCGTTTTCGATAATCTTGGACTCGTTGGAATCGTCACAACGAGCACTACAAGATTATGCAGAGAAACATCATTGTTCAAAAGGATATGGTAAAACCAAAAGATGAAAGGTAAAACCTTTCTATTGAAAACCGGAAAACCATATCTTTTGCAAATGAAGTCCGAATGACACGAAACCACTTTTGTTGGAAAGAGGACGACAAATGCTACCCTATATCATATAAGAATATTGAAACCAAGCAAGGGAGATTTTGCTAATAAATGGAAGAGTGAAACCTTCCGCATAGATGGACTGACAAAATCTCCGACACCGAAAACTCAATAGGGAACACATATGAGAACCGTTTTCGGTGACCTTGGGCTTGTCATGACAAGCACGACAAGCACCAATACCACACCACGATAAGAGCCAAATAGGAACTAATAAAGATGATGCCAAGGATGCAAAGGTTTGAGCTCTCTACGACCGATACGCTAAAGCTCACTTGAGAGCCCCTCTTGATAGTACGGTTACCTATCTAAAAACCCGGTCTCACAACTACACCGCGAGACCGGTAAAGTAGAAACCCTATCAAGAACATACCTTTGCCTTGCGCATTCCACTTGAGCTAGATGATGACGATCTTGATCTACTCTCAAGTGGATCACCTTTCCTGATTTTGCTCCGCTTAGTGAAGACTTGCATATTGCTCCCCCATACACCAAGATGGGAGAGGCACTCTTCGACATATCTTCACTTGGCCTTCATCTTGATGATGATCACCACGTGACGCCATCCACCATGGACAACATAGGATCTTGATCAACAAATGGTCTTCTTCTGATCACCACGTGACGCCATCCACCATGGACAACATAGGATCTTGATCAACAAATGATCTTCTTCTTCACATGCCCTAGTCTTGTGTGTTGATCAACTTGCACTTAGCCTTGATCAACATATAGTCTTCTTCTTTTAGCCTTGACTCCAACATATGGAGTCCAAGCATTCCTTATGGACCAACACTGCAAATATAACTCAAAGCACACATTAGTCCATAGAGATTGTCATTAATTACCAAAACAACACATAGGGGCAACCATGCTCTTTCAGTTAGCAACAGGGTCTTAGGAACCCAAATAGAACGAGCAATGGGTACATTTCTAGGACTAACAAACTTAGCATAAACATCCCCATAATAATCAATAAATATGATGTAGTGAGGGTTAGTCTTTCCCGCAAAGTCATCACTCATGGTTTTGCCCCTTGTGGCACCACCACTAGCAATGTTGACCTTCTTCTTTGCTTGAGGGATCCTCTTTGCTTGAGGAGCACTAGTAACATTGGCCTTCTTAATTTGAGGAGCTCTAGCATCCTTCATGAAGCTCTCTTTCTCCTTTTCTTCCTCAACAAACCCAAGACCAACTCTCCCTTTTTGTGAAGTGACAAACGGTTTCTTACCTGGGGAGATGGCCTTAGCAAGATTGATCTTCAACCTAGCATTTTCCTCAATGATATTTGCATGATCACAAGTAATAGGAGTGGAGGAACTAGGCATATCATTTTTAGGCGGTTGAGCTTGAAGTTGTTCATACAACTTGGTGAGGGTAGAGTGTTCACTCTCCAATGCTTTGTAGGCCTTGGAGAGCTTCTCTAGCTCCTCGGTTAGTCTAGAATGACCAACACCAAGCTCGACCTTTTCCTTCTTACATGCTTTGTATTCAGCAATTGCATGGTCATGTTCTTTAATGAGTTTAGCAACAATTACATCATTTGATTCTTCTATAGATTCTAGTTGTTGCTCTAGAGAAACTCTAAGATCATGCTCTTCTTCAAGATTGTCTTTTAAGGATGCAATTTCCATAGCATCCTCTCTTTCAATCTTACCCTTTATCTCAAGCATTTCTTGAGCCTCACCATATTGACTCATAAGAGTCTCAACATGCTTCTTTGTTTCACCTTGCATGTTAGTGATAAAATGATCGAAAGCAACTATTTCCTCTTTGATTTTAAGACTAGTAGCATCATCCATATTACTCATCTTGTGGAGGGTGATGAGGGTGATGTTACCTCGGTGGTCTTAGCCATGAAGCATCTTGTGGAGGAGGTAGAGACATTCTCATTGGGGGATTCAAATAGGGAAGGAGATGATGAAGAAGCAATAGCAATGGCGGCAACTTCATTTGTGGGCTCTTCTTCTTCTTCCCCGGATGAATACTCTTCTTGAGCAAGCAACACAATTCTTGGAGGTTTCTTGTTGATAGCATTCTTCTTGAAGAAGGGTTTCTTATGGGTGTCCTTTGACTTGTCCTTCCTAATGAGCTTTCCTCCATGAAGTTCTCTATTCTCAAACAGACACTCGGCCACAAAGTGATATTTGTCTTGGCAATTGTAGCAAGAACGAACTCTTTGGCCACCCTCCTTCCTTCCACTTGCCTTGTTGACAAAATCCCTTGCCTTGGATGGACTCTTCCAAAAGACTTTAGATGTGAGAGCCGCGTAGTCCTTGAGAGTATCTTGAAGTTCTTTGGGATCCCAATGTGACACATCTTCTTGAGCCTCATCATCATCATCTTCTTGCTCCACAACCTTGGCCTTCAAAGCAAGTGAGGTTCCTCTATGCATTTCAATGGCTCGGGCTCGAGCATCTTCGGCATTCTTGGCGGCCACCTTGTATGTCGCCATCTCTTGCATGACCTCATTAGATGTCATGAGGTGATAATTGTGTCTTCCTTGGAGACTCTTCAAGTCGGTGGATTCAAACGGCCAAAGGGCGTTGTCGTGGGGTTGTCACGGCAAGTCCTTCCTCCAGGAAGGTGAGTTCGGGGGCCATCGATGCTTGAAGTACGTAGGAGAGATTAATCTCGCCTAGGGACACAGATTTACCCAGGTTCAGCCCCTCTTGGTAGAGGTAAAGACCTACTTCCTGCTTCTCTTTATTGCTCTAGATCTGGTATCGATTACAGGGTTCCGGCTCCTCTCTGGGGAGTCGGCGACTATGGATTGCTTAGAACTTGTAACTTAGAACCCCCCCGATCTAAGGTCCAGGACCCCGCTTATAAAGGCTGCCGGGTCCCTGGACTTACAGGTTACACCGAGTCACACTAGAACACGGAGTCCTACTGTACGTCTTGGTCTTCCAAGTTAAGGCTCCGGGTTGTACTTGGACTCCTTCCGGACGGGTCCTTTCTTCATCATGGGCCTCGGTCGGCTTGTCTCCAGCCCAGCCCATGTGACTTGATACGTGACTCGGCTTTGGCCTTCTTGGTCTTGGCGGGTCTACTTTCCGGGTCCATGGGCCTACCTATAAAGTATCCCCCCATCAGGCGCTCACATACTTCCTCTTGATCCAAGCATCATCCACATAGGTTGCACCAAGGGCTCGAAATTGAGTAGCAAGGGTCTTGAGTCTTCGATACATTTCTTCATGATCTTCACCCTCTACCATGAAAAAGCCCTCGGCTTGATTTCTCAAGGCTTCAAATCTATTCCTTTGCATGCTCTCATTACCGATAAACTCTTGAGTGAGAATATCCCAAGCTTCTTTGGCGGTGGTGGCCATCTCAATGAGTGACATGTGCTTTTCTCCCACGGCGGTGTGAATTATGTTGAGAGCCAAGTCATTGAGTTGACCATCCACAACTTCTCTTCTTGTCATGTTGTTCGGATCAACGGCCTTGAACCCAACTTGAATGATTCTCCATAGCTCGCTCGAAACGCTCTTGATATGAGATTTCATCATAAATTGCCAATTAGTAAAACAAGATGGATTAAACTTAGGTGGATCACCCCTATTGTTTATATGATAATGCGGGATAGGTGGGTCGACGGAGTACTTAAATGGAACACCATGGTACTCCTCCTTCCCATCACCAATTTTAGGAGGGGATTTATTAGTGTGTTGTTCGCCCTTCCCACTATGCGCGGCGGAAGCATTAGCCTCTCTGGAGAGTCGGCGACTATGGATTGCTTAGAACTTGAGACTTAGAACTCCCTGATCTAAGGTCTAGGACCCCGCTTATAAAGGCTGTCGGATCCCTGGACTTACAGGTTACACCGAGTCACACTAGAACACGGAGTCCTAATCTACGTCTTGGTCTTCCAAGTTAAGGCTCCGGGTTGTACTTGGACTCCTTTCGGACGGATCCTTTTTTCATCATGGGCCTCGGTCGGCTTGTCTCCAGCCCAGCCCATGTGACTTGATACGTGACTCGGCTTTGGCCTTCTTGGTCTTGGCGGGTCTACTTTCCGGGTCCATGGGCCTACCTATAAAGTATCCCCCCATCAGTAGCCCCCGAATTTATCTTGGGCGCAGCTTGGCGGCTTCCTCCAACTCGTTGGTTCGACTTCCTGAGTCGACTCCTTCCATTTGAGCCACAGGCTCCAAAGTCACTTGCTGCTAGCTCCAAGATGAATTCCTGCATACAAACATAATACACATATAAAATGAGTCCATCCTCATCCCTTGTTCAAGTCATCACTTTTGTTTTTTCACTAGCTGACCGAGTTTGTTGTGACTCTTGCGAACAAGGGCTAGATAACTTGACTTTCACTGTCACAGGACTCGCCATTCTGAGACAAGCCGGCTCCTTCCACTTCTGTGACTTTGGTTTTTCTTTATTATAATTTCCTGTCTGACTTTTAGCCGCTGAATCACTTATCACTGAATCGTTATCCACAAATTACTGTGGACCACCACTGTAACTTTCTAGGGTTTTTACCCCTTTATAAATATCGAAGGGTTAGGTCTCAAAACCTCACTTGCCCCCTTCAGCTCAAATTCTCTCCTTTCTCTTCGCGCTCAGCACACACCGCCCGCACGCCATGGCTCCCAAGCGCGCAAAGACCGCACCCAAGGCCAAGGCTTCCTCGTCGAGCAGGACGGTGGACATTGCCGCCGCGGCCGCCGCCGCCGCAAAATCCTCATCCAAGCGATCGATTTCTGCCGATTGGGGTGGATCTACGGTCACGGCGGAGCAACTGAAGACGCATCGGTCGACCGGCCTGATTCCATCCAACGTGAAGGCTCGGGCCCCAGGGGATGAGATAGTGCCCGCTCCTGCGAAGGAGGAAGTGGTGATCTTCACCGAGCATCTGTTCCGCGGGTTCACTCCCCCCGGTAATCTTTTCTTCCGCCAACTCCTTGAACTCTATCAACTGCGAATCCACGACTTGGCTCCCAATTCCATTCTCACTCTATCCAATTTTGTAACTTTATGTGAGGATTACCTCCAAATCAAGCCCGATCTCAATCTCTGGCTTGAACTTTTCTACTGTAACCCTCAGCCCGAAACTTCTGGGGGCCCTCTCCTCCAATGTGGCACCGTTGCTCTCCAACGGCGCCTCCACTCTATCTTTCCAAAGCCAGTCTTTCCTAACCGCATCAAGGACTGGCATAAAACCTTCTTCTACTGCAAGGACACCTCCCCTGCAGGTGAACCCAAACTTCCTCTGTTCTCTGAGGATCGTCTCCAGGCGACTCCTCTTATGAAGGCTAGATGCTCAGAGGCCTTCCGGCCAAGAGTCGAGTCTCTGATCACTCGGATCCGGGCCCTCTTGTCCCACAATCTCGAAAACATGGATCTAGTCCGCTGCTGGACCACTTGGAGAATTCAGCCCCTAAGTCTTAGGACTCGGCTTATCTGCTCATACACTCGCTGCGCTGGCGATGACCTCCGGGTGACGGAGCAATTGTCTGATGGACCCGAACTTGGTTGGCTTATCAAAAAGCTGACTGTGAAACCGGTGAAGGACCAAGCACATTTTGGGCTCCAGCCCTTTTGCTCTACCAACCCAGCTCCCGATGTAAGCCTTGCACCTTACTTTATTTCCAACTTGATCTTACTTATACCACTTACTAACTCATTTTCTTTGACTTTGTTGCAGCTCACCGACTCCTTCTGGAAGCCGGCCTCTGGAGCTGGCACTGAAAATAAAACTGAGGCCGAGGCTGAGGCTGAAGAGGAGACTCCCGCCACTGATCAAACTGCTATGGTAGAAGACACTGATAACGATGATGAGGAGTCCTCCCAGGAGGTTCCTGCTGAAGATGATGCTACTGATGAGGAGTCCTCGCTAGAGGCTCCAACCGAAAATGTTATTGAAGAGGAATCCTCTCAGGAGGCTCCCATTGTGGAGGAGACTGATGATGAAGAGTCCTCTCCGGAGGCTCCCACCACTAAACCAACTCACACCACCTCTGCTGCTGCTCAGCCATCGCTATCTGAGGAATCCTCAGCCAGGAGTCACTCTTCTTCTTCCCCAGCCTCTAACAATAATGGATCTCGAGAGGCTATTCCCAAGGTACCACTTTCACGAGTCCTTGGGTCCACTCGTTCATCTGCTAAGCCTGAAGAACACATGCAGAGTGTTGTCGCCGCCAGGAAGAGGAAACTGCGCTCCGATGGGCCTGCAGATGCTCCTGAGCCTCTGCCTGTCTCGCACCAGCGGAAGTCGGCTTCTCCTCCCCACAAGGACGACTCCTATCACTCCGGGATGTCAATGCCTTCCTCAGACTCTCAGGCCTCCTTGGACCTGGAGACCAATGTTGGGTAAAACTCCTCTGTTTGTGTACTTGTATTCAAATGACTTCTGCTTTTTCACTAGATTTATTGCTGACTTCTGTCTTCGTATATTTCAGGGCTCGGCCTTGTGCCAAAGTAACCAAGCTCCCAGGCATGGCTGATGTCACCTCTGGTCATGGACCTGTCCCTCCTTCGGCTTCTGAAACGACAAGCACAAGGACAGGTCCCTCCATTGTTGCGTCTGCTAGTGCAACCACAACTCCCACCATCCCCGAGTCCCCTTCAAGGACTCGAGTGGCGACTCCACAGACTGTCCAGCCCTCTTCTGGGGCTGCGACTCCTGATACTGCGCCTCAAACTCATCCGGCTCCTGTGAAGCCGACTCCTGCAGCCTCTCCAAACATCAAGATCAAGTCATCTACTGATTACAGCCGACTTCGGGTGGCCGATAACATGTCTTTTTCTGAGGCCTATGCTGAAGCAGTTGACTTGAACGATCAATCTGCTAGGCTGAAAGATGATGAACAAGCGGCTCTTAGGTCTCTTCACATGATTCACAATGTAAGCTCTTTGACTTGTACCTTTTATGCTTTTCTATCGTCATCCTATCCCAGTAGCCCCCAAGCACCTGTCTGTGGTGACTTGTGACTAGGATAGGTGCTTTACTTTGAAATTGAACTCAACTGCTTTATAGAAAAATTTGCACATTGTAGCCCCCAAGCACTGAGTCCTTAGCTCTACTAGGACTCGGGGCTGCTGATTAGGTATCTGTCGGGTCTTTAGACCAAAAACTTTTCCACGAGTAGACCCAAGCGCCGAGTTGTCAGCCTGCGACGACTTGGAGCTACAAATATATGTAATTTACTCATACTTAACTTGAAGAAAAAAATTCTGATCTACCAGTAGCCCCCAAGCGCCAAGTTGTTAACTTGTGACGACTTGGAGCTTATGACTTGTCGACTAGGACCCATGCCTGCTTTGCTGTTGGGAAAAAATTGACTCCTGAGTAGCCCCCAAGCGCCAAGTTGTTAACTTGTGACGACTTGGAGCTCATGAGTTCTATACTTGACTTGTGAAGCTTACTTGTGCTCTATGACTTGTCCATTCTGACTTGCAAAAATCTGACTTGTGATTGCAGTGCGTTATCTCCAAGATGAAGAGAGATATGAAAGAGCTTGAGTACCAGGCCGCTGCTAGTGCCAGGTCTGCCATAGCTGAAAAAGAACACTCCCTTCAGCTTGAGAAGGATTTGAAGGCTTTGTCTGCTCAACTGGAGCAAGTCAAAAAAGAATCTGCTGATGCCAAAAGGGTTGCCCAAAAGGCACATAATGACCTAAAAGCTGTCTTCGACACTTGCCGCAGAGGCATTGGGGCCATGTGCCAACACATATTTGGTAAGTTTATAACTTTTGCTTGCTTCCTTTTCTACACCTTTCTAAATTGCTTTTAGACTGACGATCCTTGATTTCTTTTCTGCAGGGGCTGACTCCCCAAAACTTAAGCTGCCCACTAGCAAGCAACTGTCTGAGATGCTTGACCACTGCCATGGGCTGCAAGAGGGAGCCCGTGCAGTGGTTAAATATTTGAACCATAAGGGCAAGTGCCCCAAAGAGTCTGAATGTCTGGTGGACGAGTTGTCTAGGGCACCAGGTTACATATGGCTGTGGAAACAGTCTTCTTTGAGGAGAGCCTCCATCAGGATCTTGGCCTTAGCCCATAGCTATTACCCCACTGTTTTGGAGCCAGCAATGCTTACTATGGGGAAGCCAGAGCAACATGAGGATGGCAAACCTTTCACTCAAGACGACTTCAAGGCTGAAGAGAAATTGGTGCGGCCATATGCTTGTGAAATTGCCAATAAGATGGACCCTGAGGTATGGGTTCATCACTATGATTTGGAGAACAAAAGAGTTGCTCCAGAAACTCCTGCGATCATAAACTTTGTCCGCCCATCACAGGACCCAGCTGGTGTCCCATCCTCTTCTACCGGGCCGAGTTCCTCATCGCCAGCGGCTCCTGTTCCTGGTGCTGAGCCCACACTGAAGACTCCTGCTGCGCCCACTCCTTCGAGAGCTATCTCTGGAGACGCCCAGAAACAAGCAGAGCTAGCTAAGCACATGAAGAGCCCCAAAGGTACTGGCTTTCAAACGAAGATAGTCGCCACCAAGCCTCCTTTGAAGCCGGCTCCTCCTTCTGCTGTTCAAACAAAAGACAAGTCTCCTGCAAAGAAGGACTCCCCAATTCTGGCTGAGAAGTCGACTCCTCTGGAAGACAATCCTTAAACTTGTGTAATGCTGTGCTATTAGTATTTAAACTTTGTAATGATGCACTACTGGTGCTTAAACCTTGTTAGGTGTTTTGAACTACTTTGTTCTGAAATTGTGCCAATCGGCTTATGATGACTTGCTTGTTATGAGATTTGATATGTACTATCTATGCAAGTCATTCTATGGTTCTTATAACCCGTCTAATTATCCACTGATGAATAAGTAGGCCCTGCATGACTCCTCTTACAGCTTGTGCTGACAAGCTCCTAACAACTCATGTCCCTTAGGATTCATAAGAGCCGGAGACGAATCATGTGAAAGGATCGATGAGGTTAACTAGAGGGGGGGGTGAATAGGTTAACTACAAATTTTAATTCTTTTTCGTTTTAAATGGATATTGCTCAAATATAAGTTGTCTAGAATATGCAACTAGGTGAACAACCTTATATGATGAGCAAAAGATCACTAGCACAAGATATAGATATAGTAAGCTAGTGCTAACAAGTAAAGGTAAGTGCAAAGATAAACAACAAGATGACACGGAGATTTATCCCGAAGTTCACTTCCCAATGGAAGCTAATCTCCGTTGGAGCGGCGCGGTGTTCACCAAAGTGAAACACCGAGTAGCCTTGATATGGCACACCGTATCTCCGTTGTGACTTACCACCGATGTGGCGAGGCACTTGTCACTATGTTGCCGTTGAGGTTGACAACTAGAACCTTTACAAGAGTGAAGCACACTCCACAAGTTGGAGGGTCTTCACCAAATGCACCGAGCCGCCAAGACTCGATGCCCAAGACCGGGGCACGCACCACAACTTAATTGGTGGCTCCCGGCAAAGTCTTCGTAGCTCCCAAAGCTCCGAAGGACCACAACCTCTTAGGGTTCCAATGAACACCAAGAGTAGCAAGCCCCCTCTCACAAATCAAGGGGGAAATCTAATTGGTTTGGTTGAAGTGTAGATCTAGGTCTCCTCTCTCAAATCTCCAAAGGACTAAGTGATTGAGTTGCTAGAGAGGGAGATCTATCGATTTGAAGCTTTCAAACAATGGTGGTGTTCTTCTTTTTGGTCGTGGTAGTTGTCTTGAGGTAGATGGAGGGGTATAAGTACCCCTCCACTAAAACTAGCCGTTTGAAGAGCAGCGCGCAGGAATAAACTGGGACGCCGGCCTGGAGCCCGGCCTAGGCCGGCCTGGCGGCCGGCCACCATCCAGAGGCCTCCGGCCTGGAGCCCGGCCCAGGCCGGCCAGCAATCGACAGATAGGAATTATCAGGGCCGCCGGCCTGTAGCCCGGCCTGGGCCGGCCTGGGGGCCGGCCACCCACCCGAGGCCTCCGGCCTGGAGCCCGGCCTGGGCCGGCCTGGGGGCCGGCCACCCACCCGAGGCCTCCGGCCTAGAGCCCGGCCTAGGCCGGCCTGGGGGCCGGCCACCCACCCGAGGCCTCCGGCCTGGAGCCCGGCCTAGGCCGGTCAGGGGGCCGGCCAGCCTGCTGAGTGACTTTCTTCCCTGTTCCTTTTCCGACAATATGCCATTTCTTCCTTTTTGCATATTTCCTGTTGATACTAGAGATTATGTTAAATACTTCCAAGTGTTGTAATCAAACGTCAAAACAAGATTAACGGACAATGTCCTTTCAATCTCCCCCTTTTTGATGTTTGATGACAACACAAGGATTTGCAAGAATAAATCTCATTTAAGCATGTCTAAGTTTTGAGTGACACTCCCCCTAGAGTTTATAAGCCAACAAGGTATTCAACACGAAATTGCTCAAGTGATAGATAGACATGTATATATATAATGTGAGCAAATGGGAACTAATGATAGATAGTATCTAAGGGCATATGATAGTTCTCACCTTAGTCCTTATGTGAGAAGAGCACTTTTCTTACCTTGGACTTCATATAGAGATAGTCTTGGAATAATATGGATGGAAATCCTTACAATAACATAATGATGGAGGAAATCCTTACAATAAAATAACGAAGGTCCAAGATTATCCTTACAATAAAGACATAACACATAGAGTTCACAAATAGAGTTCACTTAAGAGACATGCAAATGAGAAAGGAAAACATGCAAGCGATGAAAACGCAAATGTAATGCAAATCCCCGGATATAATCTCTCCCCCTTTGGCATCAAGACACCAAAAAGGGAGAAATAGCAGTGAGAGCCATGATCACTCTTCATCATCATCATCATCATCATCATCCTCATCCTCATCCTCCTCTTCATCATACTCATCATCATGTGCAGCTGGACGGGAGCTCGACTGACCAGGGTCCCCTTGCCAATATGGAGCAAGAGAAGAGGCATCATCGCCAAACCAGTAGGTGTACTCATTCTGTGCCATGTAGGTGCCCTCTGAGACCTCCTCTGAGCTTGCAGCAGGAACCGGAAGGTTAAGCTGAGTCATAATGGCACGCTGATTGCGATTGTACCTCTTTTGTTTGGCATAGGCTTTGTAGTCAGATTTCCTTTGCACCGCAAAGAAGCAGTTCATCTTCTTGAGTGCTTTGATGATAACATTTTGCTTCTTAGGAACCTCACCATCCTCATCTTCAACGTTCTGACCACGATATGGAGGAACATAGGCAGGTGCATCTGGAGGAGGAGCAGGTATAGTAACAAGAGAAGGCACATACATATCATATGATGCAATCACCTTAGGGCTTAGCTTGGTGTTAAAAAGAGTCTGCAGATAAGGACCATACACGGGAACCTTGTTCATAAGGACCACCAAGCGCATCTCTTGCCACATGTAATCAAGAATATCAATTGGCTTCTTTCTCATGTAGAGGGGAACAATCTCATGTAGAAGGTTGATCATCCGCTGGCGAACTTGACCCTTTTCTCCATATTTGCAATTGAGATTGTTTCTCAGAATGCCCTGAACAACTCTCCAGTAGGGATACATCCAAGAAACTTTGGAAATCTTTCCACGGAGCCCTATTCCCGGTGGATAGCAATGGCGAAGCCCAACTTCAGCTGGCATAACTTTGGAGAGATGGAGACGACTATAGCACGGAGCAAAAGGAAGTTCCTCAAGCTGAAATAATTCCCCAAACTCTGCCAGAGTAGCCGTGCAAACTGTAGTGTGACACATCCAAGTCATAGTTCTCTTGGGCACGGTGGAGAAATGAACAGTGGCATAGAATTGTGCGAGTAACTCGGGGGAATACGGAGTGCTAACTGGCATGAGCTTGGAAATTTGATGGTAATCCATAAGCTCCATCACATCTGGCCATACTTCCCTAGTATGCTCAACACTAAAATAGTTGGTAGGCACATGCTTGTTCTTCTTCTTATTAATGCATTGATGATATATTTGCTGATGCATCTTGCAATAGAATCTAGGGTCATCCGGACAGGTGCTATTGCCAAATGCATAAGGGTTGAACACTAATCGATCTTGCTCAAACTCGTGAGTAGGCACCTTGACCCAAGAAGCACGTACCGGTTCATCGGGGTTCTCAAGAGGCGGAGGCGGAGGATTTCCCGTTGGCTTGGGAGCTTGCTTGGATTTGCCTTTTCTGACCGCGGCCTTCTTGAGTCTCTTGGTCTTGGGCACGGAGGATTGAGCATCATAGTCATCCACAATGTCATCAAGCCCATCAAACGTCTTGCTCCCCATGGCTCCGGCCTTGCTTGACTGTGGGAACTCCTCCCACTCATCATCCCAATCGTCCATCTTCAAGTCTTGAGAGAGGAACCACAAGAACACACCAATCTAGGAAGAAGATCCTCCCCAAATCGGTACACAAACGGAGAAACTATGTGGATAGGGTGAGAGATCGGGTGATTCTCTCACCAATTTGTGGAGGGGAAGGAGTTTGTTGTGGTGGAAACGGAAGGGAAGGTGGAGGAGCTTGAGTTTGAGAGGAGAGTAACAATGGAGGAGAGAGACATGGAGGGGAGGAAGTGGGAAAACCCTAGGTCGAAATCCCCTGTGGGCAGTTAAGTTCCCAGGCGCGCCGGCCTGGGAACCGGCCTAGGCCGGGTGCGAGGCCGGGCAGGCACCCGAGGGCACCGGCCTGGGAGCCGGCCAGGCGGCGCGAGGCGGCATGCCTGAGCCGGCCGGGCCGGCGCGAGGCCGGGCATGCACCCGAGGGCGCCGGCCTGGGAGCCGGCCGGGGCCGGGCGCGAGGCCAGGCATGCACCCGAGGGCGCCGGCCTGGGAGCCGGCCAGGGCCGGGCGCGAGGCCGGGCATGCACCCGAGGGCGCCGGCCTGGGGCGCAGGCCGGCCTAGGCCGGGACAGAGGCCGGCCCAGCCCAGGAAGGTGTATTTTTTTTCCGTCTTCATCCAACTTTGCTTGATTTGATTTTCTTGATTTCCGAGCACTTTGTATCATTTAGAAATACCGTAGAGCATCCATTGAGTGATCCGGGGGAGATGCAAAACATGATGAAAACTCAACTCAAAATAGAAATTCGAAATAAGAGATATTGAGTGAGGTACCGAGAAAATGGCAAATGAGAAAATATGAATGTATTTGAGAAAAGGTCGGTGGCCTAGGCCACCATATATGAGTGTATGGCATGCCACCGCGAAGATATATCTTGGGTGCATAACCAAAACTCATCATTTAAGCTCATATGTGAATATTTATGAGACATCAATGAAAACGTTGCTATTTGCATAATGGGGGGAGGGAGAGTCCAATGAATTAGGACAACACTCCCCCTAAATTCATGCCTACATCTAGAATTCAAATAAAACTCTAGTAGAGGTGTGTATCCAAGATTCTCAATTAAACAAAGTTGCTTGCACACACCACATTAATTTCTCCCCTCAATTCCTTGAATCTCTTCTCGTCAAGGGGTTTTGTGAATATATCGGCGAGTTGATCTTTGGTGTTGATATATGAAAGAGAGATATCTCCATTGGCCACATGATCACGGATAAAATGATACCGTATTTCAATATGCTTTGTCTTGCCATGGAGCACCGGATTGTGAGCAATTCTTATAGCACTTTCATTATCACATAAAAGAGGCAATGTCTTTTTCTTAATTCCGAAATCCTCAAGACATTGTCTCATCCATAACAATTGTGAACAACAACTTGCGGCGGCAATATATTCGGCTTCCGTGGAGGAGGTGGATATGCAATTTTGTTTCTTTGAAGACCAACACACAAGTGACCTACCAAGAAATTGGCAAGCACCCGAGGTTGATTTCCTAGTCACTTTGTCACCGGCCCAATCCGCATCCGAATATCCCACAAGATCAAAGCTTGTATTTGAAGGATACCAAAGACCATGATTGGGAGTATCAAGCAAGTACCTAAGAATTCTTTTGACAGCAGTCATATGGCTTTCTTTGGGGTTAGATTGAAATCTTGCACACAAACCTACACTAAACATGATATCCGGTCTAGATGCACAAAGATAAAGTAAGGAACCAATCATAGAACGGTAAAGCTTTTGGTCAACCGGAATACCTTCGTGATCTAGTGTTAGATTCACGTTTGTTGCCATTGGAAATCTCACTGGGCTTGCAATTGACATATCGAACTTCTTGAGCATGTCTTGAGTATACTTAGCTTGGCAAATAAAGGTTCCTTCGTCATATTGCTCAATTTCAAAACCAAGGAAGAACCTTAATTCACCCATCATAGACATCTCAAATTCGCTTGTCATTAGCTTAGCAAATTGTTCTACAAAAGAGACATTAGTAGAACCAAATATAATATCGTCAACATATACTTGGCATACAAAGAATTCTCCATTTACACTCTTTGTGAAGAGTGTGGGATCGATTACCCCAAGTGCAAAACCACGGTCTACTAGGAACTCCTTTAAGTGATCATACCAAGCACGTGGGGCTTGTTTGAGGCCATACAAAGCCTTATGGAGTAAGTAGACATGGTTAGGACACTTGGGATCTTCGAACCCCGGAGGTTGTTTAACATATACCATCTCATTAAGTGGACCATTTAGAAATGCACTTTTAACATCCATTTGATATAAAGTGAATTTATAGCTAGAAGCAAAGGCAAGCAATATTCGAATGGATTCAAGTCTAGCTACGGGGGCGAAAGTTTCACCGTAGTCAAGTCCTTCGACTTGAGAGTAGCCTTGAGCAACCAAACGAGCTTTGTTGCGAATCACTTGTCCATGGTTATCTTGCTTGTTCTTGAACACCCATTTGGTTCCAATCACATTATGGTTCTTGGGTCTTTCAACTAGAGACCATACTTTGTTTCTCTCAAAGTTATGAAGTTCTTCGTGCATAGCATGAACCCAATCTTCATCTTCAAGAGCTTCATACACCTTGGTGGGTTCAAAATGTGATATATGAGCATGGACACCACAAAAGAGTAATAGTTGCCTCCGAGTGGACACACTCCTACCAAGACCACCAATGATATTCTTTTGATAGAGAGATTTTTGATGTAATGCCACGGCCTTGCTAGCCACTCGACGAGCAAGGGCATCTGAGGGTCTCTCATTTGGAGGTGCATCTTCATCATCTCCTTCATCTAGATTTTGATTAATCCGAGAGTGGGTTGGAGTTCTTGGTGAGAGATCACCAAAATCTTGACCACCATTATCGTTGGGTGGATCTTGATCATTATCATGATGGTTGGTATCATCTTGTAGATCTTGAGCTTGTTCTTGGTTTACGTCTTGATCAATGGTTGATGTAGAAGGCTCCACTTGCGTCGAGCTTGAGTCCAACTCCGTTGCCACAAGGGGTTCCTCAATGGGTATAAGGGGACCTATACCCATTCTTCCTATGGCGATGGAGGAGGGCTCATCACCTACATCATCAAGATCAACTTGCCCCACTTGGGAGCCATTATCCTCATGGAATACCACATTCATAGATTCTTCAACACACCCGGTGGATATGTTGAAGACCCTATAAGTGTGGGAATCCTTGGCGTAACCAACAAATATGCCTTCAAAAGTTCTAGGCCCAAACTTAGGTAATTTAGAACCTTTAATGTAAACTTGACATTTGCAACCAAAAACTTTAATGTAAGAGAGGTTAGGCTTTTTACCACCAAGAAGTTCATACGGAGTCTTTTTAGTGAATGGGCGGAGATAGAGCCGGTTTGTTAGATGACAAGCGGTATTGATGGCTTCGGCCCAAAAGTTATATGGAGACTTGAATTCGGCCATCATTGTTCTTGCCATATCAATAAGTGTCCGGTTCTTCCTTTCTGCAACACCATTTTGTTGAGGGGTATACGCAGCGGAATATTGGTGTTTAATGCCCTCATCACTCAAGAATTCATCCATGGTGTAATTCTTGAACTCGGTTCCATTGTCACTTCTTATGGCCAAAATGGTTGTGTCATATTGGCGTTGCACTTGAGTGGCCCAATCAATGAATTCCCTTTGAGTTTCATTCTTCTTCTTGATATAGAAAGTCCAAGTGTATCTTGTGTAATCATCAACAATTACCAAGCAATATTTCTTTCCACCAAGGCTTTCATAAGTAGGAGGTCCAAACAAATCCATATGAATGAGTTGGAAGGGCCTCGTTGTATTGATGGTTGTCACTTTAGGATGGTTCTTCTCATGCATTTTTCCGGCAACACAAGAGCTGCAAGGACGATCTTTGGAAAAATTCACTTTTGTTAGTCCTTCCACATGCTCACCCTTCACAAGTGTTTGCAAGTTTCTCATACCGACGTGGCCCAACCGGCGATGCCAAAGCCAACCCACGTCGGATTTAGCCATTAGACTTGTGGCAATATGTGTAGTTTCTTTCGAGAAATCCACTACATACATACGGTTTTCCACAAATCCAACAAAGGCTACTTTAAGAGAAATTGTGTGAAGAATGAGCACATGATACCGTCCAAAGACAACAGTAAAGTTGCACTCACAAAGTTGCAAAACGGAAAGTAAATTATAACCAAGGGACTCAACAAGGAGGACTTTCTCAATGGACGTGTCCGGAGAAATGACTACCTTGCCGTGCCCCAATACCTTGAGTTCGGAACCATCACCAATAGTGACATGAGATATCTTGAGAAGTTGATGCTTTAAATCTTTCAACACTTCTTTGCTTCCGGTCATATGTGCGGAACAACCGCTATCAATAAGCCATGATGATCCTCCGGAAGCACACACCTACAATGAATCAAGTTCTTGATTTAGGTCCCCATGTTTTGATGGGTCCTCTTTTGTTAGTCACAAGGGTCTTGGGAACCCAAATAGTAGAACTATAATCACTACCATATGAAGTGCCGACATATTTTGCATAAACATGTCCATTACTAGATTTCAAAAGCACATAAGATGGATTATATTTTCCCGCAAAATTGTTGTGGGAAGATGTTTTCTTAGAAGCAATACTCTTAGCAAGGATATCGAATTCATCTTCATCATTAGCCAACTCCCCCTCCTTCACAAAACAATAGCATTAGAGGAGGGAGTTGGTTTCCTCTTCTCATTGGTCCTCTTGGATGTGACTCCAAACCCGAGTCCTTCCTTACCCACAACTCTCCTTTGATTACTCAAAAGATTATTGAGGGTCTTTTCTCCTTGGATGCAAGACACAAGTCCTTTCTCAAGTTGAGCCTTCAACCTATTGTTCTCCAATATAAGAGATGCCTTGACACACAAGGGGTTAGTGGCACAAGCATTTTCATTCACATCCTTATTTTGAGAGTTGTCATGTGACTCCTTAAGAACCTTGAGCTCTCTTGAGAGTGCTATGTGAGCTTTCTCAAGATGCTCAAAATCCTTAAGTAGTTCATTGTGACCATTCATAATGTTATCATTTTCATCCATGAATTCCTTAAGCTTATCAAGTGCATGATCACGGTCACCCATCATTTTAGATAGATCTAAAGTGGAAACCTCCTCAATAGAATCTTTAAGACATAACGCATTATCTAGGGCTTCCTCAAGCTCCGCTATCCGATTAGCATCATCACGAGCGAAACCCTCAAGCTCACATATTCTTTCTTCATGTTCTTCTATGAGACCATATGCATTACCAAGTTGAGTCATGAAGGCATCAAATGCAAGTTTATTTTCATTTTCAAGTGATCTCATGACATTTGAAAGATTATTAGCATTCTCATCATCAAGTTCCTCAACACAATTTAACAATGATGGAGTAGAGGAAATTGAGGGTTTTCGTGAGTGGGTTACCTTTGGAGATGTACCCTTGGCCATAAGGCACTTGTGTTTGGTAGGACCTTGCTTGTCATTAGGAGTTGAAAAGAGTGAATCCAACGAAGAAGGAATAACCCCAATTGCTATTGCCGCCATACCGACTTGTTCTTCTTCATCTTCACTTTCTTCACCTCCGGACAAATATTCTTGCTCATTTGTCACCATTGCCCTTTTAGATACCTTCTTCATGAAGTTCTTGTTTTTAGGGACAAAGTTGGTTTTCTTGACAAGCTTTCCTCCATTCTCAATTCTACTCTTGTAGGGACAATCCGCAACGAAGTGCTCACTATCTCCACAATTGAAACAAGTTCTTGCTTTCTTTGTACTTGAGCCTTCTCTTCCTTGTTCTTCGTTGCATTTGATCTAAAGTCGCCCTTCTTCCACCAATTGTGGTTGGCAAGTGCCAAGCACTCATTGTGTGACACTCTCTTCTCCTCTCGGATGGACATAGGTGGATCCACCGTCATCACTTGATTCTTCCTCATCATAGGATGTTGCCTTCAAGGCAAGAGATACTTTCTTTATTCCATTTACATCGAGCTAGAACATCTTCCGAGGATTTCTTCATCATATTCATGGTGACAAAGGTACCCAAGACATCATTGGGAGTGAGTTCCATATAGTCCGCTCTTGCTTGAACATTCATTACCATGTTCTCATTGTATGGAATCAAGGTTTGAAGAAATTTTCCCTTGAACCAATCATCATCACAGTCCTTGAATCCGACATCCTTCATGTCCACAACAAGAGCCTTGAGTCGTCGATATACATCTCCGGAACTTCTCCATCCTTCATGATGAAGTGATCAACTTGCCGTTGGAGAAGTGTTTTCTTTGAGCGTTGCATGCTCACATTCCCATCATACATGGCGAGTAGATACTCCCAAGCTTCCTTGGCATTTGGGAGAGATCGGATGTGCTCAACACCTTCATTGACCATTGCCTTCTCGAGCATATGCATAGCATGTGCATTGAGTTGTTCATCAATGATCTCACTTGAGGTCAAATTGTTGATATCCTTAGGATAGTATCCCCTCTCAATGATTCTCCATATTTGCATTGAAGAGCTACACACATAAGATTTCATAGAAGCTTTCCAATTAGTAAAACGGGCCCTATCTACTAGAGGTGGATTACCAAGATTGTTCACATGCGGATGTTGAACATTAAGAGCATTATTGTATAATATGTCCAAATTGATTTGGATTTTCATTTCTAGATGAGTGTTCGTCACTTTCTTTCGAGGAGTTATGGGATTACCATTTTCATCTAGAGAGGGACTTTCTTTTGCATTGCTAGATGTAGAGGCAAGTTTCATTATTAATTCCTCTAACCTATCCAACCTTTTATCGGATCTTTCCCCCATGGACTCGACTTGTTTTTGAAGCAACTCCATGGGAGTGGGATCCCCCATCCTCCTCTTTAGGCGGTGAAGCCTTTAATAAAGAGACGAGGCTCTGATACCAATTGAAAGGATCGATGAGGTTAACTAGAGGGGGGGGTGAATAGGTTAACTACAACTTTTAATTCTTTTTCGTTCTAAATAGATATTGCTCAAATATAAGTTGTCTAGAATATGCAACTAGGTGAACAACCTTATATGATGAGCAAAAGATCACTAGCACAAGATATAGATATAATAAGCTAGTGCAAACAAGTAAAGGTAAGTGCAAAGATAAACAACAAGATGACACGAAGATTTATCCCGAAGTTCACTTCCCAATGGAAGCTAATCTCCGTTGGAGCGGCGCGGTGTTCACCAAAGTGAAACACCGAGTAGCCTTGATATGGCACACCGTATCTCCGTTGTGACTTACCACCGATGTGGCGAGGCACTTGTCACTATGTTGCCGTTTGAGGTTGACAACTAGAACCTTTACAAGGATGAAGCACACTCCACAAGTTGGAGGGTCTTCACCAAATGCACCGAGCCGCCAAGACTCGATGCCCAAGGCCGGGGCACACACCACAACTTAATTGGTGGCTCCCGGCAAAGTCTTCGTAGCTCCCAAAGCTCCGAAGGACCACAACCTCTTAGAGTTCCAATGAACACCAAGAGTAGCAAGCCCCCTCTCAAAAATCAAGGGGGAAATCTAATTGGTTTGGTTGAAGTGTAGATCTAGGTCTCCTCTCTCAAATCTCCAAAGGACTAAGTGATTGAGTGGCTAGAGAGGGAGATCTATCGATTTGAAGCTTTCAAACAATGGTGGTATTCTTCTTTTTGGTCGTGGTAGTTGTCTTGAGGTAGATGGAGGGGTATAAGTACCCCTCCACTAAAACTAGCCGTTTGAAGAGCAACGCGCAGGAATAAACTGGGACGCCGGCCTGGAGCCCGGCCTAGGCCGGCCTGGCGGCCGGCCACCATCCAGAGGCCTCCGGCCTGGAGCCTGGCCCAGGCCGGCCAGGGGGCCGGCCATCAATCGACAGATAGGAATTATCAGGGCCGCCGGCCTGTAGCTCGGCCTGGGCTGGCCTGGGGGCCGGCCACCCACCCGAGGCCTCCGGCCTGGAGGCCGGCCACCCTCCAGAGGCCTCCGGCCTGGAGCCCGGCCTAGGCCGGTCAGGGGGCCGGCCAGCCTGCTGAGTGACTTTCTTCCCTGTTCCTTTTCCGACAATATGCCATTTCTTCCTTTTTGCATATTTCCTGTTGATACTAGAGATTATGTTAAATACTTCCAAGTGTTATAATCAAATGTCAAAACAAGATTAACGGACAATGTCCTTTCAATGCCACGGCCTTGCTAGCCACTCGACGAGCAAGAGCATCTAAGGGTCTCTCATTTGGAGGTGCATCTTCATCATCTCCTTCATCTAGATTTTGATTAATCCGAGAGTGGGTTGGAGTTCTTGGTGAGAGATCACCAAAATCTTGACCACCATTATCATTGGGTGGATCTTGATCATCATCATGATGGTTGGTATCATCTTGTAGATCTTGAGCTTGTTCTTGGTTTGCCGCTTGATCAATGGTTGATGTAGAAGGCTCCACTTGCGTCGAGCTTGAGTCCAACTCCGTTGCCACAAGGGGTTCCTCAATGGGTATAAGGGGACCTATACCCATTCTTCCTATGGCGATGGAGGAGGGCTCATCACCTACATCATCAAGATCAACTTGCCCCACTTGGGAGCCATTATCCTCATGGAATACCACATTCATAGATTCTTCAACACACCCGGTGGATATGTTGAAGACCCTATAAGTGTGGGAATCCTTGGCGTAACCAACAAATATGCCTTCAAAAGTTCTAGGCCCAAACTTAGGTAATTTAGAACCTTTAATGTAAACTTGACATTTGCAACCAAAAACTTTAATGTAAGAGAGGTTAGGCTTTTTACCACCAAGAAGTTCATACGGAGTCTTTTTAGTGAATGCGCGGAGATAGAGCCGGTTGGTTAGATGACAAGCAGTGTTGATGGCTTCGGCCCAAAAATTGTATGGAGACTTGAATTCGGCCATCATAGTTCTTGCCATATCAATAAGTGTACGGTTCTTTCTTTCCGCAACACCATTTTGTTGAGGGGTATACGCAGCGGAATATTGGTGTTTAATGCCCTCATCACTCAAGAATTCATCCATGGTGTAATTCTTGAACTCGGTTCCATTGTCACTTCTTATGGCCAAGATGGTTGTGTCATATTGGCGTTGTACTTGGGTAGCCCAATCAATGAATTCCCTTTGAGTTTCACTCTTCTTCTTGATATAGAAAGTCCAAGTGTATCTTGTATAATCATCAACAATTACCAAGCAATATTTCTTGCCACCAAGACTCTCATAAGTAGGAGGCCCAAACAAATCCATATGAATGAGTTGGAAGGGCCTCGTTGTATTGATAGTTGTCACCTTGGGGTGGTTCTTCTCATGCATCTTTCCGGCAACGCAAGAGCTACAAGGGCGATCTTTAGAAAAGTTAACTTTTGTTAGTCCTTCCACATGCTCACCCTTCACAAGCGTTTGCAAATTTCTCATGCCGACGTGGCCCAACCGGCGATGCCAAAGCCAACCCACGTCGGATTTAGCCATTAGACTAGTGGCAATGTGTGTAGTTTCTTTCGAGAAATCCACTACATACATACGGTTTTCCACAAATCCAACAAAGGCTATTTTAAGAGAAATTGTGTGAAGAATGAGCACATGATACCGTCCAAAGACAACAGTACAGTTGCACTCGCAAAGTTGCAAAACGGAAAGTAAATTATAACCAAGGGACTCAACAAGGAGGACTTTCTCAATGGACGTGTCCGGAGAAATGACCACCTTGCCGTGCCCCAATACCTTGAGTTCGGAACCATCACCAATGGTGACATGAGATATCTTGAGAAGTTGATGCTTTAAATCTTTCAACACTTATTTGCTTCCGGTCATATGTGCGGAACAACCGCTATCAATAAGCCATGATGTTCCTCCGGAAGCACACACCTACAATGGATCAAGTTTTTGACTTAGGCCCCCATGTTTTGATGGGTCCTCTTTTGTTAGTCACAAGGGTCTTGGGAACCCAAATAGTAGAACTATAATCACTACCATAAGAAGTGCCGACATATTTTGCATAAACATGTCCATTATTAGATTTCAAAAGCACATAAGATGGATTATATTTTCCCGCGAAATTGTTGTGAGAAGATGTGTTCTTAGGAGCAATGCTCTTAGCAAGAATATCAAATTCATCTTCATCATTAGCCAACTCCCCCTCCTTCACAAAAACAATAGCATTAGTGGAGGGAGTTGGTTTCCTCTTCTCATTGGCCCTCCTGGATGTGACTCCAAATCCAAGTCCTTCCTTACCCACAACTCTCCTTTGATTTCTCAAAAGATTATTGAGGTTCTTTTCTCCTTGGATGCAAGACACAAGTCCTTTCTCAAGTTGAGCCTTCAACCTATTGTTCTCCAATATGAGAGATGCCTTGACACAGAAGGGGTTAGTGGCACAAGCATTTTCATTCACATCCTTATTTTGAGAGTTGTCATGTGACTCCTTAAGAACCTTGAGCTCTCTTGAGAGTGCTATGTGAGCTTTCTCAAGATGCTCAAAATCCTTAAGTAGTTCATTGTGACCATTCATAATGTTATCATTTTCATCCATGAATTCCTTAAGCTTACCAAGTGCATGATCACGGTCACCCATCATTTTAGATAGATCTAAAGTGGAAACTTCCTCAATAGAATCTTTAAGACATAATGCATTATCTAGGGCTTACTCAAGATCCGCTATCCTATTAGCATCATCACGAGTGAAACCCTCAAGTTCACATATTCTTTCTTCATGTTCTTCTATGAGACCATATGCATTACCAAGTTGAGTCATGAAGGCATCAAATGCAATTTTATTTTCATTTTCAAGTGATCTCATGACATTTGAAAGATTATTAGCATTCTCATCATCAAATTCCTCAACACAATTTAACAATGATGGAGTAGAGGAAATTGAAGGTTTTCGTGAGTGGGTTACCTTTGGAGATGTACCCTTGGCCATAAGGCACTTGTGTTTGGTAGGACCTTACTTGTCATTAGGAGTTGAAAAGAGTGAATCCAATGAAGAAGGAATAACCCCAATTGCCATTGCCGCCATGCCGACTTGTTCTTCTTCATCTTCACTTTCTTCACCTCCGGACAAATATTCTTGCTCATTTGTCACCATTGCCCTTTTAGATACCTTCTTCATGAAGTTCTTGTTTTTAGGAACAAAGTTGGTTTTCTTGACAAGCTTTCCTCCATTCTCAATTCTACTCTTGTAGGACAATCCGCAACGAAGTGCTCACTATCTCCACAATTAAAACAAGTTCTTGCTTTCTTTGTACTGAGCCTTCTCTTCCCTTGTTCTTTGTTGCATTTGATCTAAAGTCCCCTTTCTTCCACCAATTATGGTTGGCAAGCACCAAACACTCATTGTGTGACACCCTCTTTCCTTCTCGGATGGCACATAGGTGGATCCACCTTCATCACTTGATTCTTCCTCATCATAGGATGTTGCCTTCAAGGCAAGAGATACTTTCTTCATTCCATTCACACGAGTTAGAACATCTTCCGAGGATTTCTTCATCATGTTCATGGTGACAAAGGTGCCCAAAACATCATTGGGAGTTAGTTCCATGTAGTCCGCTCTTGCTTGAACATTCATTACCATGTTCTCATTGTATGGAATCAAGGTTTGAAGAAATTTTCCCTTGAACCAATCATCATCACAATCCTTGAATCCAACATCCTTCATGTCCACAACAAGAGCCTTGAGTCTTCGATATACATCCTCCGGAACTTCTCCATCCTTCATGATGAAGTGATCAACTTGCCGTTGAAGAAGTGTTTTCTTTGAGCGTTGCATGCTCACATTGCCATCATACATGGCAAGTAGATACTCCCAAGCTTCCTTGGCGTTTGGGAGAGACCGGATGTGCTCAACACCTTCATTGACCATTGCCTTCTCGAGCATGTGCATAGCATGTGCATTGAGTTGTTCATCAATGATCTCACTTGAGGTCAAATTATTGATATCCTTAGGATACTATCCCCTCTCAATGATTCTCCATATTTGCATTGAAGAGCTACACACATAAGATTTCATAGAAGCTTTCCAATTAGTAAAACGGGCCCTATCTACTAAAGGTGGATTACCAAGATTGTTCACATGTGGATGTTGAACATTAAGAGCGTTGTTATAAATATGTCCAAATTGATTTGGGTTTTCATTTCTAGATGAGTGTTCGTCACTTTCTTTTAAAGGAGATATGGTATTACCATTTTCATCTAGAGAGGGACTTTTATTTGCATTGCTAGATGTAGAGGCAAGTTTCATTATTAGTTCCTTCAACCTATCCAACCTCTTATCGGTTCTTTCCCCCACGGACTCGACTTGCTTTTGAAGCAATTCCATGGGAGTGGGATCCCCCATCCTCCTCTTTAGGCGGTGAAGCCTTTAATAAAGAGACGAGGCTCTGATACCAATTGAGAGGATCGATGAGGTTAACTAGAGGGGGGGGGGGGGTGAATAGGTTAACTACAAATTTTAATTCTTTTTCGTTTTAAATAGATATTGCTCAAATATAAGTTGTCTAGAATATGCAACTAGGTGAACAACCTTATATGATGAGCAAAAGATCACTAGCACAAGATATAGATATAGTAAGCTAGTGCTAATAAGTAAAGGTAAGTGTAAAGATAAACAACAAGATGACACGAAGATTTATCCCGAAGTTCACTTCCCAATGGAAGCTAATCTCCGTTGGAGCGGCGCGGTGTTCACCAAAGTGAAACACCGAGTAGCCTTGATATGGCACACCGTATCTCCGTTGTGACTTACCACCAATGTGGCGAGGCACTTGTCACTATGTTGCCGTTGAGGTTGACAACTAGAACCTTTACAAGGATGAAGCACACTCCACAAGTTGGAGGGTCTTCACCAAATGCACCGAGCCGCCAAGGCACGATGCCCAAGGCCGGGGCACGCACCACAACTTAATTGGTGGCTCCCGGCAAAGTCTTCGTAGCCCCCAAAGCTCCGAAGGACCACAACCTCTTAGGGTTCCAATGAACACCAAGAGTAGCAAGCCCCCTCTCACAAATCAAGGGGGAAATCTAATTGGTTTGGTTGAAGTGTAGATCTAGGTCTCCTCTCTCAAATCTCCAAAGGACTGAGTGATTGAGTGGCTAGAGAGGGAGATCTATCGATTTGAAGCTTTCAAACAACGGTGGTGTTCTTCTTTTGGTCGTGGTAGTTGTCCCGAGGTAGATGAAGGGGTATAAGTACCCCCTCCCGAAATGTAGCCGTTGGACATAAAGGGGGACCCGGTCTGAAGGTCGGCCCAGGCCGGCCAGGGGGCCGGCCAATGATCATCGAACTGGAACAACCTGGGCCGCCGGCCTGGAGCCCGGCCTGGGCCGGCCTGGGGGCCGGCCACCCACCAGAAGCCTCCGGCCTGGAGATCGGCCCAGGCCGGCCAGGGGGCCAGTTGTTGATCGCAGACAGGAACCAGCAGGGTCGCCGGCCTGGAGCCCGGCCTGGGCCGGCCAGGAGGCCGGCCACCCACCCGAGGCCTCCGGCCTGGAGCCCGGCCAGGAGCCGGTCTGGAGGCCGGCCACCCCCCAGAGGCGCCCGGCCTGGAGCCCGGCCAGGGCCGGTTTGGGGGCCGGCCACCCACCCGACAGCTCCGGCCTGGAGCCCGGCCTAGGCCGGTCTGGGGGCCGGCCAACCAGCTGAGTGTCTTTCTTCCCTGTTCCTTTTCCGACAATACGGCATTTTCTTCCTTTTTGCATATTTCCTGTTGATACTAGAGAGTAGGTTAAATACTTCCAAGTGTTGTAATCAAACGTCAAAACAAGATTCTCGGACAATGTCCTTTCAAACACTCTATATATGAACAGTTTTTGCAAAGCAAAACATTTTATTTATTTTCCTTCAACAAAATTTCAGGTCTGGACGAACTTATTTTTAATATTGACGGATAAATAAAAACCATTAAAACCCATAGGTTAATGCTTACGCATGAAGAATTATTCTCCCATGGTGAACACACTTCATATGATGAACAGTTTTTATACGGTAAGCACATTTTATATAAGTGAATGATTTTTAAGAGAACTAACCAAAATATTCATTTGGCTCGAACTAATTTGCGGGACCGGAGGAACATTCTTTTAATAATGGCGGAAATAGAAAAAAAATCCTAGGTGAACGCTGATGTGTGAATGAATTATTCTCACATAGTGAATGCATTTCATATGATGAAACAGTCTTATATGGTGAACCACTTTTATAGTTGAATGTATTTTATATATGTGGAGATTTACGTATAGCAAACATTTTTTAGGAGAAGCAAAACATTTTATTCCGGAGGAACATTTTGTGAATACTGACGTATAGAGTAGGGTTATATCATAATTTTGAACTGAAGGGAAAAAACTTGTTGAAACACTGACGCGTGAGCGATTTATTCTCTCCTGGTGAAAGATTTATATATGGTGAATTTGATAGCTAGGAACAGTTGCAGGCATGGAGTTTAAAACGTTAGTTGGAAAACCTGGAGCTAGCATTTCCATGACATGGTTAAATATGCTCTGACCTGATTTAGTAGTCTGCTGGCATAAGCAAGCGCTACTTTAAAGTCAAGTTTAGGTCCTGAAACAACTAGTGTTTTTGCAAGAAGGTTAAGTTAATTTTAGTGGTCTGTTAAAGAATATTCAGATTAAGCCCTAAGTAATTAGTTAAAAATGGTCTACAACGTTGGTCGAGGCACTGGTCTAGTATGTTTATTCGGTTATTTACACAAGCTGAAGCCTAGTTTTGTGCTTGCTTGTTCATTTCCTGAAATCTGAGTCTGGGTACTGAAACATGGCTACTCAAAGTTGGTAAGAGGGCAGGTCAATTAGCATGGTTGAGCTTAGCAAATACGATTATTACACAACAGCAACAGCCTTCAATTAGATAGCCAAGCAAGCAAACAAGCCAGGCATTTATGCACAAACAAACACTACAACAGTTTTAACTTGAGACTGATGATTACTGTCTTCAGAGAACTGCAGGTGAACTGGTTCAGGCAGCGACCCACGCACTCGTGTACAGACCAGAAAAATGTATACCATCAGGTAAGTGCACTCGATGTCGCAAAAACATGATATTCCTACAGAACCTATACGCCTGAATCAAACAAGCATGCCAATAAAGCAACCATCTACAAAGCAAACACCACATCTGTTCTAAGCCATTAGGAATGTGCTCGACCTAGTTTAAAACTGAATCACCTATATGTACTGGTTAGTAGCTTCCAGTTGAAGGAATAATTGATTTATGCACCAAATCATCAAATCATAAGCATCAAAAGCCCCCAAAAAAGCATATGTTTTTTGTAATTATGAACAAAGAAAGGACAAACCTAAAGCTCACAGCTTAGTTAAATTTTCTTTTGTCTTCAGATCAAAGTCATCATGTCTGGTACTATCGGACACCACCCAACTACTACATAGTACCCATTGATATTTGATTCGCTAGTTTATTAGTTAGACACTGTATACCAGCTAAACATTGTCTTAACATGAACATAAAATTGTTCATATGGGAACACTAGAATAGTAGAATTGTAATATGGGAACACTAAAAAGAAAATCAGCAAAGAGACTATGAACTGTAGGCCTCAAATGTATTGGAAATCCTAGGCAGCTACGAATAGCAGATACGGAAGCAAGTTAAGAAAGCAAGAAAAACGAAAAATGCTAGAAGAATATATGGGCATGGAATCTTGAAATCAAAGCGATGACCAGTTGATGTATAAGTGATTTAAGAAAGTTGATCATGCATCACAGGCAGCAATAGTGTCATATGAGTATCGCGAGAATAGCATCAAGAGCTGCCAGACATGTTAGACAAACCAAAATTCTGAGGAGTTGGGATAAATGAGTAGTTTTCTTGCTCACTTCCATGTATCTCCACATCAATAGGTTGATAGCGTGAAAAATAGATCAAGGCCATGATCCCAAGTTTTTTGCATCAAAGGTATCGTAAATCCAAGGCTTAAAGCAGTGAATAGAAGATACGTAAGCAGCAGTTAAGAAGGCAAGAAAATGCTAGAAGATTCGGGAATCTTGAAATCAAAGCAACGATCAGTTGATGTAGAAGGCTATGATCTCAAGTTAGCTGCACCAGCAGGCTAAATTTACAAAGGGAGACGAATAAGACCAATTTAGGACCATTTGCTTGCATGCTTAATGATTTCAATACTATTAAGTAGGTCTTACAACCTCTTAAGGTATGCAAGCAGACTCGACGAAACAACAGTATTAAATAGATTTTATACAAGTTCATAGTAAGTACTAACTTATATAAAACAAAAGCTCATCTCATGAGAATACACCATGATTTATCCAAAGAGGCTAGTTCAACCGGCAAAGAAGAGGCCATAGACTAGATCTCACCAAACTCCCGTCACACATTTACCATCAATTCTCTTTCTTCCCTTTTCCAGTACCGACAAAGTCGGCACTCCGGTAACCTTGGTTTGTGAATCCTCCTGAGACATAAAAGATTTTTTTTTACATGAGACATAAAAAATATTTTGGTGTAAGTAAAGGATTAAAGTATTTGTATACAAAAAATTGTGCAAGGCTATATGTTTTAATGATAGACAAGTTTACCATTCACACAAACAAGGAAAATGACATAAGAGTGGTGTAAGATTTGTTGCACAATGCCATCTCATAGTGGTTAGAAATTACAAAGTATTGTGTAGACATCATTACAAAAAAATGAAAAAGAGTTGACCAATATTGCAAAATGCGAAATTAAGGGCAGACTATCACAGCTATAACAATAATCCAATGCTTGCAAGTAACTTGAACATATTTTAAGGACAAAACATATGAAGAAACTTTACCGGTCTCTTCAAGCTTGGTCTTGCCTTGTTGTATACCAAAGAAGGGAGGCCATGCCATGATGTAGGGAAAAGCAGGGCTTGTATATGTATCATCAAAGAGCGTGTTCATCATTGGAATTTCCAAGCAGAGGGATATGAGGGACTGCGTATGTGCATTATACTTAGTAGACAGGTATACAAAGCCATCAATAACTGCCTCAACCTGCACAGTGACATCTTCCTCATCATCCCCCGACTTTTTTATGTCATCAAATATAATAAGTGGAAAAGTATCTTCCAACATCCATTTCTCAACACCGTCATCATCGGCACCCCAAAACTTTACAATAAGCGTTCCTGACACTGTATCAGAATCATCTATGACAGCATACAGAGCTTCCCATCTTTGGTCTGACCAAGCTTAAAACGGTTAGGGTCTATCTCTTCCAAGTACGCCGGCAAATCCATCCTAGAGAATTGCAGTGTCACGGTGTTGAGAACAAGCACATAGGCTTGGGTCATGTGCTTCCAGTAAACAAATCCATTCACCTGCATACCGTGTGGAAAATGAGCATGTCGTCTTCATCATCCTCAGGCTGCGGCGGCGTGGGTGGAGGTCCATCACCCTCATGCTTCGGCGGCGGTGGCGGCGGTGTATCCACCCACGGCAAGACCTGCCACTCCCTAGTGACAGATGACAAGACAGCCACACGAGCTGTGAATTCTTCCTGTGTTGGACAAAGAGCATACGGAATACCCCCTGCCCCTGGTCCTCTTCGGAAATGACAATCTGGAACTCAAGGAATTGGGAGAGGAACATCTCCTCGGGTGGCATGGGGAAGATATACAGTGCCTGCGTGAGTGGGTTGTAGGCAGCGATCTGGTCGGTGGTCCCGTTGACGAGGACGACGTAGCCGCCGTGGCAGGTCTCGATCGCCCACCCGGTGCTGGAATCGGCGCTGCCTCCTGAGAGGCGGGTGAGGAAGAAATCGGCGCCGCGGACGGCGGCGGCGAGGTCCGGGTCGGAGCGGGTACGGAGGGGGACGAAGGGAGGGATGGCGGTGCGGCAGGGGGCGACGAAGAATCCAAGGATCTGGGGCGGGTGGAGAGCCTGGAAGCGGCGGCGGAAGGCGGGGGAGGATCGGACGGCCTGGAGGAAGGTGCTGCAGGCGAGGGCGGCGCGGACGAGGCTCGGGAGGGACGGGAGGCGGAGGAAGATCTCGCGGAGGAGGTCGTCGCCGATATCAGTAATGGTGGTGGGTGCCGGTGGCGGGCGTTTCGCCGGCGGCGGTAAACCTAGCTCGGACGCCATGGCAGTTTCGACTTTCGAGCTCGAGGAAATGGCGACTCGTCACAGAAGAAAAAAAATGGGATCTCGTCTGCCATGTGCCACAGGCCGCACAGCCCATCATACGACGAGGCCGAATGGGGTGTCATGGGCTCGTAACAGTTTCAGGCCCAATTAAGGAGGAAGAAGCATCGTTTTTTTTCTTCTGAACAAGCATGTTATATGCCCACGGCCATCTGTTTGATAGCCAATGCCATGATGTGAAGATATGCTCAATGTCGAAGCCGAAATCCTAGTTTCGTAAGGCGTGGAAAACGTAGAAGTTGTTCTTATATCGATCCATCTACTGAGGTTACTCTTGCTTCTTTTTTATGCAATCATCAGATACATACAGAGTGGTCTTCGAAGTGAGTTTCAGTTTTCTGAAGTCAGAACACTAGCCGATATTTGTTGAAACATTTAGTTCCTCGGTGGACTGTGTGTTTTCTTAAATCATGTACTAAATGACTGGGGATGCTTTGATTTCTTTTTGTATGCAAGTCCTGAAATGCGTCCTGGAGGAGCAGTCAGTCCAACAATGCGGCTAGTCCCAATCTTCCAAATGATTCTGCAGATTTTGTTTTCTGTGTGTGAAGGGGGTAATTGTTAAGTTGCTATAGGGCCACTTCTTTTGTGGTTTCTACCCAGTTTCTAGGTTCCAGGAAGCAAAAACTGAAAAGAAGGGTACAGTTTGTGAGGAGATTCTCCCCACCGCAGCTCTCCTTTCGTGCCTGGAACGAGAAACTGCTCCCGAGCAGTTTCCCGAGTTTCCCAGCGCAGTACCGAATCGTTCCCGAAAAAAAGACATGTCCTTCACCATAATTACGAGCAGTTTGCCACTCCACCGACAGGTCAACCGGACGTCCATCCCGTTTGCTATCGAAGAAAAAAAAATGCATCGCTATACCTGTCCTCCTTCCCCGCTCGCCCCGTGCTTTCTCCACCCAGGCGCCGCCGCCGTCGCCGCTCCCCCAGCGCCGCCCCGTCCAGATCCCGGCTGCCCTCCGCCGGATCCCGCCACCCTCCGCCCCGTCCCCACTCATCCCGCCCCATCCCACCCCTTGCCGTCCCAACTTAGCTCCCAGGACCGACGCATCTCACCGGTCCGCCGCGCCCCGTCTAGGTGGAGCTCGTCGCCGGCACCTACCGCGTCCGCCCTCGACCTCGTCCGGCCCTCGACCTCGTCCTCGCCAGCTTCGGGATGTCGGCTCTCAAGCACCCGTAAGTATTCGATTTCTCCAGTCTGTGTATAAATTTGTTGTTTAGATGATGGTAGTAGATGAACATTTGACTGTAGATTGTGTAAACAGATACTCCCTCCGTCCAAAAATAAGTGTCTCAAGTTTGCTTAAAATTGGACGTATCTATACATGTTTTATGTATAGATACATCCACTTTTTGTCAAATTTGAGACACTTATTTTTGGACGGAGGGAGTAGCTATTTTCTCCTAGCCAGAGCATCTGAGCATGATTTCGGTAACCAGTGGGTCTCGTTTTAGATCATTCTGTCTGCTGGTTCAGTGTGTAGGCTCCAGAGACATGGCTGTGGTTGGTACCGGCTATACCAGATTTTGCTATTTCATTGAATTGTGCTTTCTTTTCTGTCCGAAAATGGCAAAAACTACCTATAAGGAAATACCATGCTGCCACTCTGTGTTGTTGTTGTGCATCTAGATTCATAGACTGTTAATAGACATATAAAAATTGGTGGATAATTGTGTTGTTGTGCATCTAGATTGTGAAGCCGAAACAGGTGAAAGCTTGTTGGGATGCCGTAGCGCATCGTGTATTTCTTGACGTGCGCATCGAAGAGGTGAATGCAAATAATCGCCCGGTGCAAGTTTTAACTCGTCTTGGTTATGAAAATTTGGTTAATAAATTCAACGAACGTACAAAAAGGAAGTATGACAAGAGGCAAATGAAAAATAGGTGGGAAACACTCAAAAAGGATTACACTATTTGGAAGGGGTTGATCCAACACGCATCTGTTTGGGTGTAGATCCTATCACTCATACCATTGATGCTAGCGACGATTGGTGGGCACATGAGATACAGGTAATGATAACTTCTTCATATGTGTCGCAATTGTGTTACTTTTGACATGCTCTAATAATGTTTCTTTCATATGCAGATGTGTCCAGAGGCAGCTAAGTTTCGGATAGCTCCATTGCAAGATGAGGAGGACCTGAAGATACTTTTTGACAAGAATGTTGTGACCAATGTGGCTGCTAGGGTTCCTCCACTTCTGGGTCTAGGATCAACATTGATGATGATGGTGAAGGTTCAGGTTGTGAAGGCGAAGAAGACCCTCTTCTTACACCTTTGCATACACGTGGCAAGAAGAAGAGAGCATGCCCCTACTCGCCAGCTCCCACAGGCACACCAAAGATGAGTATTGGCAGTAGCAGTGCCTCTAGGTTGGACCGTATGATGGAGATGATGGAAAAGAGGGAGAAAATAAGGAGATGATTAGGATGATGAAGGAAGAGAGAGTAAGAATTCTGTGACATCTCCTGAACGAGTTCAGGAATCCTCGAGAGATGAGATTAGGCGGTTGGTTTCCTTAATCTATCAAGATGGAGCTACGCCTGGGAGTCGGAGTACTTCTATGCTACACAACTTTTCCTTTTGCCGGAGTATCGTGAAATGTTTGCTTGCTTAGTGGAGGATGCAACGCCTGCCCAGAGGCTTGATTGGATTAGGATGACATGGGAGCATTATACAAGAAGTAGTGTTATTTGTCATGAACTTTGTTATTTGCTTACAACTTCTATTTGTCCCAAACTATGTTATTTGCTTAGAACTTCTATTTGTCCCGAACTATGTTGTTTGCTTGTAACTTCTATTTGTCTCGAACTATATTGTTTGCTTGTAACTTGTATTTGTCCCTGAACTATGTTATTTGCTTACAACTTCTTTTTGTCCCGAACTATGTTATTTACTTGTAACTTATATCTGTCCTGAACTATGTTGTTTGATTGTTTTTTGTCCAATTTCAGATGAATTTCTCAAATGATGATTCTGATGACGAGTTTGACATGTGTGTTCTGCTTGCGGCCTGTATTGCTGAGAATGAGAAGGTTCCTTATGCGGCTAGAAGATTGCCTTTGCTGACAGGGATACGATGGGTTGAGGAGAGGATGAAGGATCCAAGAAATTCTATAAGTGTTTTAGAATGAGGAGTTCAGTTTTTAAAATGCTGCACCACATTCTTGTTCTTAAGTATGGCCTCGAGTCTACCTCTCAGATGTCCAGTATGGAATCACTAGCTCTATTTCTGTATATGGCGGGGACACCTGCATCTAATAGTCAAGCTGCAGGTCGTTTTGAGCGTAGTGTTTCCACTGTCAGCAACAAGATTCATCATGTGTTAGATTGTCTAGACCGTATGGCGGGGGATTATATTAGACCTATGATCCAACTTTCGTCGAAGTTCATGAGAAACTACAACAACCTAGATTTTGGCCGCATTTCAAAGATGCCATTGGAGCAATTGATGGAACACACATTCCTGTCACGGTTGCTGAGAGCCTAAAGGTACAATACACTAATAGGAAAGGTTATACAAGTCAGAATGTGTTGGCCATATGTGATTTTGACATGAGGTTCACATTTGCTGTTGCTGGATGGGCTGGATCTGTTCATGATACACGTGTATGGACTGATGCTCGGCCCCATTTCGACAATTATCCACACCCTCCCACTGGTAATCTCTTAGCATATGAAATATGTACAAAATATATTAGCTAATATAGTTATGTTTCTAATATATATTGCTACCTGCAGGAAAATACTATCTTGTTGACTCTGGATATCCAAACAGAATTGGTTATCTCGCCCCATTCAAAGAGCAACGCTATCATGTTCCGGATTCCAATCGGCACCTCCAGAAAACATGATGGAGAGATTCAACCATCTTCATTCATGTTTGCGCAATGTTGTTGAAAGAGCATTCGGCGTTCTTAAGATGAAGTGGCGCATTCTGCTTGCAATACCACATTTTCCCGAGACCCTCACACAAACGAAGATCATCACTGCGTGCATGTGTTTGCATAACTTCATCCGTGACAGTAAGCTATATGATCAACATTTCCACACCTATGAGCGAGCCGCATATGTTCACGAGGATAGCGCATCTTTTACTGGTGGAACCGCTCCCTCATCATCTGATAGCGTCATGGGTGCACTACGACAGAGCATTGCTCAAGGAATAGTAGCTTGAGATATTATTTTTATTGTAATTTCGAGATCATTATGACATTTCTATTATGTATGCATGTACTGAATTAAACGGTACCATTCTATTGTAATTTCGAAATCATTATGACATTTTCATATTATTTTTATTTCATATCTACTAAAACCTAGCATATGTCCTATATATTGCTTTATTAAGTGCAAAACCAAATCCAAGGGCATAATAGACATCTCACAACTCATCATGTCAAATAAGCAAAACAGTAGAAGTTAAAAAGAAGTCTCCTGGGGAGTTTCTGGCAGTTTCTACCCAACAGCAGTTTCTACCCACAGGAATCTATAAGCAGGCTTCTGCATAAGCAGAAACTTAAAAGAAGTGGCCCATAGCAGCATGTTGAAGAATGGCCGAGGTATCTCTCCAGTAGCACGGGTGCACATTTGCGGCTTCTGGAAATATTTGTGTGAAGTTTTTTTTTTTTTTTTTTTTTTTAGGGAAAGCCATCATTAGGAGTGTGAAGTGTTCCTTTTGTTTTTAGCTTGCTTTGACAAAAATGCAAATGGGGACTTGTATCATCGTAGCACTCCTAATCAGGTATGAAGGCGTTGGTAATGTCTAAGGTAGTAAAACGGTATGTGAATCGTATGTAATATTTGCAGGAAATGAGTTCTTAGTTGCACATCCATGTCATCTTTTCCTGGTGATGTACATGTGAATGGTCTGTTTATAGAGGAGATGCCAGTCAGTCCCTTCTAGCGGTTGCTGCTGCCGCCACCGTCCTCTCATCCGGTTGCTTGCTGCAGTTTCATACGGGTACCATGAAAAATAGCAACTGATGAACAAAAGAGCCGCAGACGGCAGATCTATGGGGCCAACCAAAATTGTGAGGAATTGGATAAATATAAGTAGCCGTTTTCCTACGCATTTCCATGTATCTCTACCTACATGCTTAATGTTTTCAAAATTAGATCTTACTAGATCTAAGGTATGCAAACAGACTCCATGAAGCAGAACTGTGCAAATAAACTCATCTCACCATAGTACGTAACATTGAACAATTACTGATAAACTACGAAAAACTCTCTGCAGCTTCGGCACAATTGGTAAACCGTTTCAAAAAAAAATTAAGTAAAAGGAAACAAACGCCATAATGCAAAATGTGGTTAGAGATAAATGATAGAAACACTGGATTGGTACAAATGTAAATTGGGAGGAGCCCACAATGGATGACTACTCAAGCTAAGGATAAAATGTGGCTGAGACTCAACAATTCACAGCAAGATAGCATAAAGCCCATGGCTAGCCTCTTACAAACTCCATGATATATCAAGTAATGAACTAACACATGACCTTTTCACAGCATCCAAAACTGAAGTACCAACGGATTCAAACAAAAGCTCATCTCATGAGAAGAAACACACCAGGATCTACCGTAACCCCCCCCCCCCCCCCCCCCCCCCCCCCCCCCCCCCCCCATAGATCGCTCAGAGTGGTCAGTTATGCATCTCAAGTAGTGAATTTTGCTTGCAAGAGAGTTCTTAACTTCTGATCATCCCCAACAAAGTAAAGGGCCCTCCTGTGTGAATTTTGCTCCATCGTGATTATCAAATTTTGTGTGATTGCGAACTCCGAAACAAGAACAGAGGAAGTTTCTTTTGTGCCAACAGGACCAACAGCAGAAACATTATCTCCAACAACCTTGGTTTGTGAATCCTCCTAAAAAAAATCAGTGTAAGTAAAGGATTAATATACATACTGTAAAGGCTGTCTATTTCAATGATAGATAAGTTTATCATCCACACATAGAAGTGGTTAGCAATAGAAAGTATAGTTTAGAGATCACTACAACTCTGCACAAAACTGATAAATATTCATCCTTGTACTAAAATACAATCTGCAATTGAACTCTTGTACTTATATTCTATTATTATAGGTACGCAAATCAGTGTACTGTATCAAAGCTTAATCAAGTCACTGCTGTGTAAAAACAATTCAAAAACAGTTTAAGGACCAAACATATGAAGAATCTTTACCGGGATCTTCAAGCACGGGCCCGCCTTGTTGTATACCAAGAAGGAGGCCATGCCATGATGTAGGGATAAGCAGGGGTTGCATAGGTATCATCAAAGAGCTTGTTCAGCTTTCCTGTGTCCAGGCAGAGGGATAGGAGGGACTGAGTATGCTCATCATACCAATAAGACAGGTACACAAAGCCATCAATAAACCCTCCAACCTCCAGCGTGGCATCGTGCTCTGTTGAAGACTTTGTGGCATCAACAAATGTATTCAGTTGATACGCATGTTCGAGCATCCATTTTTCAACACCGTCATCATCGGCTTTCCAAAACAAAACATCAAGCATTCCCATCTTTGGATCAGAGTAATCGGCGGCAACCATAAAGAGCTTCCCATCTTCGGTGTGACCAAGACAAAATGACGTATAGTCTATCTCACCAAGGAAGGACGGGAAATCCACTCTATGGAGTTGTAGTGTCGCTATGTTGATAATAGTTATATAGCCTTGAATCGGTTTTCCCCAATACACCAATCCATGATTCAACTGCGTACCACTATTATAATACATGATCATGGCGTTTCCATCATCCTCAGGTTGCGGCTGCGTCGAGGTCTCCACCCACGGAGAAACCTTCCACTCTCTAGTGGCTGATGAGAAGACAGCGATGCACGCCAGCAGATTCTCTGACGTGCTCGAGTGTTTGACGCAGAGCATACGGAACACCCCCAGCCCCAGGTCCTCTTCGGACACGACAATGTGGAACTCAAGGGAGCGGGAGAGGATGGTCTTACCAGGTGGCGGGGGGAAGATGTCCAGGGCCTGCGTGACGGGGTTGTAGGCAGCGATCTGGTCGGCGGTCTCGTTGACCAGGACGACGTAGCCGGCGTAGCAGCTCTCCATCTCCCACCCAGAGTGGGAATCGGCGCTGTCTTCCGAGAGGCGGGTAAGGAGGAAATCGGAGCCGCGGACGGCGGCGGCGAGGTCCGGGTCAGAGTCGATGCGGATGGGGGAAAATAGAGGGATGGAGGGGCGGCAGGGGTCGGAGAAGAAGCCGAGGATCTGGGGCGGGTGGTTCGCCTGGAAGCGACGGCGGAAGGCGGGGGCCGATCGGACGGCGTGGAGGAAGGTGCGGCAGGCGAGGGCCGCGCGGACGACGCTCGGGAGGGAGGGGAGGAGGAGGAATACTTCGCGAAGAAGGTCGTCTCCGATGTCGGTAATGGTGGTGGGTGCCGGCGGCGGTAACCCTAGCTCGGACGCCATGGCTGTCGAGTCGACTTCGAGGTTCGTTCGAGCTCGACGTGGGAGTTTTCGCTCGATGCAAAAATAATTGGAAAATAGGGGATTTTGTCTGACATGTCCCACAGGCCGGACAGCCCATTGTACAACGAGGCCGAACAGGATATCATGGCCTAGTATCATTTTGAGGCCCAATTACGGAGGATGAAGCTTCATTTTCAAACAACAAAAATCTTTGCCTCAAATTGTATATCTATGGCTGCATTTCTCCCTACGAGCTTTGGTCTCGACCTTTCTTACCTCTCGAAAACTTCTTGTAAATGATTTTCTCTTATCTAGTTGAATGGCATAAAGCCCTCCTTTCACATTTAAATGAAAACTTCACATTTTGCATCTTAACCTTCATTTAAAACTACGATTGCTGCTCATGGGTGTGTGACCCTAAATGGTTAGAGTTTCTTTATGAGCTCTCAATCTCGTGGATCTCAAAGAGTTTGTACAAGTACAAAGATTGTCTCATGGTTTACTACTAGCAGAAGAGCTCATACTTGGTTTGTGTAGCTCCCGGAGAAAAAAAGGTTAGATGAGTATGATCGATGTGACCTTAGTTAGCCAGGACATTTCTATATGATTGAACTTTGGGATACAATGCCACGTGTTTCTCCCTTCTATATTTGCTTATTTGTGATTATATTACTTATATCTTGTTTTCATGCGTATTTTGCTTGCTAGCTAATATTGCAACATATGATTTTTCACCCGGTTATAACTTAGAAAAATTTATTTCAAATATTTATTTAAATCATCAGTTTGATTAAAAATCATAGTTGCCTATTCACTTCCCCCTTCTCTCTAGTCGACTTCTTTTATCCTATAATAAATCAACTTTTGATCAAGGAGGGTTTTGATAGAGATGTTTATCTTCACGAAAGATAGGAATTTTCCTTTTTTTGTCAAGTTAGGAAATAAGTTCTCAACTTGGATGCTCTAGACTTAGTCCAAGTCAAACCAATCAATTGTTCATGCTCTCATATTGAACGCCTCTAACTTGCAAACATAATGCTACATGCTTATATTCAGTTGTGTTGTGGATTTGACCTTTGTTTTTTTTTTTTTGGAAAGGAGGTTGAACCCATAACCTCTGCATCAAAATGACGCGCATTATCTTTTTCCGTAATATAAAAGTCAACAAAGTCTTATAAAGAAATACATTGATCTTCCAGACGACAACTGTCGCTAAACCTACAATCTTGATGAAGGGTGGACCTGGTCGGAGTCGTGTGTCCTGACCTCATAGATCTACGCGCATCATCTAAATCCGGACGACTCATCAGGTCACCTAACAGTGAGCCGGGAGCATAAACCGGTCCAGCAGACCCTCGGCGCGCACCACATGCGCAAGCTTAGAAGCCGTCGTAGCTGTCTTTTGCCAACCCATCTTCTGGAGGGATCAACGCAATGACCTTGCCAAACCTGTTGTCGACGCTGCCACGGTGCCATAAGGCTCCACCACCCTGCGCGTGTCCATCATCACGCGTCCGCTGCCAAAACCTTGCAGCTCCACGCCTCTGAGAGCCATCATTGTCGATGCAGTAGGTGTCATACCGCTCCACCTTCTCAACCTCCAGCGCCTACTACAAGATGATGCCCCCAAGAGGGAGAACGATGCTAAGCGTTGCCATCTTTCGGTCCAAAAGGCCTAGATCTAGGTTTTCCCTCGGGTGACTGACTCACCCGAGTGAGGTGACAAGAGCTTCAATGATGATGCCTTCATTGGTGTAGCTATGCATAGACGTCGCCATGACAGAAGCCGACCCAGCTTTCACCGGCAGTCACGCCTCCCCAACCTTGTCGCCGACAACATCCAACTGGCCATATTGGACCGGCCTCGGCCAATACAAATGGGATGCCACAACAATTCCATGGACAACCAAGACCACAACGAGCAAGTATGTAGGGGCTTCCATCCTACCCAATCGCTACGTGTCGGAGCCGGAGTACCAGCCGCCGTCACCAAGGTACTGTGAGGAAAGGTCGATGGCCGTGATCAAAGGAGCATCATGCCATGCCGCCAGCCCGAGCCACCCCCACCGGATGAACTTGTCGCCATGGTGGGGACATAACATGCGAGGGGATACTAGGGCACCCATGCGAGACTCCGCCATGGCAGCGCCCTAGAGCGATCAATGACGGAGAAGGACCCACCGCCACCATCATCCATCACTTAGGGTTTGCCCATCGGAGTCCGGTGGTGGGGGATAGGTTTAGGAGCGGACGAGAGCTCTATTTTTGTTTTGTTCATCCAAATTTTTTGCTTCCTTTTCTAGTGGGGGGTAGGTGGGGGGGGATTTCAATTCCGTGATCTCTCTCTATATTTGGGAATGATGCAGCCAAGAAATGACTGGCCTGATTTTGTATCTTCGCCTTTCCCTCTATCTTGAGGGAAATTGCAATTTTTCATCACTATTGCTGCCTGCATTAGTTTGAAGTTAGATGATTAGAGTTATATTGTCAAAAAAATCACAAGAGCATTTTATTTGTAAAGCGGGAAGGGGGGATTGAGAGGAATGGACTTTATAAAACATGTTGAAGTTGTTGTCCTGAAAGTTTTTAGTAAGAGAATCTCCAAGATAGAAACTAACCACCCAACCGGAACTCCCAAAGGCAGGGCAAGTATATGTTCAGATCTCCAAGAGGGAGCAGGTGTAAGACTGGGTTTAGTCTCACTTACCCTGGGCTCGAGTTGACAGAAACGACTAGGGGGGAGGGGGAGGGGTAGTGAGCTATTGCTACTAAGGATAAAACAATGGTTTCTTTATCTCGTTTGGAGATTCATTTGTGAAGTTTATCATAGTTCTTCCTCTCTTGTTCCTCCATAGCATTAGTTGGTTTGATGGGATTTGAGAGTGAAGGATTTGACCACTTCATGTGTTCTTATCATTGCATCGGTTGCATGGATTTGAGTTCTTCACGGTGATACGTGCAAGTTGAAGTTGAGAAGCTTATTACTCCTATGTACCTGGGTGCCCTAGAGCTTGTTCCTCTTGAGTACTTGGACTGCCCTGGACGGTAGACGGTCGCTGTTGTTTCAGAGCTTTGGGAACTTCGAGATATTGTTGAGAGCCTCCAATTAAGTTATGGATGTTTCCCCAACCTTGTACAGGTTTGGTGACCACCCTCAAGTGTCTCATAGTGGTTTGTGGCACTTCGCATTGGTGAAGGCACGGAGGAGATTACGGTGTGCCACTTACGCCTATTCGGGGATCCTTATGGTTCTGCACAGCTCCAACGGAGATTTTCTTCAATTGTGAAGTGAACTTCAGGATAAATCATCGTCTCCGCGTGTCTCAGTTATTTCTATATCCGAGCACTTTACTTATGCATTTACATTATGATAGCCTTCGATGTTGAAATCATATATCTTGCTATCACATAATTGCTTATATTGTTTAACATAAGTTGTTGGTACACATAGGTGAGCATAGCTTGTTTAGGTTTTAACTTGATAAATCAAATTATAGTTTTATTCTGCATTTATTCAAGCCATAACCATAATTATTTTTAATCGCATATTCACCCGCCCCCTCTAGGCGACATCTATGTTCTTTCAGGTCCTACACCAAACATTGTGTCGTATTATATTCCTAATGGTTCAATCAATCTTGGTTCTTAACTGATCCCTTTTCAAGAACTAAGCGTAGTTATTCCACTTGGCTCAGCTCAGGCCCTGATGTTGTTCTTCAGGAAATTGAGTCTGAGCTTTCCGTAAACCCAGCTGTCTGATAAAGGTCCAGTTTTACCCGCAAGAAAAAAAAGTACCCATTGCTGACTAAAATATGTGTGTTAACTAAATACTCTCTAGAAGAAGCCAAAAACAAAATCGAACCATAATCAAATGCAAAGATGACGAGGAATCATCCATATGCTCACTGCATTAGCATGTTACCCAACGTGATTGTATCATGCGGAATAGCTCATCAAGTGGGAGCTTGTTTACTCTCACTTATACACCATACTAATGCATAACCATATATAACACTGACACATATTTATTGTATGCGAGATTTTTTACCCATATCATATTTGTTAAACAAGATGCACATACGCGCCATTACTCGGGTTTGTTTCATGTAATTTCTACCCTCCCGTTTGCTCACAGTAATCTAGAACGGTAGGATGGTCTGGAAACAAGAAGATGAGTTCTATGCTCTAGTCCTAAAAAGAATGAATAGGGTTTATTCAAGAAGGGGAACAAGATACAAATAATTTACATGGATTATAGAATATATAGAAAATGCCTATGCGTTGTTAGAACAATGATCGTCATCTCCTTGCCTAACTGATCCCTTTTCCATCTGAGTTATTTTTAGCTTTTTTGATAAGCCTCTCAAGATAAAGTTGGTAGAAATGTTCTGCCATAAGCCAGAGGATGGTTGTCAACTCACCGCCATTGCTGAGCTTGTCGGCATGGGCCTTCCTGCTGCATTTGTTGCTTGCATAGACAAGGATATCCGTCCACACATCTAGGACGAGCTTAACCGAGTGAGCCGTGCCATTTTTCTCCATGGTAAGCAGTTGCTTGGCAAGTTCAGCTACGTAGGGGAGTCGAGGAGAATCTTGGCTGAATTCTTTGTACTCATACTCATCATATATGGTTCTTGCGAGCTCCTCTCTGTCAGTGACCCTTGAACTAGAATCGGGGTCATCGTGCAGGCGGAACAGATTCTTGAGCTTGGCACGGAGACTAGTGTCAGTTTTGTGCCCAGGATCAGTCGATCGTCTAGTCTTGACCAGATTCTCGCAGGTTCGTTGGTAGAGCCTGTTCTGGGAGAGGCCTGGCAACATGTCCGGTTGTTCCACGAGGAGGAACATCATGTAGTTGGATATCACCCTGATCGCCTCCACATCGCGTGATGCCTCCTCCGCCGCAATGGCTCCCTCGCTCTTGGCAAGGAAAACATCGGTGCCGATGTGCCAGATGATGATGCACTCCTGGAACTCAACACCAAGCGAGTCTTTGAGTATGCCTTGGAGCAACCCCTTGCGAATCAATGGCTCCTCGCCCCACCTGTTCCTGAGCATGCCTAGTGAGTTGATCGCAGGCCCTCCCGTGTACACTCTGTCCATATGTAGAGAAATACGATCCTTGACATGGTCCGACATCTCAATGTCCCACGAGTAATGCCACCTGTTCCACCACTGATGGAGTCCCAGTCCCACCATCCGGGCCAGCCTACCGGGCAGAGCACTCTGAGATCGAGTGCACAAGTGCAGCATGTTGTACTGTCCCATGATACGTGACCACCTCCTTGATCTGTACCTGCTTCCTCCTCCTACCATGACGAGATGGTGAAGGGTCACAACCAACCACCTGAGTCGGTCCCATCTTTCGTTGCACAGAGCTGTGTATCGAAGCCAGCGCCATCTCGTGGTACTCAAGAAGGCAAATGTCCAGGAGGAGCCTAGCGCGTTCAGCAGCGACGTCGTCTCCATGAACAATGCGCCACCATACAGGACGTAGGTGATCGCCACGTCAGCTCCGCGGTGGGCGTCCTTGCTGGTGACCTTAAACAGCAGCAGTGAGGCAAGAATGGCGAGGGGGGAGACGAGACGTACCATATAGCCCAAGCAGGTGTGAATGACCGCTGCCTTGGTGTAGAGCATGTCGTACATGAGGGAGAGCTCCGTCTCCATCAACCTCCATATCCTGACCCCGACCACCATTGTCGTGGTGGTATCTTGTCCTTGCGAATCACCCTCGATCACCGGGTAATCAACGATGGCGCGCTTGCAGACGTGGAATAGTGAGTGGGCTCGCCGCAGAAGGGACTCCTCGTCCAACTCTTTGCCCTTGGACACGTTATCATGAGGGTGGAAGTGTCTGTGCATCACAGGTGGCTGCTTCCTCACGGAGCCCCGGATTGTGTCCAGGTTGCCGCACATGAGCGCCCACGTCCTCTCCCCGTACTTGACGATGCCGACGGCGAACATCAAGACGGAGGCAAGCCGGAGCGACACCGCCATGCTCGCCACATGCTCGTAGAAGACGTAGCCGGCTGCCATGACCTGCAGTATGGCATTCAGCAGGTGGCGCTTCCAAAGCTTGTTGTCTTCCAGGGAGTAGGCGGTGATGTTGTCGGGGCCTCCGAGATGCAGCAGGAGGAATGGTGCCCAAAACGCGGCGGTGGGGTGGGCGCCCATGATGGAGAGGTGGCCCAGCGCGTATGTGGCGGTGTAGTCGGCCAGCTGGTACGCCAGCCAGAGCAGGAAGCGCGGCAGATCATGGGCTGCACGTCGGCGGATCCCGGCGAAGAGGAAGAGGGCGAGCTGGAGGCCAAGGCTGAGGAGCACCAGGATCTGGATGGACCAGGTGTTCCAGAGGTGTCGCAACGAAGCAGCCATTGTTGCTCCGGATTACTCGTCAGTACACTGCGCGAAGCGAAGTGATGCATGAGGAGGCCGGAAGCGAAGTGATGGCGAGACTCCTGACTTGAATCACACCTATAACTAGCTAGCTAGTGGCTGCCACTTGACTGGTAGGTTGGGAAGAATCTATAAAATATGATAGCCTAATGATTCCATGCTTGATCCATGAACCATGTTCCGAATCCATGTGACGGCCGTGGGTGAAATACAAGCCAGCAGCAAAGCTAAAAGTACGATCTTTCCGACGGGTTTCTTCTTTATTATTATAGGGACTTTTGGGTAGATTATAGTTTCTTATGTATTGTTATATATGTCCTTATTCCTTAACTAAATATTGTTCTTCACAATTCGTGTCAGTTTCGTCAGGGAGAAGGACAAAGATCAAATATAATGTACATTTTGCCAGTACTACACCCATGCGATGTCTGCTAAGATTAAAGATGCCATTATCGGCGTTTCATTATTAAATTTGGCCTTCAGAATTCGTGATCTAGGATCCTACACCTTTGAATTCTACTATCGTGATATGTCTTTATTTGTCCTAGTTACGGTCTTACTGATGAATGGAGAGAGAAGTCAGCTCTACCAGGCTGTTTGATTCGAAACAAACTCTTTCTATCTCTTAATACCTGTTGGTCCTAATGCGAATCGAGAGAGAGAGAGGAGCAAGGGAGAGAGAAAAGGAGGTGTGTATGTGAACAAATTGTTTGCCTCGATTTTCTCTATTATTCCTTTTAAATAGCCGGCTGGGGCAAACCGTTACAAGAGTCGACTATCCAGTCAAGTCCGACTTGACATGCCTGGAGGCTACACTACGCCATGTCATACCGCCACTATTGACGACGTCATGACACGAGTTCACTATGGATGACGCCACAGACTCGTCTACACTGTAGATGACGTCTAGCACGTCCTATCTACCTACTCTGTACGAACTATACGATGCACCCGGCGGACTCGACAGATCGAGTCCCGGATACAGCTACTGTCGAGTCAGAACAGGCTCTGACTCGACGAATCAACTCGGGACACTCCTCGAGTCGGCACACTGGCTCGACTCCTCGGACTCGACAAAGGTCCGACTCCTCAGAGCCGGCCAAGAACACAAGCCTATGCCAACAATCACTCCCTAGGCTTGAGTCTCGGCGACACCTCCACCATGCCGATCCTTGAGCACAGCTCCGCCAGGCGGACTCGTCCAAGTGGCTTGGTCAGCATGTCCGCGAGTTGATGTTCGGTGGGCACGAACTCCAACTCGATCTTCTTCGCCTCCACGCTGTCTCGAATGAAGTGGTACTTCAGGTCGATGTGTTTTGAGCGCTCGTGGAAGACGTGATTCTTGGCGAGCGCGATAGCCGACTTGTTGTCGACCTTGAGCACGACCTGCTCAAGCTTCGCCGCTGTTGAACTCGGCTAGCAGTCGAGCCAGCTAGATTCCCTGGCAAGCAGCCGTGGTAGCAGCCACGTACTCCGAGTCGCAGCTCGAGAGATCCATAATCTTCTGTTTCTGGGACTGCCAGGTCAGTGGGCTGCTCCCCAGAAAGAACAGCGTGCCAGACATACTCTTACGCGAGTCGGCGTCCCCACCCAAGTCGTTGTCGTTGTAGCCGACTAGGCATGGTGCACCTGCACCTCTGCCATACCTATATCCGAGTCGAGGCGACCCGACGATGTAGCGTAGGATGTGCTTCGCAGCCGCCAGGTGCTCCTGGGTCGGCTCCTCCATGAAGCGAGACACGAACCCGACTGTGAAGGTCAGATCCGGTCGAGTGTGTACCAAGTACCGGAGGCTCCCGACGATGCTCCGGTACATGGTCGCATCTGTGCTGTTTTTGGACAGCTTGAAGCGCGGCTCCATGGGCACATGGTAGGAGTTGGACCAGGCCATTCCTGCCTTCTCTAGCAGCTTCTGGGCATAGGACGCTTGCGAGATGTCGATCCCGCTTGGCCCTTGCCGGATCTCAATGCCGAGGTAGTAGCTCAGCAGCCCGTGGTCGGACATCTGGAACATGCTCTTCATCTCCAGCTTGAACTTTTCGATGTTGCTGGAGTCGGAGCCCGTGATCACCAAGTTGTCGACGTAGACTCCGACGAGGAATTGAGTCGGCGACGCGCCTCGCACGTACATGCCATGCTCCGATTAGCACCTTGCGAAGCCGAGCTTGACGAGGCATGCGTGGTGTTCCACGCCCTTGGCGCCTGCTTGGTATGTACAGATTTTGCTAGGATTATTAGATCGGTCCGAGGGATCGATTTAGCGCGCATTGATCGAAATTGCGCGCATGATGTGTAGGGGCTCGGTACATATTTTGTTAGGATTAACAGATCGCCGGACGGCCGGGATGGGTCAAGATTTGGCTGGAGGTCAAATCGCTAAAAAGAATCGTTCTATTATGCAAGTAACTGTAGTTTTGAATTTCATCTCTATATGTGATGATTTGTTTTGCTTATTATAAGTTCAGTTCATCGTGTTGAAGTTTTTGCGCGCATTTCAGGCTTTTGATTAGTCAGTGAGAGCTACACCGGGCCATTATTCCAACCGTCTAAAACAATTTTGTAGCTGGTTAATTACACGGGCCATCTCTCATGTATATGTGCGGACCGTCCGGATATTGTATTTTCCATCAACTAGCTAGTCTGAATATTATTTTTTTTGAAGAAAAAACTCAATGATTATGGACAAATACTATTTATTTGGAAGCCAAAAAAATCATTGGGCCAATATACTATTTATTTTGAAGCCAAAAACAAGGATTATAGACAAATAATCTAATGAAATTCGAAAAGAAGACTATTTATTTGAAGCCAAAGAAATCAATGATTATAAAAAAACTATTTATTTAGAAGCCAAAACAATCAATGGGACAAGATACTATTTATTTTCAATCCATAAACAATGATTATGGGCAAATAATCTAATGGAATTGGGAAAAGACTATTTCTTTTGAAGCCAGAAAAGTCATTGATTGTGGACAAATAATCTAATGGATGCGACACGTCACTGAGTTATCTCTGTGAGTTATCACACTCATTAATTCATTGGACCACAATCAACTTTTTCTTTTGTATGCAACACTTAAATTGCGAGCGCTTAAACTCGAACTTGGGTGGGTAGGAAAGGCATCAACATCTACTTGCCAGTAGGCTAGGCCTGAGTCTTCGACATTGTTGGTACAAAGTGCAATTTTGTTTAGCACAAACAAATACATTTGTAGAGGTGTCCCATAATATTAGACGTTTCCGAAAGTTTTATTCGTGAGACGGACGACAATACCAGCCGTCTGACATAGTCTAGAGGCGGATGAATAGGTGGACCGTCTCAGATGACCAAAATTTCTGAGACGATTGAAAATAATGACAGACTCTAGCTTTATTAGAGACGACCGTGAAATTTCGGCAAGCTGAGGGGTTTCACCCTAAACGGTTCAATTTCTTTTTGATTGAACCGCCTCTAGGTTCCATCCAGGATGGTCGTGTTTGTACTAGTGATATTGAGTGAAAACCGGGAAATTAACATTGGTTCCCGAGCTCACATGCTCATGATATTTTCAATAAAATTAAAAATACTAAAACATTATCAAAAAAATCTAAATGACGAACATATATAAGTTTTCAACATCTCCGCAAAGTTTCAAAACGATATGACATTTTCTGTGCTTTGTGCGAAAAAACAAAACCAGTGCTTTCAAAAATGTATGGTTAATCTCATTTTGTCTACTGCGCTTGCGTTTGTCATTTTTGCACAGAGCTTAGAAAACGTCATTTTATTTCGAAACTTTGCAATAATGTTGAGAACTTATATATGTTCGTCTCCAAAAAGATTAAGACTTTTTTTACAAATTTTAATATTTAAAAAAAAGCATGTGAGCTCGGGAGCCAAAACAACTCGCCCATGAACAATAAGATGAATGAACAACGGTTAGCCATATATAGAAAATATAATGGGCAAACATGTATTACAAATACCTTGATAGTGAAGGACCGTACTATGATATGCACCATTATAATGAATGAACAACAGAGGTGGTACTTTGACCATCATTGTGACCAACAAACATGGGTTATATGATAGAAAAGTTATACTCTCTCCGTCCCATAATATCAGATGTTATTACAACCAATATACTTATACATTTTTTGTAATAACATCTTATATTATTTGACATAGGGTGTACAATCTAATTAGTATCCAAAAAAGGTTTACAATGATATAATTCTGATGACATATTTCTCATGTACTGTTGGTACATCACGAAAAAACGGACACCATGTATATGATCGGACAAGTAACTTATAAAAAGAAGCACATCATCCATCCGCAAAATGTTTGCCTCTAATATGTAAGTGCTGGTCCTGGACTGGTCGGCGGAGACAGGTGGTTCTTCTCATCACCACTATCTTCTTCCTGATCATCCTTTTCTTCCTGGATAAAACAAAACCACAACATAAAAACTGTGTTACAAGTCACACCAGTTTGCTTACCATAAGGACTCAAGTTTCCAACACGCATAGTTGATGATCAAGGTACAGGGACACTCAATTTTAAAATGAAAACTTTCTAACTTATTTTAATAAGAAGAGACATTTCATATGAACTTGCATCCCCTTATAACTCCTTAGAATGGAATTGTGTTAAAGGAAAAAATGCACTTTGGCTTGAGTGTCAAAATCTATGAACAACAAGATATTCCTTGGAAATAAGTGTTATATTTCAAACAATGTTCATGTTAGGTTCATCTTAAATAGAACTCTTATGAGCTAAAGTTGTCCAGTAGGATGCAATTGTTTTATTACAAAGACTATGGGTATTTTGGGATAATTCAAATAACAATCTTGGGGCCTAGCGTTAGACATTATCACTTGCCCAGCCCGAATATCCAGAAATTTTGGCTTAGCCCGAATTTAGTCATTTTGTGATGGAAGTCCGCTGGCTGATACAAGCCATGTAAACTATAGCATGTCAGGAATTTTAGCTAACAAACTAGTCAGCTGAAGTGTCACTTGAAATAAAATTAGAACCTAGCACCATCGCCTACTATTATACATCAGGGAGTGCAATTAATATTCCGATGCTTAAACTGATTTTAGTGAACAAGGTACAAATGAACAAAATTATAACACAGACTACTTCTCCACAAGATCTTATAACTGAATCAGGTGATACATAAATTATTCATGAATCCAGAGATATTATCTTGGAAAAATGGATGTTTTAAAATATAAGAACTTAACCATTAAAGAAGAACATGTGCATATACTGTTAACCAAAAAAAGTTTCTTTTATACCACTTTAAGGCAGGCAGAAAGTTAAATAAGATTGTACTATGGCTACTGCAATTTATAATGGACAGTGGTGAGGAAGACGACCTTGAACAATCTGTATCATATACAGTTTTCATCTGGATATCTACAGGCCGTGGTTCAATTAATTGGACTCATAGTTGGTGCTTCCACATTGGGGACTAGCAGCCATGCTCCTGTTATCAGTATTGCTCAATGGTAACCATCACTGTCAGTGTGCGCCTTGTGAAAATTCTCTGGATTACCTAGCTCTATTATTTTGATGAGCTGGCTGGCTCACAACCGGATTCGGGTAATATGCCCAGGTACCAGGGGGATTCGGATACTGGTTGCTTTGGCATCCAAGCAGCATCAAATGCAACTAGAGGATTGGGAGCAAGTATAATATATACTTAAACCCTAACAAGACTGGTTCTGACCTCATGAAGTTATGAATGCAACATACAAGCATGAATTTTCCCAGAATATCAGTACAATCAATAGTTTAGAAAAAAGCATGTATTAGCCTCTGGAATCTGAGCTACAAAACCTAGCTACCGGGTTTTCAGATAGAAACAACCCTATCTATAAAAATCGGTGGTTTCAGGGTCTTTTAAACCCTACCCCCTTCCACAATTAGTCTCATACCTAACCGATCCGCAACAGTCGAAAGACTAAAGCCCTATGCGCGCGCGAGATCTGATCATGAAAGCTACATGGCCAGATAAAACAATTTCATCCATGATAGAACAACCAGATCAGAGCAACATAGACTAACCTCTCCTAATTTCTTGTCGCGGGCCGCCGGATCTTGCCTGGATCGCGCCGACTGCCTGTCGCCGGCATGCTTGTATCTCCCCGCATGCTTCCCTGGCCCGTGGAGGGTTTCTGCGGTGCGGCGCCCATCCCCCCTGCGAGAGGATCCTGCCGCCCCGCGCAGCTTAGGGTTCTTGCTGCGCACCGCCAACCCGCCCGTCTGCCCGACGATCGGCACCGATTTCGCCTTGGGGATGGTTGGAGCCATTGTTAGCCGCCGCTAGGGTTTAGCTGAGGAAGAGAAGGATGGGGAAGCGTTTGGGAAGAGGGGATGAGTATGTGCTCGCTCGATGAAGAGATAAGATCGGGTTTTTGCACGAAATTTCGGCTCCACTTCGCTTGTTCGATTTGCTAACCTGTTGGATCGGATGCAGTTTGCTTCGCGTCCAGGGCGGTGACGGTCGGTGGCCGCCCAGCTGCATGCATGGGTGCAAGTTTGGTTCATGTCTTGGTGCCAGACGGACGGGGGGATCCTGAAATGAGACGGACGGTACAAAATCAAACACGTACCCAGAACCAAAAGACTTGCCAGCCCAGAAATCTCTTACGCCTATCAAAAGTGAAATTTTCGGTAAAAATTGAATATACATCCGAGACATTACACATCAAATTGAAATAGAGCATGTGCTTGTCATGAACTTTCCTTTAGTGTAGTGGCTGAATAGTATACTTCAGTAGGTTCTGAATTCGATTCCGGATCAGCGGAGCTTATTTTTCGAAATTAATTTGAAAACCAGACTTCAAATCTGATCGGAAGTTTTGGAGAAATTCTACCAAATTTCCTAAATTTCTTGATATCTTTGAGATACGAAAAATAAGAAAACGAAATGCTTAAACCCTGAACCAGAGAGAACACGAGCAGAAAGAATTATGCGACCACTTGCACATTTTTTTAGAAAGAGAAGAGTTGGTTCACCTGTACAGAAAAAAAAAGCAGAAATAGTTGGGGCCTCATTCTGAGACTTGGGTTGGGCTGCCACAAGATCTGGCCCATTATAGAAACCAGCACGCAGCCCACTCAAACTCTTAATATAATCTCGAAAATTTCTCATCTTCTTTCTAGGCAAATCCTATCCGCCGCGTACCCTCCTCTCGTTTATAGGCCCGCCAGACCCATTTCTACTTACGCTGCTTCTGTTTTTTCTTTTTCTCTTCCTGTCTTCTTTCTTTTATTGTTTTGTTTACTTTTCCGTTTTACTTCTAGGTTTTCTTCTTTCTTATTTTCCTGGACTATTTTCTTTATTTAATTTCTGGTTCAATTTTTTGATTTTTTTTCCTTGTTTAAATAAGATAAATATAAGTATTTTTTGTTCAAAAATATAAATATTACAAAAAATCGTTCGACATAAATATTCATATTTAAAAACAGATCAACTAGATGAAATGTTTTCTTAAATGTTTAAATAAGATAAATATTCATTTTTTAGATCGTTTAAATAATATACATATTTATTTTTTGAAAATCATTCAAATAAGATAAATATTATATATATATATATATGTGTGTGTGTGTGTGTGTTTTTTTTAACGAATTTTTAGTTTTGTTTTTCACAAAGAGGAACACACTTTTTTACTATAAAAACAGGAAAGAAATGAAAGGAGAAAATAAAACTGAAAAAAAGAAAAAACGATAACTAGTACTAGTACTCCGTGCAGGTTAATGCGCCGTATCTGAGCGGCCAATAATGGAAATGCTGCGGGCGGGAGCGAGCGTGCTCCGCGCAGGTCGGCGAATAGAAGCTCCCTTCTTCGTAACCCCTGGGCCTGGCTAATTACGTCTTTCATCTTAGCAGCCCCCGAGGAGGGAAAGCGGCAGTCGCCGGCAAGAAGCGTAGAAGACGTGACGTGTGGACGCCGGGCAGGCCTTGCAAACCAACTAGCTAGTACGTGACCACTGATCCAGCATGGATCATGAAACTATGCAATATATGTTTGCAGAACCCATATAATAATCGATCGATGTTTCTCATAATCCGGTAAAATTAAATTTACCACATGGACAGGTCGCGGAATTGTATCGGGTCTGGGCTCTCATATCCTGATACATCTTGCTCTGCTTCACCGCTGCTTGCCACGGCACACATTCCAAAGGGCTCGACGAAATGGGAGGGTTTCTACAGTGTCTTAGGGCTTGTTTGGTAACTGCAATCCCGGGGGGATCCCGGACTTTTCCCGGGGAGAATTTTCCCCTAATCCGGAGGTCGGGAATAAAATCCCGAGGTTTTACACCTGTTTATTTAGATTCCCGGTCGGGATTATTTTCCCAGGGCTATTTAACCCGGACAGCCTTAGGGCTCATTTGGTAACTGGAATCCCAGGGGGATCCCGGCCTTTTCCCGGGGTGTATTTTCCCCTACTCCGGAGGTTGGGAAAAGAATCCCGGAGTTTTACACATGATTCCTCAGATTCCCGGCCGGGATTATTTTCCCTGGGTATTTCTCCCCCTCAACCAAATGAGCCCTTAGGGCTTGTTTGCTAACTGCAATCTCGGGGAGATCCCAACCTTTTTCCGGGGAGAATTTTCCCCTAGTCCGGAGGTCGGGAATAAAATCCCGAGGTTTTACACATGTTTATTCAGATTCCCGACCGGGATTATTTTCCCGGGGTTATTTAACCCGGACAGCCAAACAAGCCCTTATATAAGTCTTTAGCGCATTAGGTAATCGATTGGCGAGCAGAAGCAATTTACATGTAATTTCCTTCTCCGCGGTGGATAGGACGTCAATATCGTCTGCCCGCGAGATCTCTACCAACTGCGGCGAGGTCCAGCTGCCAATTTAATTACGCGGACGTAAAGTATATCTAGAGTGTACCTGGCAGCCTCGCATGTAACAAACGAACTCTATGTACTAGTACATTGTACCTGTGTACTGTACTTGAATTGCTTTCTCATATATTAATTAATTGACCAATACTGGATCCTGCAGTGGAAGGGTTGGTGCTCCCAACCAACGAGCAGGAACTAGCTACCGATCGAGGTTTCTTCATTGGCAACGCAAGCACATTTTTTTTTTCTTTTTTCGAGAAACCGAGGGCACCTTGAGGTAACAGTACGTTTGAGACCGGGATTGATCGATAGACGGACATCCTATGCGATTGATGTCTGATCAGAGCATTGACTTTGTGTTGCAGCACGATCCAGCGCATGGGGCAGGCCTGAGGTACAGGGGTAGGATGGTAAATATTATTGCACATTCTCCATCCTACAGACCCGGCCGAGGCGCACCAGGTCGTCGCCCCAGCGTCGGCGCACATATGCTGCAAATTAAGCAACTCATCGTCTTTTCCGATTCAATCTCACCGGCCGGCGACTGGATCATTGTTGTTCACGAGCGCGTGCTTTGGCTGATCGTTATTCTTAGCTAGTAAAAAAGGCACAATGGAGATCGAATCCCTAACTAGCTAGACATTCAGGCGCAAGCAGCATAACTGATGCCACCAAGCCATATATGCCCGCGGCAAGAAGTGCCCAGACAGCCAGACAATAACACATTCAACCATGTGCCCGTCCCGTGATTTACTTCGACATAACCTTACGTACGTCGCCGGAGAGAGGGCCGATCGGGAGGAGGAATATGTCACCTTAGTTTTTTTTACCGGTACCTGCTCGTCGTACCTCCCAAGCGGCGGTAACTCCCTAACGTGAGTCCTCAGCCGGCCTTTTATGGATTTTCAGTCGATCGAGCCCTCAGCCTTTATGATTTAGCGACAGTACGGCCGACCGAGGCTGCGTCTCGGTGTTTTTCTATGAGGACGATGAACCCCCCCTCAGCTCCCCGATCTACTGGTGCACCAGAAGGCGGTGTCCCGGCCTTGTCGATCAGCACAAGGCAAACGTCTCTTGCCTCCTCCCATGCCCACCTAGGTTCTGGTCCCTGTGACAAACTAGTCAAAAGAAGACGATGCTTCCCATGGTGACCTCGTTGCCTAGACCCTAGGTTTTAGCCAAGCAACTGTCATCCTTAGCACTATCTCCGGCCTTGAATGGGAGCTAGCTATCCTCCCACTTTTCCGGTGAGATAAAATAGGGTCGTCGCCGGCATCTGCGGTGTGTGTGTATATTTTCCAGTGTTTAAAATAACGGGGTAGAACAAATAGCGGAAACCCTCAAAAAGAGGCTATAGCGGGCTAAATTGGGCTAAATGGGGGCTATTGCGGATAAATTGTACATGGAATCATTTAGCGGCAACATACTCAAAACGCTATAGCGGAGATATAACGAGGGCTATATATTTAAAACCTTCATATTTTACTTGTTTGTGATCCAAAAATATGATACTTTTTCTCCCGCGGCAACGGATGGATATGTGTGCTAGTTTTTTTTTTTTCTAAAATCACGTAGCTGAATCGAAACGTGCAAGAACATGTGCAATAATATCACAATTCACAAGTAATGTTCCTCTTCGAGGTGAGTACGTGAGACTAGAGAAGTAGACAATGATCTAATCAGCCGTATTATTATTATGATGGCGTATGATGACTTGATAACATATGCTGCAACATGTATGATGATATCACGGGTATATTTGCTACTAGACTGTAAAAACAAATTTACCTGTACATCGCCTGATTTAACTCCTTCGTGGAATTCAGCGAACACTGCTTGCAAATATCCATAACGCTTCTCCTCTCTTTATTATCTCAAATCGCCTATGTCGATGGACCTGGACCTGAAGCAATAGGCCGGCGGGTGTCCCATCATTAGCACTTATAGCAATAAGAAATAAGAGCATTAATTCCTGGTGGAAGAAGTATCTTACCCGGAAGAATATATGAAGAGCAACCTAGCGGAAGAAGCATCAGCCGGACAGGTGAAGACTTCCAAAGAAAACTTGCGAGGAACATATGGAATTGGTATGTAGAGCATATTTCCCAAGCACCTGTATCCAGTACACCTTGAAAGTCCAAACACACAACAACAATCTTCCATATATGGGCTGGTTCACAGCGCAAGCTCAAGCATGCATGTAATAGCTGGTGAGGCCATCAACAGTTGAATAGGAACTCTGTGCTGGTTGGTAGCTGTCTTCAGCGCGCCCATTAATTCCATCATGCTAGCGGCGAAGTCCATATGACGGGCTGGCCACGCCGTTGGTCTCCCGCTGCATCGATGAAGAGTGGCCATGGAAACCGGCCAGGACTCCAGGCGAGGCTTCGTGTGAATCCGGCGGCGCATAAGCCTAAGACATCCTTCCTTGATTCTGGTTGGCTGACCGACCGTCTTAACAGAGCTAGCCAGGCCAAGGATCTTGGTGGCGCATGGGCATGGCAATCAACTCTCTGCATGGCACCTCCAAGGTAGACTTCCGGTCAGGCTAGTTTTCTCTCGGAGTAGCAACCGAACAAGCCTTTCGGCGGCGGCGAAGCCACTCGTCCCGTTGTAGACGACCAGCTCACCGCCGGAGATAGAAGAGAACGCTGCTATATATAGTATATATCCCTAGTGGTGCCACGTACTACGTCGCCATGGAGTAGCTTAGAACTATCGAGCACCACAGCAACATGGGCCTAGCGGTCGAGATGGCGTCGGTCCCCCAGAGGTAGCCTCATCATAGTCGACCCTGCATCTGCTGAAGGGACGAGTATCAATATCAACTCTGCACTGACTACAAGCAGAGAGAACGAAGCTAGTTCATGTGGGTTCCGAGGCTCACTTGCAGCCGCGATGGGTGAGAAACTCGCCGGTGTCTCGGACTCTCGGTCGCGTTGATGCTGCTGCCTGGGCGGCATATCCAACTCTTTTTGCGGAAACTTGACACCATATCGCTGGAGCACGGCTCCCAAGAGTCTTTAATCGACTCGCTATTTAAACGCCCAGGCCGGGTCGATTGATGGTCTAGCTGGCGAGTGGTTTTCTCCGACGAAATTTTATAAGGGCGACGTACCCAGGAATCGGGCTCCGTCCGGTCTATTCTTTTCTGGGTGACCAAGATCTAGAATTCGCGGCAAGGGTGGAGCGAGGTGCTAGGAATACGTACTTGGGGAAAGGGTTATATATAGCACTTTGATACACAACCGGGTGCTCCGTCTGTTCGATTGAGGTCCTAGTCAATTAATATATTCACTCCGTTCCTTAAAAAGAGGCGTATACATTTTGGTTAAAATCAAACAATATTAAGATTAACTAAATTAACTGGAAAAAATATAAATTACGACTATGTTACCACTTCTCATGGAAATTCGAACTGTGCCACTAGATCTTTTTTAATTGACAAAACGCCACTAACTCGACCGAGTTTGTTAGTTATACAACATTGTACGGACTTAACGTCGGCTCCAGTTAGGTCTGACCTTTTGCCGTCTCTTTGACTCATTTTATGACATGTGGATCTTACCTCTTAACCAAGTCAGAAGAGATGAAACAGATGGTTTCAACAATTTTGCAAACATGCGTGTCCTACCACACTTTGCCCCGTCAGTAGCAACGATAGAACAATCAACCAAATATAATCCCATAGCCTAACCCTTGCCGTGCACGAAAGGGAGGTCACTGACACTTAGCGTGCATATGTAGCCAAACTTCAAGGCGTGCCATGATAGGCCCAATGCCAACACGAGAAGCTCATGGTCGCGTCGTCGCACCAGAACGATGGCGAGGTGTGGAGGACATGTTCACAATCGTCGGTGGAATTGAACCGCGTGAGGAAATCGGCGGGCAGCGCACACACCTCGACAAGGATTTGCTTCGTCCGATGAACCATTGAGTACCAAGCATAGCCACCATGTCGGCCAGTGAGACCGGAGGCCTTGACCCAAATTCGGTGGTGACGAGAACATGGTTACATATTGTGGCTCCTCAAGATGTCACGCCAGGGGTGCGAGACAAGACGCATGCCCCAAAGGACGGTCATAGCTCGGGGTCGCTGCGCTGCCAGAGCTCCTCCAGGAAGTATTTGAATCAAGCCATGACGCTGATGAGAAGATCATCACTAACTCAATTGGAAAATGGGGGAGATTGAGTGTGAATGGGATACGTAAATTTGGAAGAGAAAAAATAGGCAATGGCTAGTGTTTCCAACCGTTAGTGGTGCACCCGGACCATTCGGGTTTCCGTCCGGGTGGTTCAGAGAGTGTAGTGTTTTGTACTACCTCTGTTCTATATTAGATGATTCTCAAATGGATGTATCTGGACGTAAAATATATCTAGATACATCCATTTGAGAGTCATCTAAAATGGAGCGAATGGAGTAGTTTCGTCAGCATATGCTGCTTGTAGTTTTAGAGAAAACTGCCGGTTTCAGTTCTAGAGGAGATTATACGAAAAGATTACAAATTGGTTATAGTTTCACAGGATTTTGTTGGACAAATATATGCAAACATGGGAGATTATAAATTGCTTGATTATACATTAATACAAACAGACGACTATTTTATGTAAACATAGGATAAAATAACATTTGATTAAGGGTGGGGCACTTTCATTAATTCAGCCGAAGGAGCTTACATTTGACACAAAGTAATCTAATAGAAAGAACAACTTGAAATTGACAAGCACAAACTAAATTAAACATACAGACTAATATAATTTCTGATGCACCAAACTCTTCGTCGCCTACCCTCCTAGTCCTCCGCCGCTGCCGACTTCTAGAAGAACATGAGGTGGACGAAGTGGCCCCGAGGGAAGAAGGCGTCATAGCTGGAAAACAACAGTGGGGGTGAAGGCGACCAGCTCGCAATCATAGTGATAGTCACGACCGTTGATGAGACAAGCATCCAGAGGGTTGCCAAAGCACACCGTCATCGCCCCGCACACTATCACCTCCTAGTGGTACAAGGGGTGGTAGGGGTGTGCCGGTGGTCATAACCTGCTTCGAGGAACACACACGACGTAGCCCGAGAGGACCTCCACACGAAGAAGGCCCATACCCACAGGGTGTCATTCTCGTCACCAGGTGGACCTCCACTAGTAGGATAGCCTAGTAGTGGCGTTCCAAATTTCCTACTAGAGGCGTGTATGGGGCGCGACATTGGTTTCATGACACTGGTAATAGTTAGTTGTGGCGTCTGGGCAACATGCCATTAGTAACATATATTGGTGGACCACCACTGACAAGCCACCATTAACATAAATACTGGCGGTGTGCAACTGAGACACCACCAGTAACATACAAATACTAGTGGTGTGCAACTAGGGTGACCCACCACTAACGTAATTTTGAAAATTCAAAACGTTGTTGGTATTATTAATTTTATCAGTAGTGGAGATTTATTAATAACACCGTCGACAAACGATTATGAATTTTGTTCAACATATTTAAAATTGGAAGAAATATTTTTGGAGCACAAAACAGAAAGCAAAACAAGGATATTAAACATAATAAGCAAGGCTTTATTGTCTCGAAAGAATTGGCTCAATACCATGTTCTGCTGATTTGATATATTTTTTCTAGTACATGGCAATAATATGTTTTAGGCGAAAGGCAACAAAACTTGCAACTTTAAAAAAATTGGAGGCTACTCTTGGCAAAAAAAATGAAAGCAAAATATATAAATGATGGAATAACAACAGATAAATTATTCTCGGGTTGTCTCTCCCAAGCTATTTCTTTTTAACCATTCAGATAAACTTATGTTTTAATAATGCTCACATAAAAATAAGAATAAAAAAAGAAAGCATCAAGAAGCATAAGTCAAACACATTTATAACCCACTTCCTATGCATAGCCATTTTATATGTAAACATTGGAACAAGAGAGCCTAGCATACACAAGATAAAATAATGCAATTCTGAAACTTTTAATATAGAGATGTTGTTTAGTAACATGAAGATTTCTACAACCATATTCCACTCTTTCATAGTAGCTTCATGTGGAATCATAATCAAAATCAACAATGTAGCTATCATTTGGGACGTTCTCTTCATGATCCACATGAAAATAAATTTTATAACTTTCCAAAAAAAAAGTGGGATCAACATAATTGTGACTTTCTGGCTCAACGCTTAATAGGATTGATATAATAATCATATCAACAAGTTACAACTTCTTTTCCGGAAGCTCATTTCGAAAGAACTTTGAGGTTAAACGTGCTTGGCCTGGAGTAATTTTGGGATGGGTGGCCGACCGGGAAGTCCTTCCCGAGTGCTCACGGGTGAGGATAAAGTGTGCAGAAAAGACTAGTGTTGGTTTGTGGGGCTAGTCTAGAGACCCTAGAGAGCTGCCTGAGGTGACAGTCGTCGGCTGCTCTGACATTGAGAGAGGACATTGTCATTGTCGTCCTCTCTGACTCCTCCCACGATGAGAGGTCTTAGTTTAGGTTTAACTTAAATTTTATTATTTTAGTTCAAATATTATTGTATTTGAAGTTTGTTAAATTAAGTATAGTTAAAAAAAATTGCGTGGCTTTGGGGCCTTGGGGCACCCACCCCCATCGGTCTAGAAGTTGTGGCCGGATGCCACCAAAGGAACAATATCTGGGGGTCATCGAGACTGAAGCTAGGGCTGCTCATCGAAAATGCTCTAAAAGTAGGTGCGGAATGTTTTCCAAATAGAAAAGGGCTACATTCATTTTTTTGACACTTTGGTCAAGTGGTAGATTCTAGAATTCAGATCCAAGGTTGCACGATATGTGCAAAAGACTACAACACTTGTCCCATTTTTGCCCCTTGCGCGACCGTTGCCCCCCGTGGTGGTGGCGCACCCCTCCCCGCTACCTTCTCCTAATCCTCCCCCTCCTCTTCTTCATGTTGCCGCCGCCGATGGAGGCCGCCAGACGAGGCCTGGGCGGCGCAGGCGGTGGCGGCTTGTCCTTTCCTGCATCAGGTAGGGTGGATGCGGGCCCTACCCTCCTGATGGTGGTGCATCTCGGGTGGCGGCGTGGCGGCGGCGTGTACGGATGTGCGGGGTGACGCAGGCGAGCGACCACGCGCAACAAAGTGACATGGAGGTCCCAGTGGCCCAGATCGGGACGGACCAGCCCGATCTGCAGCGTGTTAGGCAGCAGACTGCGAGGTAGAGGGTGCATGGGCAATGGCGACGGCGACTGGCCTGTTGCAGCATGGCGATGGGCTTCACGGGCCTGATCTGGGCCCGATCGGATCCTATTAGGACTGGTTTGCCCCCACGGGGGCTTTATGGCCCCGTCGGGCCTGGCCGGACCTAACGGGGACTGGTGTGCTCTGCGGCCGCGTCCAGTCGACTACCGTTTTCGGCAGTGGAGGTAGTTCCATCCCACGCAGCCGCGTTACTGCTTTCCTCGGTACAATATACTGCTCGCATCTGTCTTGCGGTCCTCATGATGGTTGTTTCGGTGAGACGACTATGGTGGCTTCGCGATCGTGGTGGCGCATGTTGGTGGGTGGCTCGTCTGGTGGTGTCGAGGCCTTGACCTTGCGGGCTCATGTGCTATGGTTCATCTTGGGGTGTGGATAGGTTTTTCAGGAGAAATCCTTGTCGGCTCGGTCGACACCAATGCGGTGTCGCCTCTGGGTGGCACCATCCCTTCCTGAAGGACGTCATGGTTACCCGTCGTCCGCTTGCCTCCAGGTGTCGGGGAAAACCCTAGGACCAATGCGCTGAATCGGGCAGCAACATGTGCTTTCCTTCTTGAAGGTGCTGCTCGGTACTCGACAATTTGGTGCTAGGAGCGTGGTGGTAATTCTTCGAAGGGCGCAGCGGTTGCGGGTTATCGCCGTTTTGTCGATCCGCCTATGTTTCCATTTTGTTTCTTCTTTTCTTTCCTTTTGGTGTGTGTGCTGCTGCCCCAGCTTGTGTGGTGTAATGTTTATATGTGATGGTTGTTTGCCAGTCGTTACTTTATTTATAAAGTGGGACGAAAAATAGAGGAGGATATGTACAAAAAAAAATTGTATTAGTTTCTTTACACGTTACAAATCTCAACACCACGTTATGAAAATAAATATTAATAGCCAAACGCTTTCCTTTTTTTTTTGTCAAGGAGCATTTATTCGTAATTAGGTCATTTTCTAAAAAATTGCGCACAGAGCCGTGGTGTCCGAAGCCAAAAATCGTACTTGCTCCGTCCTAAAAAAGATGTCACGGATTTTTCAAAATTTAAATGTATCTAGACATGATTTAGTGTCTAGGTACATCTAAATTTAGACAAATTTGCGACATCCTTTTCGGCACTGAGGGAGTACTAGTTATCGTGTAATACTTCGGGGCCTAGTTTTGATTTTTTTTTCCTTGTTTAAATCCTGATGTACTTTTTGTTTTGCTTTGAGACTTCACGATCATGATGAATGTTTCGAAGCTGTAGAACATGGAGAAAAAAATCTGGGTCTAGTTTGTTGCGTCTCTCGCCAAGCAGTTGTATCTGATTTAGACTTATTCATGTATGTAGTTTGTTCCCAAGCTACAGCTTGGATTAGTTGTATTTAAACTCTTCTTAATCAATGAAATAGGCAAAGGTTCTGCCTTGTTTCGAAAAAAAAAAATGTATGTAGCTTGTTCCTGGTAGTGCCGGTTGTTGGGTTTAGGTTGTGGTCTTTTCGTTCGGATGCTGGATGTTCTATAACGGGAGGGTGTTGTGCCTGCTGTGGTAAAAAAAAAAAACATAGGACAAAAACTGCTGATACAAACTGTGTTATCAGTTTCATGGAAATGAAATTAGGAGCATGTGACGCTCCTTTATTACATCGAAAAAAGAAGGACTTCGCTATCGTATGTTCTGCGTGAGTTCCGGACTAGGCAGCCATAAAGAAGTCTTGTAATTATCCACTAGAAACGCATAATTTTATATTGTTCTTGGATTCTTCCGATCGCCCAAATCAGCGGCACGTTCACACGCTATAGCTAGCCATTGGAGGGCTACCGCCTACCGGTAAACAATTTACAGTTGGCTCCTTGGAAAATACTATAAAATTTGGTGCATGTCACTGTCTTACGTAGCTGGAATGCACCACCAGTTCATTTTGTATTACAACTAGGTGTTGATCTGACCGCCCACCATAGAAAAACAGGCCGGTGTGCGTACGTGATGTCATCGTGGCGTTTGTTTATCACTCCACTTGAAATGGCGTGTCGAGCCCCAGTTGGACAAAGAGACACCACTTTCCCGTCACCTGCCACATGCTGAGGTACGTGCCAAACAAGAACGGTGGGTTTCCTTAAAAAAAGAAAACGGTGGCTGGTCAGATAACGAATGGTCTGGTCGGGCACTGTTACTGATCGATAGCCGCGTAGCAGTACCAAATAAATGGCACCCGTCGGACCTTCCGAATTCGAAGGCAGTTGTTATTTGTTTCGCAAAAAAAAAGGCAGTTGTTCTTTTCATTACCGCCGGCTGTATCGTCTTGGTGTAAACGATTTGAGTTCGAAATTTTTTCATCGGCTGCGTTTAATTTGTACAAATCGTCGTTTCTCTTTGTGGAGCCTCGTCGGTGCGGCCGGAGAACCCAAAACTAGCGACAAGCCTAGAATCAAAGAAAGAAGATTAAAGAAGCTGGCGCCGCGCGTGCCGGCGATGGACTTGCAGGCGGAGATTCCCATAGATTTTTCATACCATATATATGCATGGAGGACAGAACACGGCTCCGGCCAAGGTTGGCACACCGCTAATGACCGTACATGTGCAGCTCAAGCTTGATGCCAGCCGATGCTCTCCTATAAAAATGATTCAACCGCTGGATGGATCGCATCCGATGATGGGAGGTGGATTCACAATCTTTTGTATCCTTGTTGGCTACGTACCTTGTTTGACTATACCAAGGAGCCAGTTCATTCGTACACAACATAATGCGGAAAATGTGCCCATGTGGGAGCCAAGTCATACAATTTTAGTTCAACAAATCGTCAGCCTAGCACTGAGAAGCTTTTTTTTGTTGCGGATGAGCAGAGAAGCATATACTAACAAAAAAGAATTGATTAATTCTTCGGTCTGTTTTCGTCGTTGGCTTCAGCTTGACGAACACTTTAAAAAAAATCCATTTTAATATGTTTTGATCTAAAAAAATCATCACCAACAATTGCGAGGTTATAATACTATTATAGCTACCTTGTTACTAGTGAACAATTACCACCCTAATATTACATGTAAATTTTTATAGCAATGATATGTGTCTTGAAAGAGAGTGTTTGATGCTTAGGCATCTCCTATGCTTATTTTAAAAGTAGACCATAAGCTGCGTCCCATCTTAACTGTTATAGCAGGATGAATTTCCTACAATGCTTAATACCATGATGGCTCTTAAGGTGGAGCCCTGCTTCAACTTTTTCTTACCAATACAAAGAGCAACCATTGGATGAGATGGTAGAGAAAATAAATAAATAATATTTTCTATTACTTGAGGCCTGGTCTTAAGGAAAAAGCTTGGTCTTAAAAAAAAATATTTAAGACCCATCTCACACTGTATATGGCCGGGCCATAGGCTTATGTCCTCCTTAAGACCTACAATATTTTACATAGGAGATGCCCTAAACAAGTAAAAGAGATCGTATTATATCATGAAGGTACGGTCATGCAATGCTTACATGGGGGACGAGCGACGCTCGAAACCTGATAATGAATTAATTGACTATAACATGGTAATTGAATTGTCTAAAATCTGACAAGCGAGTGACTATAATTTAACAAGCGGGTGGCTATAATTTAACCAAATGGCACCCGTCGGCCCTTCCGAATTTGCTGGCAGTTGTTCTTCCCTTCGCGTCGGCTGCAATTCGTACAAATCCTCGTTTCTCTTTGTGGGGCCTCGGTGCGACCGGTGACTGTGAGCACGAAAACTAGCGACAAGACTAGATTCAACGAAAGCCTGTCGGGAAGGTTAAAGAAGCTGGCGCCGTGCCGACGATGGGCTAGTGGAGATTTCCTATAAACTTTACCATGCATGGAGGACAGAACAAAGGCTCCGGCCAAAGCTGGAAACCGACGTGTGCAGCTTGAGCATCTCCTCCAGCGGTGTGAAAATATGTCCAGAAACCCTCAAATTGTGTCTATCATCGAGGTGTTGGAGACATTTCCGGCTCAATTGGCGGGGCTGCCTCCAACGTCGCTCCCAACAATTTTTTTTTAACAATTTGAACATCCAAATTAGGATCAAAATTCATTTAAACTCAACAAGTTTTTACAAAGATTTGAACAAAATTTAAACAAAAACCTAATCTAACCCCACATCTACTCATGTTGTCGATTTAGATGATGTCGCCGTCATAGGGCTCCAGCTTTTGGCAGTCGTGACGGCCCAGGCTGGTCCACCCCCGCCACGGCTTCCAGTGCGATGTCCACGGCTGCTCCACCACCGCACAACGGCACAAGGTTGCTCCACCGGTGGCTGTTGTGGCAGCGGCTCACACAAAAGTAGCTAGCTGGGCCAATCCGGCGGGTCGACGGGGTGGCGTGGTAGCGTTGCGGTGTGATCGTAGAATCGTACATCACCTAGGTGTAGCCGGGACAATCCCCATCGGCGGCATCCCGTAATGGCAACAGGGCGCGCCACTCCGGGGTGTATCGTCCTCCAGCTTCGGCTCTGCATCCGGCTTGGGCCTACGCGAGCGAAACGAGTCGCTGCTTCGAGCGCACCACTCTGTACCTCTGGTCCAGGATGGTCGATAACAATGTCGCCGCTCCATCATGCACCGCCCTGTCCTGCATGGGCCTGCGGACCGTGATGCCTCCGCTCCATCGCGAGCCATCCTCCTACTTCGGTTTTAGCAGCGGTGACGACCTCCAGTGCGCGGTCGCGCCACCATTACCCTCCGTCGATAAGTCGCCCACTTCTCCATGTTGTTCTAGCAGTTGAGGGCCTCCTCCCTCTCTAGACCAAGCGCTCGAACCACGAGTCGTAATTCGTGGCATCACCATGGTGGTTCCTCTCTGGCAGCGGCATCGCGTCAAGACACTCCATAATGCGGCGCGTCAGGTCCGCACTGTAGGGAAATGGAGTCATCACGAAGCAGCCTTGATGGCGTAATGGATGGACAATGGCGCTCGTATACTCGTTGGTGTTCACGCCAAGCGAAGGTGTAAGATGCAGCGAGCAGCAAATTTCCCTCAGTAAAGAACAAAGGTTTATCGAACCAGTAGGACTTTGAAATCAACAGCAAGGTACCCGATAACGATCTCTGGCGCTTGATCGTCGTCGAATGTGGACCTGCACACACTCAAACAAATTATTTGCACCCAACGGCAGGAAGGTTGTCAATCTTCCTGCTCTGCTGACACGAAGCGGTTAAATTGTATGGTGAAGAGAATAAAATGTGAAAACGGATCAGCGTGCAAGTGATGGTGAAAAGAAAGTAAACGGTGTTGTGATCAATGGAAAAAGATGGACCGGGGGCCATGGGTTCACTAGTGGTGCTCTCCATAAAATAAAATACTCATATGACGGGTAAACAAATTACAGCTAGGCAATTGACAGAATTGTGACACAAACTTAATCTAGCTATGACAAAGAGTTTATGATAATATTCATGTAGCCATCACGTCAAACACACAAGACCGTTATCCAACTGCATCTTTGTCTAAATAATCCACCTAGGGATCGCTATCCAGCATGTCACCCATCAGTATTAAGTTGCAAGCAACAGATATTCACATTAAGCACAGTACATGATGTAATCACATTCACTACTAGAAACAAGACCTTTCGACCAGAGCCGATTTTGCCTCTAGTCCCGGGTGGCTTAAGACCCGAGACTAGAGGAGGGCACTAGTCCCGGTTCAAACGTTTTCCATTTGTCCCGGGCCGCGAGGGAGCTCTAGTCCCGGGTGGTGCCACGACCCGGGACCATAGGTGCGTTGGCAGGGCTGCCCAGGGCGTGGGCCACGCGAGAACATCTTGTCCCGGGTCGTTCCACGACCCGGGACAAGAGGTGGAGCTTTTGTCCCTGGTCGTGATATCGCCCGGGACCATTGCTCGCCGTGCATCATCTTCTACCCCCGAGAGCAGCCCCTCCATTTTTCAGCTCGAGTTCATCTTCATTTGCTCCATTGTTTCCTCTCTCTAGCTCAAGTTTATCCCCGTTTTTTTCTCACTATTGTCAAGATTAGCGGCAGCCATCTATCCGAGGGTTAGCAACTTGATCCTTTCATCCGTCATTGCCCATTTTAAACTCATTTCTTTACTAGCTTAGCTCATTTCATTTTTGTAGTGCTTGGTAGGTGTTTGATAAAATGCCTAAGTTAGGAAGTTCATTTGTTTCATATGCAATTTAAGCTAAATTAAAATATTATTGTGTGTTCCAGTGTCGTGCTCACCGCCGTTGATCGCCCCGGTTGTCCCGTCACCGGCACCACCTCGGTAAGCATATTTCTTGAAACTTTTATTTTTAAAAATCTTAGTTGTATGATTTATATGTACATAATTATTATTTGTATTTTTTATTAGTTGTATAATTGTTTGTTATATATATATAGTGTCATGGTTTTGACACATGCCCACACCGGCCCTCGTCCGCTCTATTATTCGGATGTGGTATGATTGTTGTTATAACTATATATTTGTTTCGTTTTGTGTTTATGAAAATCATGCCGACCAACTTGACATAGATATATTTTTATCTAGGAGGTAGTTGAACCGGAAATTCCAACCGACCCTATTGTCGAGTATTTTATAAAAGAAAACAATGATTTGAAAGCAAAACTGAAAAGAAGTGAAGATCTTCGTCTCCAATGCCTAGAAGAGAACAGGAAATTGGTGTCCAAGCTTGCCGACATCGCCGATGAATACCAGTTTAAGCTTGCCGACATCGCCGATGCTTACGAGATCAAGTTGGATGCGATGCGCTTGAAGCTAAAAAAATTTAGAAGTTATGCCATTAGTCAAGAGGCTTGGTATTATTATGCTGTTGGTTCAGTAGTTACCTTAGTTGCGATTTTGATCGCATTTGTTGTTGGGTTAAATTCTTTGGATAGTTATATCTTGGTTTAAATGTATGTTTTATGAGAACTATGTATTACATTTGGTCACTACTGTACTTTGGTTTTAATGTGATGAACTTGTATTAATGAATATGGTCAGTTGTCTATTATGTTCGTTTACCGTAATGGGTTTTAGCATCGTGATTGCGTTTGACATACTTATGTAATGCAGATGAGCCATCCATGAATGTACGCTGACCGACGCTCTGGAGAGTACATGCAGGGCGTGCAATCTTTTCTCAAAGTGGCTGAGGCAAACAATCGGGATGGTTTTATGTTATGTCCATTGCCTTAAATGTCAGAATGAGAAGGATTACCCTCGGTCACAAACCCTTCAGATCCACCTGATAGAGTATGGTTTCATGCCCGGCTATAATTGTTGGACCAAGCATGGAGAAAGAGGGGTTATAATGGAAGACAACGAAGAAGAAGAGAACGATGTCAACTATATGTACCCTGAATACGATGGTAATGCAACTGGGGAAGATGAAGATGAAGAGGCACCAGATGAGCCCATCATACATGATGAATTACGTGAGGTCATCGTTGATGCACAGAGCAAAGTAGAAAGTGAAATTGAGAAGTTGAACTTGGATCGCATGTTATAGGATCACAAAAAAAGTTTGTACCCAACTTGCGACGATGACAACACAAAGCTCGGCACCACACTGGAATTGCTGCAATGGAAGGCGGAGAATGGCTTATCTGACAAGGGATTTGGGAATTTACTGAAAATAATGAAGAAAAAGCTTCCAACGGATAACGAATTGCCTGACAGTACGTATGAAGCAAAGAAGGTTATCTGCCCTCTAGGATTAGATGTGCAGAAGATACATGCATGCATTAATGACTGCATCCTCTACCGCGGTGAGCAGTACGAGAATATGAATGAATGCCCGGTATGCGGTGCATTGCGGTATAAGATCAGACAAGATGACCCTGGTGATGTTGAGGGTCAGACCCTCAGGAAGAGGGTTCCTGCCAAGGTGATGTGGTACGCTCCTATAATACCACGGTTGAAACGTTTGTTCAGAAACAAAGAGCATGCCAAGTTGTTGCGATGGCACAAAGAGGACCGCAAGAGCGACGAGATGTACAGACACCCGGCCGATGGGTCGCAGTGGAGAAAAATCGATACAGAGTTCAAGGAATTTGCACGTGACGCAAGGAACTTGAGGTTTGATCTAAATACGGATGGCTTTAATCCTTTTGGGGAGCAGAGCAGCAGTCATAGCACCTGGCCTGTGACTCTATGTATCTATAACCTTCCTCCTTGGTTGTGCATGAAGCGGAAGTTCATTATGATGCCAGTGCTCATCCAAGGCCCGAAGCAACCCGGCAACGACATTGATGTGTACCTAAGGCCATTAGTTGATGAACTTTTGCAGTTGTGGTCCGAACCAGGAGTACGTGTGTGGGATGAGCACAAACAACAGGAATTTGACCTACGAGCGTTGCTGTTCGTAACCATCAATGATTGGCCTGCTCTTAGTAACATTTCAGGATAGTCAAACAAGGGATACAATGCATGCACGCACTGTTTAGATAAGACTGCAAGTATACATTTGGGAAACAAGAATGTGTACCTGGGGCAATCGTCGATTTCTCCCGAACAGTCATACCGTAAGAAAGAAAGGCAAGCATTTCAACGGCAGATCGCCGGAAGAAGCCTAACCTTCCTGATGGTGATGTTATATATGACATGGTAAAGGATTTAGAATAATCTTTGGAAAGGGTCCTGGCGGGCAGTCTGTTCCGCATGACGCTCACGGACACGTAACCATGTGGAAGAAGTGCTCTATATTCTGGGAGCTACCCTATTGGAAATTCCTAAAGGTCCGCTCTGCAATCGATGTGATGCACGTGACGAAGAATGTTTGCGTGAACCTGCTAGGCTTCCTGGGCGTGTATGGGAAGACAAAAGATACGCCGGAAGCAAGAGAGGACCAGCAACTTATGAAAGACCCAAACAACCTGCATCCAATGAAAACGGATAAAGGACGTCTAAGTCCTGCTAGCTACGCTCTTACCAAAGAAGAGAAGGAGATATTTTTTGAAGCCTTGAGCAGTATAAAGGTCCCGTCTGGCTTCTCGTCGAATATAAAGGGAATAATAAATATGGCGGAGAAAAAGTTCCAGAACCTAAAGTCTCATGACTGCCACGTGCTTATGACCCAATTGCTTCCGGTTGCATTGCGGGGGCTTCTACCGGAAAATGTTCGACTACCCATTGTTCAGCTATGTGCGTTCCTCAATGCAATTTCGCAGAAGTCAATCAGTCCAGCCACTCTAGTAAGGTTACAGAAGGATGTGGCTCAATGTCTCGTTAGTTTTGAGTTGGTGTTCCCACCATCCTTCTTCACTATTATGACACATCTCCTAGTACACCTGGTCGACGAGATTCTCATTCTGGGTCCTGTATTTCTACACAATATGTTCCCCTTTGAGAGGTTCATGGGAGTCTTGAATTAGTATGTTCATAACCGTGCTAGGCCAGAAGGAAGCATCTCCAAAGGCTATGGAACAGAGGAGGTCATTGATTTTTGTGTTGACTTTATTCCTGGCATTAAGTCGATTGGTCTTCCTGAATCGCGACATGAGGGGAGACTGAGTGGAAAAGGCACTCTAGGAAGGAAATCATCAATATGTAGGGACGGGTATTCTTTCACACAAGCCCACTACACCGTTCTACATAATTCAACTTTGGTGGCTCCGTATATCCAAACACACAAGGATATTGTACGCTCCAACAACCCGGGAATGAATGACTCCATTATTGAAAAGGAACACATGGAGAATTTTGGCGGTTGGTTGGAAACACATTTGAACAATAACAACACAGTCTCAGATGAGCTGTACTTGTTGTCTAAGGGACCATCTTCGACTATTTGGACTTTCCAAGGGTACGAGATAAATGGGAATACATTTTACACGAACGTCCAAGATAAAAAGAGCACAAACCAAAACAGTGGTGTCCGCTTTGATGATTCAACAAACGTCAATGGGCGAACCGTCACGGTCACATATTATGGTTATATAGAGCAGATATGGAAACTTGACTATGGACCTTTTTTAAGGTCCATTTGTTCTGGTGCAAATGGTTCAATCTGAAAGGCGACGGGGTAAATGTAGACCCACTGTACGGAATGACTACAGTGGATCTCAATAATCTTGTGTACGACACCGAACCATTCGTTCTAGCAAATGATGTGGCTCAGGTTTTCTATGTGAACGACATGTCTACCAAACCCAAAAAAAGAAAAGATAAGCAAGCAGATACATCAGCCGATGAGCCAAAGCGGCACATAGTTCTTTCAGGGAAAAGAACCATCGTGGGAGTGGAGGACAAGACAGACATGTCAGAAGATTACAATAAGTTTCATGAAATTCCGCCCTTCAAAGTGAACACTGACCCAAGCCTGAAGTTAAATGATGAACCTTGTCCATGGTTACGGCGCAATCAGAAGAAAGGGACACACACGAAGAAAAAAGTGAACACTAGATAGGGATGTTGTTGGTGATGTGTAATAATGTATTAAACCTTTTATCAAATGCACACGGTTTCCCCGTCATATAGCCCAACGGTGGCTCGTGAGTGCCTGCATATCAAATGCACCGTTGGGCTGTATGCCAGCCATTGGAGCCACCTCCTGTAGGTCGGTGAATAAGGACAACACAACGACGCTGTTGGAAACACAAGCCCTCAGGTAGGTTGAATCCAACCACTGGATTAGGGTGACGCAATGATGAATTGCCGAGGAGGTGGGAGTGGTGGTGGTGCTGGAAGTGGTACCATGCCTCTCGGTCGGATCCAAGCAGCGGCAAGGCTCTCTGATGATTTTCAACATTCCCAACACTTTTTGGGACGGTTGTAGATCATCAGAGAAGTCTTGCCGATGTTTGGATCGAAGGTCGATTTGCTGCTCACGACCACGCGAGACGGATGCGCAAGCTTCCGGTTTCGCCGGAGCCGGGCTCTAGTGCATCGGAGACGGTATTATTTGGATTTATAAAATAGGACCTATGAAACCGGGAAGCCGGAAAAACGTGAAACCGGGAAACCGGGAAGCCGGGAAAACGTGAAACCGGGAAGCCGTGAAACCGGGAAGCCGGGAAAACGTGAAACCGGGAAACCGGGAAGCCGGGAAAACGTGAAACCGGGAAGCCGTGAAAACGTGAAACCGGGAAACCGGGAAGCCGGGAAAACGTGAAACCGGGAAACCGGGAAAACGTGAAACCGGGAAGACGTGAAGTCGGATTAGTGTTGCAAATTCAAACACTTTTCATGTTCTATTTTTTTCAGATTCGAAAGTATGCAGAAGTTATTAAAATGCATATTTAAATTAACATTCAAATATTCACGCGCAAAATTTTAAAACTTTGAGCGCTGGAACGAAAAGAGGGCCTCTTTGCGCGGGCTGGGCCAAAAGACCTCTGGTCCCGGGTCGTGGCACCACCCGGGACCAAAGGGTGTCCTCTTGTCCCGGGCCGTGGCACCGCCCGGGACCAGAGCTCCTCTGGTATATAAGCCAGGGAGTTGACCCGGGTCGAGCCACGACCCGGGAGAACTCTCCACACCGGCCCCCGCCGCCTCCATCCTCTCCTCCGACGCCGTCAGGCTGCCCGGCCGCCGCGCGCCGCCGTCCGGAATTTTCTTTTTTGTGTAGATTAATTAGCTAGGTTCGATTTAGTTGTAGATTAATTAGCTATGTCTAGAAATTTAGTGTAGATAGATTTGCTAAGTTATTTTTTAGTTAGTATAGGTTAGTTTAGATTAATTAGCTATGTCTAGAAAGTCGTGTAGTCGTTAAATCGTTAAGTCGTGTAGTCGGAAAGTCGGGTAGTCGTTAAGTCCGGAAGTCGTGTAGTCGGAAAGTCGTAAAGTCGGAAAGTCGTGTAGTCGGAAAGTCGTGAAGTCGGGAAGTCGGGAAATCGGAAAGTCGTGAAGTCGGGAAATCGGAAAGTCGTGAAGTCGTGAAATCGGAAAGTCGTGAAGTCGGGAAATCGGAAAGTCGTGAAGTCGGGAAATCGGAAAGTCGTGAAGTCGTGAAATCGGAAAGTCGTGAAGTCGTGAAGTCGTAAAGTCACGTTTTCCCGGCTTCCCGGTTTCACGTTTTCCCGGCTTCCCGGTTTCACGTTTTCCCGGCTTCCCGGCTTCCCGGTTTCCCGGCTTCCCGGTTTCACGTTTTCCCGGTAATTTTGATATGGTATATTTGTAGATGTAATTTTGCTAAGTGTAAAGTTCGCTACATTGAATTATTCTGCTAATGCTATCATTGTTTTATTTTCCTTTGTAATAGTTAAGCAATGGACGACGGAGATGTTCCTCTCTTCCAAAACAGAGAAGGGGAAGATGTGTTGTTCGACTATATCCGGCAACCCGCAGATGGTGATGAACACATTGGAGCAGAAGAAGATGGCTCCGAGTTTTTGAACGACTCCGATCCGGGAATGGAGGACGTGGAACGAAGCGTCAAAGGGCAAACTAGCACAGTTGGTGAACCCCCGCAGTCCGGCGTGGTATATTAAGCTTCTATTTGATCAGATGTAAAAATTTATTTGTATATATATATATTAACAAATGTTTCTTCTTTTTAGACCTCCGCATCGACCGAAACTAGTAAACGAGGCCATGTCAAAGGGTTGGGAATAAAAGATCATTTCAGAATTGAGTTAGTCTCTTCAGGTGGCAGACCATTGGCGCCTCCGAAGAGCGCAACTAAGTTTGTGCATCAATGTGGAGTTGTTGTCAGGGACAATGTTCCGGTCAGCCTTTCGGAATGGAATCAGATAAAAAACTTAGAGGGCAATTATTATGTCACCGAGATAAATAAAGATATATGTTGGAAGAAGCTCATGGCACATTTCACTCTGCCGGTGTTCGATAGTCCCGAAAGGACAGAAGCCATGACGGACAAAGTCAAGCATTGGGCTCTGAAGAAGATGGCTGAACAATTCAATAAATGGAAGAAGAGATTATACCGTGATTGGGTCAACAAAAAGAAAGTTCCAGATTTCACTGGGACACTAGAGAGGCAGCGGGCTCACTGGCCGGCTTTTCTGCAATACAAGAATACAACAGAAGCCAAGGAAAGATCGGCAAAGAATAAGTTGAATGCAGCGAAGAAGATATATAACCATAAGTTGGGTGGAGGTGGCTACGTAGCTGCCGAGCCTAAGTGGGATCGGATTGAGGCCGCTTTGCGCGCAAAAGGGATCATTCTAGTTACAGATACGTGGCCCCGTAGGGTCAGAAATTGGATACTTGCTCATGGGGGGGAGTATGACGAATCAGGCAATGTAATAGTTGATGAAACGAAAGAAACTCCTATACCACGGCAAACAATTCTGGATGCAATCACCGATGCTCGTGAGGGAAGGTTTTTTCCCGACAGAGAATACGACGAGCTGTCGAAGGCCCTCGGTACTAAAGAAAAAGGAGGATCTGTTCGAGGCAGGGGAGGTGTGACGTGGCATGAAGGGTTTCCTGAGGACCGTGACTCTTATAGAAGCCGAGAAAGAGCAAAGAGGAGGAAGGAGCAGGAGCACCACGACCGGTTGAGCATAGTGGAAAATATCATATGCCAACAACAACGGGAACTACATGAATTGTGGCTCGCGCAGTCTTCTCGAGGGGCAACTCATCAGCTGCTGCTGCAAGATAGTCAACCAGGTGGTACATCTCAACGGAAAAGCAGCGTGGCTTCCGCAACGGTCGGTGCTGATGAAGCATCGAACCAAACATACCCCGTGGATTCTATCACTGAGAAGAAAACTTGTGAGCTACATGAGGCAGTGAGAAACATAACCATGAAGGCGGCGGACGGCTATGCTTTACCTTGTGAATCTACAGCACTGTATTGTGGCAATGAGATTCCAGATGGCTATGCTCGTGTCGGCGTGGATCAAGTTTACCCCGGATATGCATCACTCGAACTTCATTACCCCGGAGGTGATGATGAGAGGACACTGGGAGATGTCCAGGGTGGACTCATTCTATGGCCCAGGAAATTGATCATGTTTCCAGGCTGGACACCACCGCCAAGGCCACCATCGCCTTCTCGATCTCCGTCACCGCGTCAGCCGACTACGTCGTCGCATCACTCGCCGCGTCAGCCAACTCCGTCGCCGCCTTAGCCGACTCCTGAGCCGACTCCTGAGCTGTCTCCACCGCCACCTGAGCCGACTCCGGAATCAGAAGCCAGGGTGTGGCTACGAACAGAGTTGAGAAGACAGTTTGCAGAAATGGCTGAGAAAAGAAAACCTAAGCCAAAGGAAAAGTATTCGGAAGCTCAAACACAATTTGCTGTTAGTTTCCTTACTCAGCCATCGCAAATTTCGATAAATAGGCCAGATGACTATGTACGAACTATGAGGAAAATTCCACCCGGTGGGAAAAGGAGAAGAGATGTTGCCCAGCTCGGACGTCAGTCAAATCAGTCCATCTCCCCGCTCAAGGTGGCCACTGATATGGGCTCTGCGCTTGAGAAAGATCACGCTATCCGCATGCAATTTGCTGCAGATATTGGTATTTCACTTTCTCAACTGGAGGCAGATGATATCCCCTCCCTTATGAGACCTACTAGATGGACCTGGGAATACGGGAAGGATCTAGTGTCACCTGATGAGCTCCAGAATCTACCAACACAAATGACAAGACTGCATAAATGGTACAAAAATGTCACAAGTGAAGGTCGAACACTGATCCCGGTGAAAATTACAGATGAACATTTCAACGGTGCAGACGAGATAACTATACCTATTGAAGAAATCTATCAGTTATACCAGCTTGACGCCCTCGACTTGAGCATCCTCACTACCTATTGTCTGTAAGTGATTCAATTCATTTATTTTCTAAAATAAAGTCTATAGCTTAGCTTGGTCATTGCCTGTTCTAATTATGCTCACTACGGTATTATGCAGAATGAAGAGCGATGAATGTGACAGAAAGCAAGTGTTTGAGATTGGGTTCATCGACCCAACCCGAGTTAATGAAAAATTGCTACGTCTCTACCACGAGGAAACGGTGAACACCTTGTTTAGGTCCATCCGAGACCAACATTATAAAGGGAAGATATTGTTTCCTTACCACTTCAGGTAAGAGTGTTACTGTCTTGTACACATTGGTTTTTGCTTTCTCGATGTTAAGTGTAACTGATTAGTTACTGACATATATAAACGTGCGCAGCGACCATTACATTCTGTTAATCATTCAAATCAATAGAGCAGAAGTTGAAATCTTGGACTCATTGCACTGGCCCAAAGAGAAGCACGAATATATCCAAGGAGTGCTCAAACGGTAATTTCAATCTTTATCGTATTACATCGGTCTCTTTCCTTCCATTCCTGAGATATCAAGTAACTAATTAATAACTCATTTATTCAATTGTTTGATGGGTAGGGTTTGGAAAGCTTTCCGAACCGCTAATGCTACACCTGGTCAATTTAAAGAGGAACTTACTTTTGTTTACCCCAAAGTAAGTAGTACGAGCTAGGTGTTCGCGCATCCCTTTTAATTCAAATTTCAATACCATCGTGATGCTTGATTATTATTTGATTGAAATCTATTCTCGTGTAGTACTTGGATAGGCAGCCTTCCGGGACCAATTTGTGTGGATATTACGTCTGCGAGTGGATTCGCACGATAGTCTCTGAGCGGAACCCAGGGACATTTATCGAAGTAAGTGAACAAATAAATTTACAATTTCATTTTATAACCATCAATTGTGTTGAGTGTCATTCATAATTTCTGTTATGATGATTGAAATTCATATTAATCTCCCTTCATTTATAGATGGATCGAATGCGGAGGCACGTGCAACTAAAGGACCGCTTTCGACCAATTTGCGAGGAAATTGCGGGCTTTTTGATGAACTATGTCTTACACATGAAGGGAAAATACAATGGCGCCATATCAAATTAGATGACGGGCTCTAGTAGTGGCTAGCTTGATGATCTCCATGTAATCGAATAGATGACGGTTCTAGTCCCTCTTATATATGATCTTTATATGTACATTAATCCGGGAAACCGGGAAAACGTGAAACCGGGAAGCCGGGAAAACGTGAAACCGGGAAGCCGGGAAAACGTGAAACCGGGAAACCGGGAAGCCGGGAAAACGTGAAACCGGGAAGCCGGGAAAACGTGAAACCGGGAAGCCGTGAAAACGTGACGTCGACTGTCCCGACTTCACGACTTCCCGACTTTCCCGACTTCACGACTTTCTGTTCCGACTTCCGATTTCCCGACTTTCTCATAAAGCTTTCTCTTACGAATATTTTGATATGCTATATGTATTTTTCTGATTTACAGAAAATTAACCGTATTTTTTGCAAATTATTACAACCGAAACGAGAAAAGCAGCAGGCCGCCACGTGGGTTCATCTCTAGTCCCGGGTTGTATTACAACCCGGGACTAGAGGTCCCCTCGCATGCGCCATGTGCTGCCCCCGCGTGGAGCTCTCTGGTCCCGGGTCGTAGCACACCCCGGACTAGAGGGGGGGGCCTCTAGTCCCGGTTTCCATGTACCGGCTGGACATCCCTCCCCAAAGGCCTCTACCACCCAGGACTAAAGGCGTGGTTTCCACTAGTGATTTATAATCATAAAGACATAAACACCTTTGTTTTATCCCTAGTAGCAACAGCACACCCTCATCCTTACACGTTTCTGTCACTCGAGCGCGGGCATAAAAGGGGGCATGAACCTATCATATAGTATAAATACTCTCTCTTGGAGATACAAGCAATCACTTGGCCAAAGTAATTAACTACGCATATCGGAGAGCATGCAAGAACATAAATTAACATATAAGAATCATGCACAATCTGATCATAACTTCATAATCCATCGGATCCTAGCAAAAACATCATATAGCATTACAATAGTCAATCTTGATCATGGTAGACAGCTCATAAGATCATAAACATGAAGGCATAAGGGAGAGAGACAACAACTAGCTACTATCATGGACCCGTAGTCCAAGATAGAACTAGTCACACATCATCCCGGTGGAAGGAAAGGCAATGAAGAGCCCTCCGGGATCAATCTTCCCTCCGGCAGGATACCGAGATCAGCTTGAAAACCCTCCTGAATTAGGGTTTGAGATGGCGACGGCTTTGGGACAGATTTCGTGGAAAATAATGTCCACCTCGATGTTTTTAGGATAATTAGGATTTTATAGGCATCAGGGGCAGTCGAGGGGGGCAACCAGGCGCAGGGGCTGGTTGCACCCGCGGGCCACCTGGGCCGCAGTCACAGGCTCCCCTGGCCTGTGGTGCGCCTCTCGAGCTACCCTTAGGACTTTCGTTTGGCGTATAAAAAATCTTCAAAAAGTTTCGTCCAATTCCGAGGAGTTTTTCAGAAGAGAATTTTCTGAAATACAAAAGAGCAGAAAACAGGAACTGACACTGGGCATCTTGTCAATAGGCTAGTCCAATAAAATGTCTAAAAATAATATAATAAAATAGTAGAAGCAATGGATCAATAAAAAATTATAGATACTCGTTTGACAAAGATGTAATTTCCTCGGACCATTTGTCCACCCTCGCCTGTGTGCATGCTAACTATACATAGACCAGATGTAATCTTCCATAAATTATATTAGCGTGTTGCTAACTTATGAGTTGATAAAGATCATAAAAAAAATATTCTCTAATGGAATGTCTTTAGTTTCGGCTGCCCACCTAATCACCTTCTCTTGTGAGTGTCCTACGGTCTTCTGCTCCTTAGTTTTACATCGACATTCCTTCCCTATTCCCACGTTTTCACCCATTCCTCTGTTTTAAGCACTCAGCATTCCTAGGTGGTACCGATGCAGCCGATGCTCTCCTACAATTAAACAAATTCAACCCTTCGATGGATCGAGATGGATGATCGCATCCGATGGGAAGACCGGATGAGGATTCACTTTTTTTTTTTGTATCATTGTTGACTACATACCTGTTCGACTATACGAAGGAGCCACTTTTGTTAGTACATAACATGTGCGTAGAAAAGAACCCGTGTGGGAGCCAAGTCACGAAATTTTAGTTCAACTTATCGCTAGCTAGCCTAAGCACTGAGAAGCATATTAACAAAAAGAATCGATTTATTTATTGGGGTCAGTGTCGGTACACCCCACTCCAAAAGTATAAGAAAGTAAACTAATCTTCCCTTAATTAGTTGTTAAGGGCATGTACTATGAGTGAAGATTTTGTGCACCCGGGAATAATCAGTGCTCCTGGTGCACCGAAATATTTTTTTCCAAAATTTGTTGTAACAAAAAAAATCAAAATAATCATGCATGCAGATTTAAATGTTCAGCACCATCGAAAAAAGTTTCAAAAAATAATAATGATATTTGCATGCTGTACAAAAATAACAAGCAGTAGGGGTCGGAAAAGACAAATTTTAAAACGTACAAACATGCCCAGACTTCTTATTTTTTCACAGGTCACACTGTTTTGAATTATTTATTGCAAATTTACCAGTTAAGAACACATGTAGATTACTACATCTGTGATTTTTGAAATAATTTTTTTGACAGGTGAATTAATTTCTAAATAATTTTTTTTTTGCATCACGAGCACTGGTGCATGCCCGAGATCCAAAGTAACTTTCCGCATGTACTATATCATATCGTTGCTACGAGTGTCGGTACACCCCACTCCAAAAGTATAAATACGTAAACTAATCTTTTCTTAATTAGTTGTTAAGGGTATGTACTATATCATATACTAGAAAGATACCCCACGTTGTAATAGGAAGGTTAAAAAAATATAGTTCAAAGGAAGGATATTTGATGCATAAATTTTTTTTAATGAAAATATGGAGGATTTGATTAGCCACGGTAGTCGAAAATCTAAATTTAATTAGTATGAAATGTTCGTATATTTAACAGCTAAAATTTGATGATGTGCAAAATTGTACGGTTAAAATAATTTATAATGTGAATAGCTTGCATGTACGAATGAATATCATTAATAAATATGAAATAGCATGAATAAATAAATGTCTCAAATAGTGGATGATGTGGTAATTAATGACATGGATAATTGAATGGCTCAAATAGCGGATGATGTGGACATATTGCATGTAGAGATAGACTAATTTAATGCATGTTAGTGGAGTTTTGTCTTATAATAAGTATAGATATCATATCGTTGGCATGTAGGAGAAGAAAGAGAAATTGATCCAAATCTAAGGCATAACTCCCTATATAGTTACTCATATGTCCTTCACGTACGACTGCGACTCTTTTTTAGCACTATCCCCGCACGGTTTCGTGTAGATAAAATTGGCGATGGGCTGGAATATCCCATCATATGCATCAACCAACTCCTCCCTCCCCCCCCCCCCCCCCCCCCGCCCACCCAGTGTTTGAATGTCATCAGCATAGAGTTCATTGTGAGGTACACATGATACAATAATTGGAGGATGTGTTGGAGGATGTTGTGTACTATGATTCGAAATCACCTAACATGATACAATGATTTCTTCAAATCCATGATAGAGTAATATAGGGTATAGTTGGGAGGCGAGAATAAGATAGGGAATATAGATAAGACAATTCCTTCCTGGCAGAATCTCTCTGATCCACAGATATATTTAACCACTCATCCAGTAGCTACGTGACACATAGGTCACAACTCAGTTCTTGTTATCCTCCGCTGAGATGGTATCACTACAAGAAATGTGTTGATTTGTGACCCTCTATTTTCGACACTAAATCGTCACTATGTTCAGTTTATGATGATTTTATGACCAAAAATAGATTGTCAAGAACTGAGCGTACATAATGAAATTTAACAACCATTTTATTGAAATCTTCATAAACCGTTTTGATGATATTGGATCGTCATAACCTTTACGATGGTTCAATATCATCTCTATCAGTGGCCAGGCCACACTAGATTATACTTGGCCAGTCCTATGTAGCAAATTTATGACAAAATCAAATCGTCTAAATCAAATATCAGCCCGCTCTAATTCGTTGGTCTATATGGGCCGAGCCAACAAACTCCAGCCTTTTCTTTTCTAGGCCTTGGACTTGTGGTCCATTTCTTTTGGGCCTTAGCCTTCATTACATGTTTTTTATTTTTGGGCCTTGGCCTTTTATATGATCCATTGCTCCTTTTTCAGGGTGCTCCTAGTTGCCGCCTTCAGCGACAAAACCGTGTTTCGCCGCGCACCCCCGCGCGCTTGTGCTGCTCCGCTGGGCCGCGGCCCATCAGCGCATAAAGGTAGTGTTTCGTTTTTTTTTTTTGCTTATTTCTGTTTTTTCTTTCTTTTTTTCTGTTTCTAAAATATGAAATGTTTTACAAAATCTGAATATTTTTTAAAACTGAACATTTTCAAAAATAAACATTTTTAAACATGAACATTTTCAAAATTTGAACATTTTTTAACACTTTTTTAAAAATAAAAATTTATTATTTTCATAATCTACTTTTAAAATTTAAAATAATTTTCAAATATGAGTTTTTTTAATCCGAACAGTTTTCGAATTTGAATATTTTCAAATCTGAACAGTTTTCAAATTTGAACATTTTTTAAATACGAACATTTTTTTAAATGAATATTTTCAAAAGCATATATAATTTTTAAATGTTTTTTAAATTCATAAAATTTTAAGGATTTGAACATTCTTAATCTGAACAGATTTTGAATTTGAACATTTTTAAAATCTGAACATTTATTAAAAATGAACATTTTAAAATATGAACAGTTTTTGAATCTGAACATTTTTAAATATGAACAGTTTTTGAATTTGAACATTTTCAAATCTGAACAGTTTTTTGAATTTGAACATTTTCAAATCTGAATAGTTTTGAATTTGAACATTTTTAAATATGAACAGTTTTTGAATTTGAACATTTTTAAATATGAACAGTTTTTGAATTTAAACATTTTCGAATCTGAACAGTTTTTGAATTTGAACATTTTCGAATCTGAACAGTTTTTGAATTTGAACATTTTTAAATATGAACAGTTTTTGAATTTGAACATTTTCAAATCTGAACAGTTTTTGAATTTGAACATTTTCAAATCTGAACAGTTTTTGAATTTAAACATTTTCGAATCTGAACAGTTTTTGAATTTGAACATTTTTTCAATATGAACATTTTAAAAATGAGTATTTTCAAAATCATGTACAAATTTGAAAATTAAAAATAAAACGAAAAAATAATAAAAAAGAAACGAAAATAAAAATAAACCAAAAAAGAAAAATAAAAGAGTCCGAAAAAACAGAAAAGAAAAGAAAAAAGAAAAAAACGAAAAAACTAAAATGAAAGAACGAAAAAGAAAATAAAAGAAACAGAAAAGAAAAACGAACAACGAAGAACAAAAAAAGAAAAGAAAAAAAAGAAAAGAAAAAAAGGAAAGGAAAAAAGAAATAGAAACGCAGAAAAAAAACGCGAACTGGGCCAAAAGCCGGCCCATACTACCCGCGAGGGGGTGAGCGGCAAGATTATTTTTGCCGCAAAGGGCGGCAAATAGGAACCAGCCCTTTTTCAGGATTTATCTGCTTTTTCTGAACTATTTCTATTACCATAATTTGGGTAGTGGACGTTTTAGGCCCAATACTATTTTAAGCCCAAACAGAGATTGTACTCATTTACATACAGTTAACATTTTTTCTGTTTTGCTGTCAAAGCAGCATATGTACACGGGAATAAAATATTGCTTTCACATCTTACAACTTAATCACATTAAACATAAAATCCATCGGAAAAAATACAATGTACAACCGGCACACAAATACATGACACATGACAAGCAGGTTGAAATAGCCCCAGCAAATCACATAACACATGACAAGCATGTTAAGATAACACATGACAAGCAGGTTCAAATAGCCCCATCAACATTCAGATAACACATGTTCAGATAACTACACCACCACATTCTTCTCTAGCAGGTCCGTACTAGCACCACTAGTTTCTGCTCCGGATTCGCTGACTTGTCCTAAATCAACAAGTGAACAATAACGCTAACTTTGTTCATTTTTTGCCACCTAATCATACACTGACGATCCAGATTGGATGATACAGGGGGGTGCAAACAGTGTTTTCTGAACAATGTTAATGTGAACAGTGGTGAGCTGATCGTGTCTTTTTTTTTTTTTTTTTTTTTTGATTTGTCATCTAACGGTGTCACCGCTGTAGGCACAACAAGTCAGCCAAGCTGCGCGACTAGTTTCTCACTAGTACCAATTATTACAGATTCCAATCATACATGATAGTTATGAAGCACTGACCTAAGCAATGGAAATGACACAAGATACTGTTACACGCATGGCTTATAGTGGTCAGCATTACAAATCATTGAGTACATAGAATTTTCGTGGAGAGGATTTTTTTTTTTTTTTAGCATAAGGCATCGAAATGCCCAGCTTTAACTTAATAAAGCCACGACCGGCAGCGTACAGGGTATCCACTGGGATCACCAGTTTGACAGGTAGCTTACAGGGGGGCCATAGCAGGCACGAATAGAAAGATAGGATTACAAAAGCATCAGCAACCCAGCTAGGAGCGATTATGTTGGGCAGTATGCGTGGCCGGCGAGTGAGTAGCAGCGTAGGTAGGCTGCAAGGCCTTCATCAACTCGTCAGCCAACGGGAGGAGCTTAGGCTTGATGAGCGGTCGCCACTGCTGTAAACAAAGAAGAGATTTGTAAAACAGGTCAGCAGGTTGGCGGGGAAATAGAGCTTCAATAGAAAACTTATTCCTCGTAGTCCACATCGCCCAGCAAAGCACAGCAACAAGGATCCAGAGCGCTTTTCTAGTTTTACCAGTAAAGGCGTTAATAATCACAAAAATGTCACTGAAGGTCAGGGGCTGCCACTGAACTCCCAACATGGAGCGCACTCCACTCCAGACAAATTGTGCTAAGACACACTCAAAGAAGATATGATTCACAGATTCAAGCCGCCCACACAGGGCACATAGGCCATCCGATGGGCCCTGACGCTTTGCAATCTGTTCTCTCGACGGCAAGCGGCCTCTGGCTAACTGCCACATAATTTTTTTAATTTTTAAGGGCAGAGAGATCGACCAGATATCCTTAGCAGCAACCATCTGTTCACCTTGGCACATTTTCTTGTACAGGGATTTGGTAGAGAATTGCCCCGAAGGTTCTAAGGACCAGGACACACTGTCCCTCCCTTTCTAAGGCACAGTCTCTTCAATTTCTGCTTGCAGGGTCTGCCACAGTTGTAGCTCCTCTTGACCAAAGGTTCTCCTGAACCTCAGCCTCCAACCATCACCCAAGTACGCCTGAGAGACCAGCAAGTCCGGCTCCAAACAAATACTCCCTCCGTTCCTAAATATAAGATGTTTAATCATTTATTCTTTCCTTCCGTATCTAGACATGTTTTAGTGCAAGGTTCATTTGAATCTTGCACTAAAACATGTCTAGATACGGAAGGAAAGAAGAGATGCTTAAACATCTTATATTTAGAAACGGAGGGAGTAGCAAACAATCTCTGGTATCTGTCTTTTAAGGGGCCCTCCCCAGTCCACCAATCATGCCAGAAAGAGATGGTAGTGCCAGATTTAAGATGGAAACGGGCTCCCAACTTGAAGAAATGTTTAATTTTATGGATGCTATGCCAAAATTGAGACCCACCCTGGGGGTTTGAGGCAAAGAGGTCCTGCACATTATACTTAGCGCGTAGGATCCTAAGCCAGATACACTTATCATCATCATCCGTGGTGAACAACCGCCAAATCCATTTACACATAAGGGCAATATTCATCTTTTTGGAGTTCATAATGCCAAGATCACCCTGGTCTTTTGGAAGGCACAAATGTTCCCATTTCACCATATGGTACTTGCGTTTGTTCCCAGCCCCTTCCCAGAAAAATCTGGCTCGGTGTTTGTCAAAACCCGCATGCGTACCATCGGCCAACAAAACTAAGCCCATCGCAAAAGTCGGTAGGCTAGAAAGGCAGGCATCAGTCAGGGTGAGTCTTACCGCAGAGGACATCAGTCTACCTTGCCAAGGTTCAGTCTTGTGCCCTAGCTTACCAACTAGGGGTTCCCAGTCCACAAAGGTAAGCCTGTGGTCACTCATAGGGAACCCTAAATAAGAAAAAGGGAATGTGCCTACTTGACAGTTAAGCACATCAGCCACTCTGGCTTGTTCCACCGGGGAACACCCCGTAACTAGAACTTCACTCTTATGGAAGTTTATTTTTAGGCCTGACAGGAGCTCAAAGCAAATCAGCAAAAATTTGAGATTGGCAATAGGTTGGTCAGATTTCTGAATCATTATCATCGTATCGTCAGCGTACTGAAGATGGGTGATTCCTCCCGGAATTAGGTGAGGAATCACACCTTGGATGTGCCCAGCCGCACTAGCTTTAAGCAAGATCGCATCTAGGGCATCAACTACAAAATCAAAGAGAAGAGGGGAGCTGGGATCGCCCTGACGAACCCCTCTCTTATTCCTAAAGAACGGGCCAACCTCACCATTGACAGAGATGGCAGTTTGGCCTCCCGAGACCAGCTGCATAATCCTATGAATTATGCCCATGTCAAAACCTTTTCGAAGAAGCACTTCCTTCAAAAAGAGCCAATTGACACGGTCATAAGCTTTCTCAAAGTCTAGTTTTAGGAGGATAGTTTCCTCCCCCTTAGACCTAATTTCATGTAAAATCTCATGGAGGGCAAGAGCACCGTCCACAATAAATCTACCTTTAATAAAGGCTGTTTGTGAAGGCGAGATGACCTGATGCGCTACCGGGGCTAATCTCGAGGCATAAGCCTTAGAAATAAACTTAAACAGGACATTAATGAGAGCAATTGGGCGAAATTGTTTGATTGACTCTGCTGCAGGCACTTTAGGGATCAAGGAGAGGAGCCCAAAGTTCAGACGGGCAATATCGACTGTTCCCAGCGCAAACCCATTCAGAATCTGCAGGATGAGATCTCTTGCAAAGGGCCAGCATGCTTTAAAGAACGCCACCGGCAGCCCATCGGGGCCAGGGGCCGTATCTGTCTTTGTGTCATGTAGCACAGCTTCCAGTTCCTCCATCGTAAAGGACCTAGCAAGGTCCTCATTTTCCCGGTCAGACACTGGGGGCCACAGGTTGTGGTTTAATTGCAGGAACTTCACTTCTTCCATTCCCATGAGGTCAGTGTAAAATTGATAAATGTGTGCCTGAAGGTCTGCTGGGGCTGTAATCTCTCCATGGTCAGTCACCAGGCGCACAATCGAGCATTTACGACTCCTGCCATTAGCCGCGGCACGGAAATACGTCATATTTGCATCCCCTTTTAGGGTCCAATTAAGGCGTCCGCGCTGGCGCCAATACTCCTCCTCAGCCTCAAAGATCTGGACCAGCTGCTCTTCGAGGTGGTAGCGGAAAGCCCACTGATCGCCCAACAGAGTCAGCCCTACCATCCAACTCTTGGATCTTGGCTAGGAGGAGCTGTTTGTTAATCCTGACTTGTTTTCCCAGGTTTGCAACCCACCCATTTAGATGTTGCCTAACTCCACGCGAAATACATTGCCACACATCTATCGTGCCCCATCTGCCCTCTGGACCAGCTGCTAGAGTTGTCCAGGATTCATGTAGTTTTTCTTTGAAACCCGGGATCGAGAGCCAATTAAGTTCAAAGAAGAACCTTGCAGACCTCACTGGCCTGTTAGTTTCAGTATCCAGGATGAGGGCGGTGTGGTCCAAGCCCACGCTGGTCTCGGCCTTAAGCAAGGACAGAGGGAACAGACGGTCCTACTCAGGAGCCACCAGCACTCTGTCCAGGACGCTACGAACTGGCTGAATTTGCTTGTTAGTCCACGTATATCTAGCACCCACTCGATGAATCTCTCGGAGCCCCATTCTAGCTATGGTATCATTGAACATATTGACCCGCGGCTAGTTCACATTAGCATTATTTTTATCACAGCTACCTCGAATGAGGTTGAAATCACCCCCAACCACCACTGGGTAGGGAGCAGAGGAAGCTTGGCTCTCAAGTTCCTCAAGGAAGGCAGCCGATCTCCCGTGATCAGCAGGGCCATAAACCCCAATGAAAGTCCATTTGGACCTCGTTGCTAAGTGCATAAGGTTGGCACAAACAACAAACTGCCCTTGCTAAAAGCTTGAACCTCCACCGTACTGACACGGCAACCCAGTAGCATGCCTCCAGAGTGGCCTACCGCCGGCAACCAGTACCACAGGAAGAGCTCACCACCATCTAAGTTTTGCAGTTCGTCATCGGCAAAGTCTTGACGGATGGTTTCTTGAATACAGATAATATCAACCTTCAGTTTTTTCAAAAACTCGCGGAGTTGGGTTCTCCATCCCTTGCGGCCGAAGCCACGCATATTCCAGAAGAAGATCTTCATTGGTTCACCGACGTGGAAACTCGTGCTTGGCGAGCTGGGGTGACCCTAAGATTGGTCCTCATTCCTACAGCGTAAGTCTTGGTTTTTCGTTTCTTTTTTGGGGAGTCCTTCTCCAGAAAGAGCTCAGCTAGGGTCAGATTATCATCATCCAGCCCAGTGGACTCAGGGCACCCTGCCTCCGAGTCCACAGCCAGCTGGCCCGCACTTGGACCAGAGACTGGAGGCTTATCATAGGATTTGTGTGCTTCTTCCTCCCTCTTCTTTTGCGCAGCAGACTCCTTCTTTTTCGTTTGAGAGGAATTTTCAGTCTCAAATATGGGAAAGGCAGCCTTATATCTTTGTGCTATCATATAATCTACACAAACGAGATGATAATGAATTAAAATATTACATCCTGATAATATTATACAATCTGCAGTTGAAAACTATAGTTACGCAAATCTGAGCTATTAGTGTAGCTAGACTTAGAATCAGACATGACTGTGTGATATAATATACAGTTGAACATAACTGCAAAATGTGAAATCGATGGTAGGTTTTCACAAGTATACAATAATCCAACACCCTCAAGTAACTTAACAACACAAAATCCAGGGAACAGACGGCTGAAAAAACTTTACCAGGATATTCAAGCATTTGCTCACCTTGTTGCACCAAAGAAGGAGGCCACATCATGATGTAGGGCTCGACAGGGCTTGCATATCCATCATCATAGAGCTTGTTCGGTGTCGCCGTTTCCAGGCAGAAGGTGGCACTTGGCATACGCATCATGCTCAATAGACAGGTACACAAATCCATCAATAAATGCCTCAATCCGCACCGTGGCATCATCCTCCGGTGAACACTTTGTGACATCAATAAATGTATTCAGTGGAAATTTTCCTTCCAGCATCCATTTCTCAACACCATCATCATCGTCAGCTCTCCAAAACCAAACAAAAAGCGTTCCTATCTTTGCATTGGAGTCATCTACGCCAACCATACAGAGCTTCCCATCCTTGGTCTGACCAAGCCTAAATAGACTAGGACCATCCAAAAACGGCGGCAGATCCACTCTAGAGAATTGCATTCTCGCAATGATTGAGAACGAGTATGAAAGTGACACCAGATACTGTTACACCAACGCCTTATAGTGGTCTTACAAAGAATTGAGTAGACGGATGTTTAGTGGAGAGAAATATCCAGCCTCAAATACGGGAAAGGCGGCACTTTATATCTTTGTGTTATCATATAATCAGCACAAAGCAAGTGATGAAGAATTAAAATATTGCATCCTCATACTGTTATACAATTGGCAAATGAAATACTATGATTATGCAAATCGGGCATATCAGTGTATATAGAGTTACAATCAGGCATTGTTGTGTCACATCATTAAAAGAAGTTGACCATAACTGCAAAATTCAAATCGATGGTAGGTTTCCGCAAGCACAGTACAATAATCCAACACCCTCAACTAAGTTAACAGCATAAAAATCCAGGGACATTTACCTGGATATTCAAGCATTTGCTCACCTTGTTGCATACCAAAGAAGGAGGCCACGCCATGATGTACGGATTGACAGGACTTGCATATTTATCATCATACAGCTTGTTCAGCTTCTTTGTTTCCAGGCAGAAGGAGAGAAGGCACATTGCATTCCTAATATCCTCAATAGACAGGTACATAAACCCATCGATAACCGCCTCAATGCAAATATCATCGGTTTGGTAAGACTTCTTTGTAGCATGAATAAATGTAGCCAGCGGAAACTTTACTTCGAGCATCCATTTCTCAACACCGTCGTCATCATCGGCTCTCCAAAACCAAACAACAAGCATTCCTATATTTTCATCGGAGTCATCTGCGCAAACAAAACAGAGCTTCCCATCCTTGGTCAGGCCAAGCCTACATAGCGTAGGGACTATATTTCCCGTAATTGATGGCAAATCCACTCTGGAGAATTGCATTGTCGCTATGTTGAAAGCGAGCATATAGGCATGCCTAATGTGCATCCAATAGATGGATCCATTCACCTGTGTGCCAAAGTAAAACGAGAGGGTGTCATCCCCATAGTCCTCGGGTCGCCGCGGCATCAGAGACTCCACCCACGGCAAAATCTGCCACTCCCTGGTGGCCGATGAGAAGACAGCGATGAACGCCGGCACCTGGATCGACGTGTCCCGGTGTTGGACGCAAACCATACTGAACGACCCCTGGTCCTCTTCGGAAGTGACAAAGTGGAACTCAAGGTATGGGGCGAGGAAGATCTTCTCGGGTGGCCGTGGTAGGAGCTCCAGTGCATGCGAGAGGGGGTTGTAGGCGGCGATATGGCCGGTGGTATAGTTGACGAGGACGACGTAGCCGCCGTGGCAGCTCTCCATCTCCCACCCAGAGTCGGAGTCGGCGCTGTCTTCTGGGAGGCTGGTGAGGAAGAAATCAGCGCCGCGGATGGCGGCCGTGAGGTCCGGATCAGAGCGGCTGCAGATGGGGACAAACGGAGGGACGGCGATGCGGCCGGGGACGGCGAAGAATCCAAGGAGCTGGGGCGCGTGGAGCGCCTGGAAGCGGCGGCGGAAGTCGGGGGACGATCGGGCGGCGTGGAGGAATGTGCGGCAGGCGAGGGCGGCACGGACGAGGCTCGGGAGGGATGGGAGGAGGAGGAAGATCTCGCGGAGGAGGTCGTCGCCGATATCAGCAATCGTCGTGGGAGCCGTTGGCGGGCGTTTCGCCGGCGGCGGCGGTAACCCTAGCTCGGACGCCATGGCTGTCGAGTTCGAATTCGAAGACTGTCGAATCTCTTCAGAAACAAAGGAGAGCGGAAGGAACCTCTCGCTTGCTAGTTGCTACGTGGCACAGGCCTACCTGCCCATCACACAAAGAGTATGTCATGGGGCTCGTAGCAGTTTCAGGCCCAGTTACGCAGGACGGAGCTTCTTTGTCAGTTTTGTTTTTCCTGAACATGACCATCCATTCCCAAACTAATCACCAGCCTCCAGCGTATGATTACACACATTAGACATAGCTTATGCTTAGCTCCAGCGTATCTTTGTACCCTACTACTCCCTCTGTAACTTAATGTAAGACGTGAGCTGGTCCAACGTCTTACATTAAGTTACAGAGGAAGTAGAATATAGTATGAAACTACAGTTTAGCTTGCCCTCTTCACACCATAAAAAACTGAACGTGTTTAAACAAGAACTCATCTCATCAGAAGAAATACACCATGATCACTCAAGAGTCTAGTTCAGCTGTCAATACGAGGCCATAGGCACTTTGCACATTTATCATCAACTCTTTTTTTCTCCCTTTTCTTCTAGCCATCAAATTCTGCATGTATCCTCAAGACACGATCTCTCACAGTTCAGTTATGCATCTAGAGAGCAGTGGTCTTGCTCATACGGGACCTCTTCTCATCCTTGATAGGAAGAAAGGCATCTATCTCCACGACTTTTGCCACATCAGCTTATTTGTACAAGTGCAGGGCTGCGACAATAGCAGAAGGAGATTCGGGACCATCATTTGCCACACGGTCTATTAACTTTGGTTTCTGAACCCTCCTGAGGCATAAAATAATTTTAGAGTAAGTAAGATTCATAAAAGTAAGATCCAAGTGTGTGTATAGAAAAATTGTGCAAGGCTACATATTCCAGTGATACATGATAGAATTATTTAGCCTTGACCTAAGCAATGAAAGTGCAAGATATTGATACACCAATGCCTTATAGTGGTCAGCATGACAAATCATTGAGTACACAGAATTTTAGTGGAGAGGAATTTCCAGCCTCAAATATGGAAAATGCAGCACTTTATATCTTTTTTCTATCATTTAATCTACACAAACCGCATGAAAAAGTTATACGATCTGCAGCTGAAATACTATAGTTACGCAAATCAGACATGTTAGTGTAGCTAGACAGGATAGAGTTATGCAGCACTGACCTAAGCAATGGAAGTGACACAAGATACTGTTACACCCACGCCTTACAGCGGTCAGCACTACAAATCAATGAGCACATAAAATTTACGTGGAGAGTAATTTTCAGTCTCAAATATGGGAAAGGCAGCACTATATCTTTCTGCTATCATATAATCTACACAAACGACATGATAATGAATTACAATATTACATCCTGATAATATTATACAATCTGCAGTTGAAATAGTATAGTTACGCAAATCAGAGATAATAGTGTAGCTAGACTTAGAATCAGACATCACTGTGTAATATAATAAACAGTCGAACATAACTGCTAAGGTGTCAAGTGGGATCCCACCTAAGTCCCACTTCTAGTTCATTTGGAAATTTCTAGAGTAATTTTTGAGGAAAATTATACACTACAAAATTTCAAATGAACTACAAGTGGGACTTAGATGGGATCCCACTTGACACCCTACATTAACTGCAAAATGTGAAATCGATTGTAGGTTTTCAGACATTTAATATAGAAAATGCAGCACTTTATATCTTTTTGCTATCATTTAATCTACACAAACCTCCTGAAAAAGTTATACAATCTGCAGCTGAAATACTATAGTTACGCAAATCAGACATGTTAGTATAGCTAGACTTAGAATCAGGCATTGTGTAACAACATAAAAAACAGTTTACTATAACTGCAAAATGTCAAATCGATGGAAGGTTTTCACAAGCATACAATAATCCAAAGCCCTCAAGTAACTTAACAGCATAAAATCAAGGGACCAGGCGTCTGATGAACAAATTTTACCATCATAATCAAGAAATAGCTCACCTTGTTGCATATCAAAGAAGGAGGCCACGCCATGATGTAGGGATCGACGGGGCTTGCATATCCACCATCATAGAGCTTGTTCAGCTTAGCTGTTTTGAGGCAGAAGGATAGGAGGCACCTGGCATACGCATCATACTCAATAGACAGGTACACAAACCCATCAATAAATGCCTCAATCCGCACCGTGGCATGATCCTCCAGTGAACACTTTGTGACATCAATAAATGTATTCAGTGGAAATTTTCCTTCCAGCATCCATTTCTCCACACCATCATCATCGTCGGCTCTCCAAAACCAAACAAAAAGTGTTCCTATCTTTGCATCGGAGTCATCTGCGCCAACCATACAGAGCTTCCCATCCTTGGTCTGACCAAGCCTAAATAGACTAGGACCATCCAAAAACGGCGGCAGATCCACTCTCGAGAATTGCATTGTCGCAATGTTGAGAACGAGTATGTAGGGTTGTCTGATGTGCTTACAGTAAACGGATCCATTCACCTGCTTACCAGTGTAAAACGAGACAAGTGAGTCGGTCTCTACCGAACGCAAAACCTTCCACTCCCTAGTGGCTGATGAGAAGACAGCGACGCAGAACGGCGAATACGGAACACAGACCACACGGAACAACTCCTGGTCCTCTTTGGAGAAGACAATGTGGAACTCAATGCAGCGAGAGAGGACGACTTCCTCAGGTGGCTGGGGTAAGACATCCAGCGCCTGCGTGAGGGGGTTGTAGGCAGCGATCTGACCCGTGGTAGGGTTGAAGAGGATGAAGTAGCCACCGTGGCAGCTCTGTAGCTCCCACCCAGGGGAGACAGTGCTGCTCCCACCCAGTCGGGTAAGGAAGAAATCGGCACCACGGACGGCGGCTGCGACGTCCGGATCAGAGCGGCTGCGGAGGGGGGAAAAGGGAGGGCTGGGGCGGCAGGTGACGCTGAAGAATCCAAGGACCTGGGGCGGGTGGAGCTCCTTGAAGCGGCGGCGGAAGGCGGGGGAGGATCGGACGGCGTGGAGGAAGGTGCTGCAGGCGAGAGCGGCGCGGACGAGGCTCGGTAGGGAGGGGAGGAGGAGGAAAATCTCGCGGAGGAGATCGTCGCCAATATCAGTAATGGTGGTGGGTGCCGGTGGCCGGTGTTTGGCCGCCGGTGGCGATAACCCTAGCTGGGAGGCCATGGCTGTCGAGTTCGAGCTCGGGGAAACGGCGACTGTCGAATCTCTTCATCAGAAAAAAAAATTGGCTCGTAGCAGTTTTAGGCCCAGCTACAGAGGACGATGCTTCTTTGTCAGTTTTTTTTTTTCCGACACCGTGGCCGTCCACGAGACCACGACCATCCATTGCCAAACTGATCACCAGCCTCACGAACTGACGAACGTTCCGCCGATCCTGGCCATCTTCTAGCCGGAGCGCTGCCGCCGGCGACGAAGTCGTCATCTGCGAGCACGACAAACCGGAGCCGGCCAGCGAGCCGGACGGAACCAATTAAGTGGGAATTGACCAGACCATGGCGCGGCCCGTCGACTGCGACCTGGACCCGGAGCTCCAGAACGTGTCCCTGGACACGCTCTTCCTCATCGTCCTCCAGGCCGCCGTCGTCATCGCCCTCGGCAAGTTCATCCACCTCTCCCTCCGCCGCCACAACCAGCCCAGCGCTATCTCCCAGATCATCGTACGCACCCCCACATTCCCCCATTGCACACGCGCATCTTCCCCAACCATTTCCTTTCTACCGTACCTCTGAATTTCTCTGATCAATGAGCTTCAACGCAGGCGGGGATCATGGTGGGGAGCCTGGGCCTTCACGAGGTGATCGTGCACGTGGACGTGGTGAACGTGGAGGACACGTACGAGTGGTACGTCTCCGAGGCGCGCATCTTCTACATGTTCTACGTCGGCCTCGACGCCGACCTCGCCGCGCTCTGGAACGACAGCCGCCGATGCACCGTCGCCACCTACGCCAGCGTCGCCACATGCCTCCTCCTCGCCGCCTTCGTCTCCGGGGGCATGTACGGCAGCATGATGCACACGCCCGTCAGGTCGCCCGAGCTGCTCGCCGCCGTGCTCATGCTCACCATCGCCAACACATCCTCCGTCGACGTCTCGCGCATGGTCCACGAGATGGGCCTCGCCGCCACGGGCACCGGCCGCCTCCTCGTCGCCACGGCCATCGCCACCAACGTCATCTGCATCGTCGGCGAGGGCGTGTTCTCCTGCATGAAGATGGCCTCCTCCAGGACGCCCGGGTACAGCGCGTCGCAGCGGCTGGGTCTCGGCGTGCTGGCGCTGCTCAAGGTGGGCATCGCGCTCGCGCTGCTCCGGCCGGCGGTGGCGTTCATGAACCGCCGCAATGCCGGGCGGCACCGCATCGGGAACTGGGAGCTGGCGCTGATCCTCGTCGCCGTCTCCTTCGTCGGCAACTTCTCGCGCCGGGCCGGGTTCGACGGGATGCCGGCGAGCCTCCTGCTGGGGCTCAACTTCAGCGCCATGTCCGGCGCCGTCGTCGTCCCGGCGGTCCTCCTCACCATCCTCGGCCTCGTCGGCAAGTGCCTCGGCACCATGGGCGCCGCGAGGTTCCTGCACATGCCGCTCTCCGACGCCGCGCGCTTCGGCGTCGTCCTCAACATCAAGGGCCACGTCAACATGATCGACATGAGCTTCGCCAGCTCGGAAGGGATCTGGGCGGAGCAGGCGCTGATGGCGATGGTGATGGGGAGCATGATCAGCACCGTCATCGCCGGGCCGGTGTTCTCCGTGGTCTACCGCAGGGAGAGGGAGGCGTACCTGAGCAGCGGCCACAGGTCACTTGAGCGCCTGGTGGTGCCCGAACAGTCGTCGGAGCTGAGCATGCTCGCCTGCGTGCACGGCATGCGCGGCGCGCCGGGGATGCTGAGCGTCGTCGAGCTGCTGGCGAGCAATCCCGGCGTCCAGCCTGCCGTGCACGTCCTGCACCTCTACGACGCCGCGCGCAAGCACGCCCGCGCCGGCACTGGTGGCGCCAAGCGCTACCACGAGCAAGTCCAGATCGACAGCGACAAGCAGGTGGACCGCCTCAACGACGCCGCCACGCAGGTGAACTGGTCCGTCGACTTGTTCGCCTCCGTCACCGGACTCATCATCCGCCAGATCGACGCCGGCGACCGCGGCCCGGTCACGAACCTGAAGACCGTCCGCCGCTGCACGGAGGAGGTCCGCGCAGGCGTACTGCTGGTTCCGTACCACAAGGAGCAGCACTACGATGGGAAGATGGTGTGCCGGTGGGAGGACCGCCGGCGGCTGTGTCTTGGCGCGCTGGAGCGCGCGCCGTGCACCGTCGCTGTCCTCGCTGACCGTCCGTTCAGGAACGGTGGCACAAGCTTCCAGCTGCCGACCAAGATATCTACGAGCGAGGAGACGTTAGGGAACCAGCGCGACGACCGGGCCGCCGCGCCGACCCACGTGGCCGCCGTCTTCCTCGGCGGGCCCGACGACCGCGAGGCTGTGGCTTTCGCATGCCGCCTCGTCAAGAACGAGACCGTCAGCCTCACCGTCATCCGCTTCGTGCAGCGTGGCAAGCACGACCACGCCGACGACGGCACGATCAAGACGACACGAGCCCATGATCATGCCGACGGGGAAGTGACCGTCGTGGTGGACACAGGCGTCGCGGGCGACGACCCCGACGAGGGCTGCATGGCGGCGTTCCGCCGCGAGTACGTGGCGAAGGAGCTCGCGTCGTACGTGGAGAAGGCGGTCAGCGCACCGGCGGACGTGGTGGAGGTGCTGCGCGGCATGGCCGGGGCGTACGCGCTGGTCGTAGTGGGGCGCGGCGAGCGGCAGCCGGCGGGGCTGGTGGCAGGGCTCGAGCGCTGGGTTGAGTGCGCAGAGATGGGCCCGGTCGGGGACATCCTCGCGTCGGATGAGTCGCTGGAGATGGGCTCCGTGATCGTCGTCCAGCAGAAGAAGGCCATGCCGCCGCCGCTCGATCTCGACCCACCGGCGATTCCGATCTGATACATGTGCAAAATGTAGAATTAAATCGGACAAAACTAAACTATAGACAAAGTCGTAGATGTGTATACTTAGAGAGCGTACAAGGACTAGAACAAATTTGTACTGCGTAGGTTTTTTTTTTTTTTTGTCCCAAGAGGCTTACATCCGGACCCGCCAACTATATCTTAACAATGCTTTGTCGCCTGTCGGACAACCTTAACAATGTCAAATTAGTGGTGACAGTAAAAAAAAGTTCAGTATCAACAATTCAGTCATGCATATCAAATATTCCACATAGTAAATGTTTCTTATGCAGAGACACTGATTGCACCCACGAAATGGAAACGACCCGACATCGTCGAGCAGGGTCTAATTTGCCCCCACAATCAAAAAAAAAGTTGAGTTCATTCCCACCATAGATCACTTATGCCAAGGAGTGAACGGCACGTATCTCCTTGACGGTCGGACCATTGTGATAGAACTAAGGGAAAGTCGTGATAGATGTCACCAGGCATGACACATTTACCACCAGGGCGGATCGTCGACTCCCCCAGTCTCAGGCTTCACCGGAGCCGGAGCAGACATCCTCGGCAAGCAGCTCGACTTCCAGCTCGGCCTGCTTCACCGGAGAACTTGTGCTCCACGAGCATCGTCGTAAAGACGGCCGCCTCTACCTAGGTAGGTACATGTAAGTACACACACACTCACTCCTCTAATACATGGCTCTGCTTCAGCGACTCACATTTACAGCTTATATTACACATGACATCTTCATAGGCATATATATACACACACGCAGTCCTGGTGTTCTTCTACCTTGCCTACAAGCTGATTCTCTGGTCCTTCGTCTGATCGTCTCCTGCTCCTTCTCAGCGTGCCAGAACGGGTGCTCTACCGCCTGTATCAAAATGAGGGATGTCGTAGGAGAGCAGACCGTGCAAAGGGGTGGGAACAGTCTTAAAGATTCCAGGTTCATTTATTTTGCGAAAGAAGATCCAAGACTATGAAGGAAATCTCAGGAAAAAGTTTATACTAACTGTTTTACTTTTTTTACAACGATGAATAGTGGTCAGACTGTATCACGAATGAGTGGCAGTTAACTATTAACACCCACTGCCATATGTTTCCTTGTTTTCTTGATCAAACACATACATCTGAAATATTTGTGTATGAAAAAAACAAAAATGATATAGTGGTGAATATAGACAAGGATGCAATACCTAACACAGCCGTGGACGCCACTCTCACGATGCAATCCTAATTCCTCAGTATATGAAAGAGGATATACTGCAAAGTCATGTAGAGCGTACAGTGCGTGTCCGTGAAGCCCAGACTCCAAAGACCAGGAACCAGGAAACAAACAAGATCGCCCAGCATCGCATTGATCCAAACTGGATTCTTGGGAAGACCTGCAAATATATAGGATGATGAAAATTACACCATAGGTAGTCATACAAACAGTGCCACCAGCAGGAAGTATCATCAGTTGTTTCTGAGTAAGTGCTCGCAATAAAAGTTCAGGACATGCCAAAAAAATGCCATATATGTCGAGAATCATAGTTTACTTACAAATCTCAGCGAGATTATTATTGTCAATGAACATAGACCTCCTAGAAGCATATGAAGACAAATTGCAGCAGCTTTCTGCACAGAAATTTCAAAAATGAGGAAAACCATCACACATCTGGTCAATAGTTCATGCTGATCTGGCAATTATACATGCAGATAGCACCATACACATACAGAGAAAGGAAAGAAAGTTTCACATGATAAGCATGACGAGAGTACAACCTGAGGATATAAAGTCACAGCTACACGTAAGTATTCTGCTCTGGACTACCATATTTTAGATCGGCAAACAGTTAATTGCTAAACCCCGCGACTTATGAACAAAGACACATGTTAACTTCTGAAATTTTACTAGCCGTTACTATACTGTATTGTCAGGAAAAAGGGGCCTATCATAACATGGAAAAGTATGAGTTGGTGCATACAGGAATGTGCACTAATAATTTTAAGATGCACACCACATTCAGAAGATAAAATTGATAGGAACCACAAGAATAAAACTGCTGCTTTATGCATCTAAAAATATCATCTATGTGTAGCTGAATGTTCATCCGAAATTATTGTATTTACTTTTGTTGAACACAAATATAAGGTTTTTCTATCTGTGAAAGAAAACTACTCCGTAGAAGAAATTTGAATGATCCTGACCAGAAAGAGTGGCATAACATTTGAACACCACAGCAAACACAGAAAATAAGAATGAAACTTTGAAAGTAGATACCTTGCCAACGAGTGGAGCAACAAACCATGCAAGAAGAACAAAACCAAGGGCAATAGCAACAAAAACTCCAGTACCCCCAAAACTCCGCCTTGCATGTGCTGCCCTTGCGGCCACAACACCAAGTTCTACAGAAATATTACTTGGGCTAACTTGTGGTTCTTCGTTGTGCCGCTGAGAGAACACCACATGTGAATTGTGAGGATTGAACCATGACGATATCTCGCAGAGCCGCTGTCTCCGTATCGCCGCAAGGGCGACCGGATCAACAGCTGCATCCGCGCGATACTGCGAGTAAGACAGCTCCCCCGTAGACGTCCTCTCCCTCAGAGCCTCATAATCCTTCAGGGACGCGAGGACCTTGTTGAAATCCTCAGGCCTCACGTTTGCAGCGACATTCCCGCATATCTCACACACGGTGGATCCGTGGCTGACAAACCACTTGAGTGCACACGCGTAGTGCGCTAGAGCCAGCTCGTTCTTGCAGGAGCATCCAAGGGTCACGACGTCGTCCTGAGGGCGCAGAAGGCCCGACTCCACGTCGGTGGCGCACACAAATATCTCCCCCTCAGGGCTTATGAACTCGAGGAACGCAGGAGCGTCGGGGCCATCCTTGCTGGTGGAAGTCTTGGCAGCGTCGTTGGTTAAGTCCTTGCCGGCGCACGACAGAGAAGGGGGTAGAATGCCTAGGAAACCGAGAGCGGACTCGCCTCTCAGATCGGGCTCCACACAGTGGCACACCCGGCAGATGGGGAGGCCGTAGTCTCTGTCGGTGCTGCAGTTTGATACACGGGGGGTGCCTGGTTTCTGGTCGTTAACCGGAGCAGGTGGCTTGATAGCGTCCGACTTTCCACCTCCGTCCGGTTGCACATCTTGCTCCTCCAGGCCCATTGAGTCGATTGATCACCTAGTGATCCTTCAAGCTTAAAAGGATATAACACCACCTATGAGAAAAGAGAGCATGAGGTTAGTGACTTAGTACTGTGCTAGTACAACAGAAATATACCCTAGGAGTGACAGAGTGATGGTACAAGTTTGAAGACACAAAGAGATGGACTGAAAGCCGTGTCTTCAAATTTCAGTATACTAGCTAGCAGCCTGCTTCCTAGTAAGAAGCAATCAACTTAGTTGTAGCATTTTTTATGAATTAGTTGCAGTTTGAACTACAAACTGATTTCGCGGGCTTATGTAAGCGGGACGTCGGCGTGCATCCCTATAGCAGGGGAGTTATGCATACCTATTTATGCAGATACAGGATGCAGAACAAAGCATAGAATTGATTACCAGGACTGACAAACTGAGCCACCCAAATGACGAATGAATATTCAGCCCAGCTAAGATATAACAGTAGTCACTAGGGGATGCAGTTCTATCTAGAGCCCTCACCTCGCCGGCGCGAATTTCACACTTAATAAAAATGCAATTAAAGGATGGGATCCGATGCTGATAAGCAAGAAGGGGATGTGTGAACACTACGCTAGTGGTGAAGACGGAGAGGCAGTAAATCTGGGGCGGGAGGAGGCACCTGTCCCACTCGGCCTGGGCGAGGAAACCGATCGGCGAAGCCTTCTTGCCTGCGGCACGGGAGAAGAGAAATCCATTGAGACGAGGTACCCAGCAGGCAAGCAGGGGAGGGAAGGGAAATTGGATCCTTACCTTACCTAGGCCTGCTCGGACCTGAGCAGCAGCGGCGGCGGCGGCCTTGGACGGATGACGGCCGCGACGGAGGCGGGAGATCGGAGCGAGGCGCCAGCCGGAGTCGAATCGCCCTAGCCGGATCTTTTTTTTTCTTTCCTTTTTGGTTGCTTCCGAACGTGGCGGTGACGCGAGGAGGAGGAAGAAGAGTGGAAAGAGAGCAGCGTCAGTAGTCGGCCGTCGCTCGCCTCGCTGTTTGGTGGGTGGGTGGGGCCGCTGGAATCTGGCGGCATCGTGGGGCCCTTCTTACAGCTGCTCTAGTCCAATTCCTGTTCCCTTGCAGTTTCAGATGATGACATGGATAGAGTAGATTTTTCTTGTGCGAAAACAATAGCGCACGAAAATTCCAGCACAGCAAAAAATGAAAAAGAGCTGGCATTATCAACTGGACTCAAATGTGTGTAATCCTGATTGGGCTGAAAACCACAAATGGAACCCTAGATTGTTTTTTCACAAACACTCGAAATCGGTATTTGTAAGTTTTAAAAAAATTCTGCAAAAACTTCTAGCGATAGATAATCGTACAAAATTTCAATCCAAAATTCGTTATATTATGGGATATAAAAAAGACAAATCTTACAAATTTCGAGCCTTCAAAATATGCACGGTTCATCGCGTCCAGATCCATCTATTTGACATTTTTGCTCAGCCCATAATACAACGAATGTTGGACTAAAATTTGCACGATGATATATCTCAACATTATATATACCTCAATTTTTTCTGATTTTTTAATACTTACAAATATTAATTTCGAATTTTGTAAAAAAACAAGCTTCATGTAACTCGGGTTTCATTTGTCCTCTCTCCGATTGGGCTTGTTATATAAAGACATTGTTGTATAGACAAAGTAGACCGGACAAATATCATGGGCCACATCATCGATCATGTTGCTTGATGCAAAATTTCCTCAAGAAAAAACGGCTTCAAGATTAGCGTGAGCAAGGAACTCGTGTCGAATATGTAGTCTATCACCTTTTCATCTGGACTTACGTTGAGCGTAGGAGTCGAATACATATTAATCAAACAAAACGGACTTGTCCAATCAAGCAAGCTCTTTGGTTAGTCATATCATAGCTACAAAACACATGTTCATTGAATGGGAGGGGGGGGGGGGGTATATGTTTTGAGATTGAATTGAACATAAAGCTCAATTTTTACGATTGCTGGATTGTCTTGGATTGAACTTACTTTACATTATGTCGTAGAAAAATAACCACGAAAACAATCAAATTTGGTTTGGTAGACAAAACAAGATTATAAATATCATGCAATGTTCAATAACTCTGTATGATTGTCATAATTGATACTAATATGTTCATTATTAATAATATGGAGTGTGGCATGCGTGATAAGCAGAAAATAGCCGAGCCGAGTCCATGTGGGCTAGAAAGATGAAAAACGTGCTAGACGGATTATGGATGGAAGTTGGGTGGTTTTTAGTGGGACATAATCTCTAAGAAAAAAATCACACTTTTAAAAATTGGTGAAACCTCGAATTTAATTACTCATCCGGTCGGTAATTTAAGAGATACCAATATTCATATGAATCAAACATTTCTAAGTTTGACTGTCTTGTTTTCTTTGCTGCGGGGTGACCTCGTTGTTACAAGCCGGTAGATATTAAATACTAGATCTATCCCAAAATATGATTTTTCATGTCATATACTTCAATACTTGCATTTTACGTGAGGCAATACGTTTAGTCAAAAAACGACGGTTGAACTATCACCTTGAAGCACCACTATCTTGGATCAGAATGTCATCATCTTAAATCGATCGTATTCTCTTACCATGGACAGGTGACAACCACGAGATTGCCATGTCGAGTTCACGTGTTCACGTGTCAAAGAAAGAGGCAAGCCACGCAACAGTATGGCAGTTGATACGACTGCAGTTGGGCAGCAGATTTCGTAATGAAAATTCAAACTTCAAAGTCAAATTTTCGACCCACTCCACATTTGTCCGGGCCACAGCCGCGCGCCGGCCCACCTGCCAGTGACGCGTGCGGTGTGCCGGTGCGTCGGCTCGGTGGCTGCTCCGTTGCTTGACCAGACTTCTTCGCTTCTCCCTCCACCTCCACGACACGACTCTTCTCGACCCATCTCCTATATCAGCCACCACTCCGGCGGGCGGTGAGCAGACGCAGCAGAGCTCGCCTCGACGGCCATGGCGACCAGCGAGAAGCCCGGCGCGTCCATCGACCCAGAGGTCGCGCTCGCCTACAAGTTCCCCGAGGTAACCAACCCCTGCGCCCCTCCCAGCCTCCACTCCCTCCTCCCCCTTCCGGTTCCTCTGAATCCGCGCCCCCTAATGCTCTCTCCCGCGCGCAGGTCTCCTTCGCCTACGACGAGAGGTGCGGACCTCACCGCCAGCCGCCCGCCCGCCCGTTTGTCCTGGGTTGATCTGACCGGTTAGTTCCTCGTGCTCACGTCGTCTCCCTGCTCCTCCCTGCAGGGACGTGGCGCTGTACGCGCTCGGGGTGGGCGCCTGCGGCACGGACGCCGTCGACGACAAGGAGCTCCAACTCGTGCACCACATCGACGGGCAGCGGCACATTAAGGTCCCCCCATGCCCCATCCCCTCTCCTGCCCCTCCTTCAATCCCCTTTCGTTTTGGAGCGAGTTTGGTTGCTGTCACGACGCTCTAACTGCAGCGATTCGGCTGTGGAGATTGATTTTCGGGGACAAACGCGTGCACACTATTTTACAAAAATTGTGCTACCCTTTTGGAATTGTACATGCAGGACGTGGGAATAGTTTACAAAAACTGGAGTAAGTGTGAACTGGCAACTTCCAATTTAATGTTGACTACAAACTGAAATGATTGACTGCATCAACCCCCCTTGTTTAATTAAGGGCCATCTCAGTATCTCACACATCCTAGGACGTCCTGGGAGGATTTTACAATTTGCCAGACTTTACTTGGCAGCTCATGTTTGAGATTATTACGTAGATGAGCTGTATCAACCTTAGGATAATTAATAATATCTTGACAGGCCATGTCAAAAGTCTTATTTTGACTCTGATGTCATTAAGTCGTCTCTAGTAAATTTTAGATGAATGAGGAGCTGCATGTTCTCCTGGCTGGTGAGAATAATCTTCTCATGGAGAAAGAATCTTAAATTAATTCATGTTATCGTGGAAATCATTAAGCTTCCAATGTTAGACAACACTTAGTGATTCGGTTGACTTGAGAGTCATCCAAGGATTCTGAAAAACAAGGTGACTTTATTGATAAATTATGTTGAGTCATCCAAGGATTTTCATCTGGTTGCCATCTACTAATTATGAGAATTCAAAGATGCATCTTCGTCTTACCCGTTTTCAAAGCCCAATCGATTTTGGTACCCTGGCATCGTTTTACATGCATATTCATGTTACTTTTATACTGACATGTTACTTTGGCATCTGCTTAACATATCATCCATAAATTGTGCATGAAATGTTCGAAAGATCTGAGTCGTATTGACTATAGTAAAAGCAATACTCTGTCAGACTGATACTCATCATTTTGGTATTTATATTAAATTGCAGGCTCTTCCTACATTTGTTTCTTTATTTCCTAACAAGAACAGCAATGGGCGAGGAATTGTTAACGTGCCTGGCATTCAGTAAGACTTACATGAAGCAGTCACATTTTTTGGTTTTGCTTTCCCTTATTCCGTGTTTACGAACTTCTGTTAATTTGTACAATTCTTCTTGATTTTTATTTTCAATTATCTAGGTTAGTTTCTCAGGATTTTAGCAGCTAACATATTTGGTTGACATATCATGTTACAAGTACTTTAGCTTGTTTTTAATTTTTTTCAGTTTCGATGAAAGCCTTCTATTGCATGGTCAACAATACATAGAGATCTACAAGCCCATTCCTTCATGTGCCAGTGTAAGGGGCTTGCCATTATTCTCAAAAGTTTTTGTTTTAAAATTCGTCTGCTTGGAAGCTATGCATGGACTGGCTGATTGACCCATCATTTGTTCATTTGTTCTGTTCTGGAAGTGGCTTCAACAAATCCTAGTGACTGCATTGCCAAATTGTTTATCCATGTGGATAAATGAACATGAGCCCTGTTTCCCACTGATAATTAAGCCCTTCTAGGTGACTTTCCATGTGCATGCATGTTAGTTATGACTTGAGGATATTGTAGCTTAGTGTTGAGGTTGTTCTTTAAATTAAATGATACTAGAACATATTCACTTTGATTGTTAATTAATCAGGCATTAATGGAAAAACTATTGGTATACTGGTACATACTGAAGATTGCTTTAAGTTATTATTGGTTCTAGGATGAAAAAAATTCAGAGTTCTCATTCTAGTGTCCACTGATCTGAAAAAATTGGCTGTTGCTTTTCTTTCTTCAGGTTGTAAACAAGATTAAGTTAGCTGGTTTGCATGACAAAGGTACAATACATGTGCTTATTCCATAGTATATGCTCTCCTTGCCTTTTCATTCTGAAAATTATGGTTTCCTGTTTTTATGAGTTTTATCATTGCTTTTGATCTATGCTATTGCTATATCTGGATGATTTGATTGTTAGTTCCTGTCTGCCCCCCTGTACATTCTTTTCTCCTGTACATACTTTGTATTTTGTCCCTCTTTTAATAAAGTTATACTGTCGGCCCCTTTCCTACAGTTTGCTGCTAAAAAAATTTGACAGTTGGTGGAACTATGACTAAGTTGCTACATGGTATCTTCCAACATTTTCTTGCAGACCAGCAATAGTCTTTAGCTTTTACAATCTTGAAAATAAAAATTATGCAGCAGCTTTCCTCAAGTACAACAGGTGTAATAGATGTACAGCATATTCCTAGAAATAGGGAAGCATAATGAGCTGAATCCTTTCACTGGAGCTCCTCACATACAACCTATTGTCATGACATATTGAGCCTTCAACTTCGTAGTTGTAAATTTTACTATTGTAAGAATTAAGTGCCTCTGTTGAAATTAATCTCATCTTGTCCATTTCATCCTATGTTGGTAGGAACTGCACCTTTTAAGTTTGTCCCTCAGCTCTCTATTCCTGCAGGAGAGTTTTCTCAAAGTGCACTCCAATTTCTATCTAGTTTTGAGTCACGATCATTGACGTTCTTTGAATCCTCCGACCACTTATTTGGAGCAATACAAAAACAGCCGAGGGATTATAATCAAATTTGTCAATTGTTTTATTGAGGCCCTAGTTTAATGTGCAGGGAAGGCAACTATTCTCGAGATTGAAACTACCACCCATCTCAAAGATTCTGGCGAAGTGTTATGTATGAACAGGTCCGTGATATGGCTGTATAGTTCGAGTCTTCCAATTTTATTTATGTAAAACTAAAGAAGATATGCTGTTAATGCAGGAGTACTATTTTCTTGCGTGGTGCTGGAGGTTTTTCAGACTCTTCTCGGCCATACTCATACGCGACCTATCCTGCCAACCAGATTTCTCGCATTTCTATCCCAAATTCTGCACCTACCGCGGTGTATGAAGACCCGATCCAACAATCTCAGGCATGCTACTAACTCTGCTTGTTGTGCTATTTCTTTGTGCAAATTCTCGTTGTTGTTGGTAATGAGATCCACCTTGTATCTTGGAGAAATATGATAACCATATAAGTCTGTACTCTGAAACCATGGTCTGTGTTGGCTTATGACTTACATGCTCAACTGCTCAGCTTACACTAACATTCCTAAGTACCATGATGCCATTTCTGCTCTTCCAAGCGTTTATGAGTCCAGATTCTATCTTATTGGCCAAGAAGGCCAGTTTTTATTTCTGCAGAAGTTAATTTCTCATTTTGTTAACATGTAATTGTTCTGCCAAGCCTGATTCATTTTCATTTTCAATCCAGGCACTCTTATACAGGTTATCTGGGGATTATAATCCTTTGCATTCAGATCCTATGGTTGCACAAGTTGCAGGGTATGGCACTTCAATGCAATTATTCTTATGTTGTTTTTTAATCCCGACATCAAGGAACTGCTTGAGCTAGATCTTGCGTTGGAGTTTCCAGTTTTCTAGCAGCATGTGTGGTATAGTAAGTAGACCATATAGAGGACCTAAAGAGAATCTTCACTCGGAAATCGAAGCAGTGATTTATTTCCTGAAAAGTAGGCAAACATGTTCCTGTGCGGATGAGAACTAATGGTAGCTGCCAGAATGGCTGGGTACTTCTCATTCTGAGATGATTAGGTTGGAGTCCCTGAAATTTCCTGTGCTTAATATTCACAGGATCCAAGAAAAGATACTCAATTTGATCTGTACCTACCGCAAGTTCCTCTTTCATCTTGCAAGTTCCTCTTTCATCTGTGGACCCAGTTTTTGAATCTTGACAGTGAGGAGATATTTGGGCTAGATCTTGTACGGTAGTTTCCAGTTTCTAGCAACATGTACATGGTAGAGGTAGTAACTAGCTCATATAGAGGCCCTCAAGAACCAGGTTAGTAATGCTCACTCTAGAGTCAAAACTCCATTTGCTAGAAAAGCAAGGCAAACAATGTTCCATTGCGATGAGAACTAATGTAGCGCCAGAGTGGGTAGGTACATTTCATCTTTGGGTCATTCAGGTTTGGTGCCCTTGTCCCAATGAAAATTATATGCACTTCATGTCCACATGATCCGACAAAAGCTACTGAATTTGATGTGCACCTACTGCAAGATCGTCGTTTATCTGGACCCAGCTTTCCATTTCTTCTGAAGACTTTTATATCTGATAAGAACTTGTGCAGGTTCACACGTCCAATACTGCACGGTCTCTGCACTCTCGGGTTCGCTGCCCGAGCAGTGATCAAGTCCTTCGGCAACGGTGATCCAGCAGCGGTGCAGAACATCTTCGGTCGGTTCCTGCTGCACGTCTACCCCGGGGAAACTTTAGTCACTGAAATGTGGCTGGATGGCCAGAGGTAATGTTACTCTACTCTAGCACCAGTTCAGCTCTGTGGCTACTGGTTTCCTTGCTCACGATCGCATGGAATGATTGCAGGGTGCAGTACCAGACCAAGGTTAAAGAGCGCAACCGTGCCGTGCTTTCTGGATACGTGTTGCTCAAACACATCCCCTCATCATTGTAAGTGCTGTATCATGTTGGTGACAGATATACTTTTTAATCGGTGCCTACTACCTCATGCTTTAGTTGGTCAGAAAAGTGGCCGGTTTCCACTGTAAATTATGCTACTACTCGTAAGAGATGGCAACGGCTCTGCACTGATCCGTTATTGATACATGTTTTTTATATGTATTAAATAAAAACAAACCTGAAATCGCTCTGTGTTGTACACAAATGGTTTATGTCCTATGAGTTCACATGATATCTGTTCAGCACAGAAGTTTTTTTTTTCAAAATCCATATGAGCAAGGCAAAGATACGATTCTATTTTGTCCATCTCCAAGTTCAGTTTTTTTTTTCTGTGAAAACCTCATCATATGCTTTAAAAACATTTTAATATGCAAGATTTTGTGTGTGTGTGTGTGCATATTTTACAACTAAAAAGTATCCTTATTTTGTTCATGTTTCTCTTTGTTACAGAAACCAAGGATTTTGGCAAGTACACAAATTAATCAACGATTTACGGTTTTCAATTTTTTTTTATTGAAACTTCGAGATGCACAAAATAGAACTGGTTGTGCTCGTAGCTACTACTGTAGCTGCCAATTCCCGCCCTTAATTTCACAGCCAAGACGAACAATCAAAAGACCTCCGCTCCAGGGTCCTTGAGATCGATCCAGCGTGTGTGAATATCCAGACAGGAAATAAAAAAGAAAGAGTCGGCGGAGCAAAAGGAAAAGCAGAGAATCTGGAGTTACCCCGATTGAAACGTAGAAGACGGCACGGTCTCCTACGTGCGCGGTATCACTGCTTTTGAAAGCTTTTTCTCGAGTTCGCACCAGGCATATATCTGGATCCTCCGCTTTTGCTGTCGTAGTCGTACGAATATGCAAGCAAACTACGTCTACTCATGACTCATGAGTCACGAACAAACAACTTGGAACACGTACGTAAAACGATCGCCAACTCCAACATACGGCGTTTCAACACAAGTTATGTGGAGAGATAGCAGAGCAGTTCTTGCCATTTCGAAGAAAAAACAGACCAGTTCTCATGAGATGACCAGAATATATATACTTCCGGTGGAGCGGCGCAAATTAGCATATACGATCCTTATGGCACTAATCATTCCAGCTTTCTTGGATCCCATCCAGGTATCGCAAGCTTTTCCTTGTTTTCATTTACCTGCTAAAACTATTAGAAAGGCTCATCATCCGTCCCCGGCCTACCGATCAACATCCCCTCCCTCTCAAAAGAAGAGGAAAGCTAGCTACGCGTACTGTTTGTGTGTTTTTCAATGCACGTCTTGCTTTTATCAAGCTACATGGAGTAGTTGGCAATTTCGCATGTGTACACCAAATATAGCGCCTACATGTCGGTGCCAAAAATAACACCTATCACCAGCCCTAGCTACATACACACCTTCAGCATTCCATGAAAGTTGCAGTAAAACAAAAACATTACTCCCTCTGGCCTTTGCAAACAAGACTCATAAATTGTGTCCCAAGTTAGACGATATAAAGTCCAACCAAATTTATACGGTAGAAAAATATCAAAGCCTATAAAATTTATGAGCTTGCATGTAATAATATAGAAATAATGTTTCATGGTGTATCTAATTAGATATTTTATTTGGTGCTCTAGATGTTGATAGTTTATGTATTTACTCGGTCAACTTTACATTGTCGAAAACAAAAGGGGGTATAGGGGAAACACAAGCAATGCACAATTTAATTAGGTGGTCCCATCTTTCAACACATATATTTTCCTCATGTATGTAATAAAAGAAAATGACATAATTTGCTTTCTTCGACAAAGCAGTATATTAATATCAACAAATTACCAATTACACCCGAGCTCTAATGGGACGATTTGTTGTTGCCGTTGTACATTCATCGAACTTTTTTGGTGCAGGCGTAGAAGATCTTCAGAGGGAGAGAAAGGAGGAGGACTGTAATCGTCGTTGCACCACCGAACAAGAACCATTATCGGAGTACGGAGAGATGTGCGAATAACAATTTTTCTTTTACGAAGGGCATTATACCGTATAAAAGAGTACACCCGGCTTCTGGAACAACAATGTATCAAAATGTAGTCAGGACGACATCGAGGATGCACACAACAAAAGAATTACAAAAAGAGAAATAAAATAATACATGCAATTGATGTGTGGTGACTGTTAGGCACGCGATATAAACAAAAACTACAGGGTCCGGCGGCGAAGGGGAAATAATTAATGGTTAGTTAGCTTTTTTTCCTTTTCATCCAAAACCTGCCATTGACAGTCCATTAGTTGGATTGTCACTGTTGAAAAAGAAGGTTTAATTTTTCAAACTATTAATAAATAATAAAATAAATCAATCAAAATTTCCAAAATCCATCCATGTGGACTCTCGTAGCTTAGGAACCCAATTTTTTTCTTCCAATAATCCAATTGTGGGACAAACCCAACATGCATGTGGTTTCTCTCTTCCCGGCGAATTAACATTGAACATTCCACCATCTAAGATACTAAGAAGAAGAGCTAGGTAGACTGATAGAGAGAGTTTGTCTGCATGTCTGGTAGTAGAGGCGGCTGGAGGAGGGAGAGGTGGTAACTGGCCGGCAAAGTCGATAGTACTGTTCATTGCGTCCCCTACCATCAGATCAAATAATAATGCGATGCAATTGCTTTCGGGGGACAAACACGGACGGTACGTACGCGCCCGACCTGGTTACTCCCACGTACAAGATGGGCGTGAGCTACGTGTCGCAAACCAGAAACAACAACAAAAAAAATTCCAGGATCCGTACTTGTACTGATCTCTCTCACTCACGAAGGAGTGGTCATCACTAAGGGCCTCTTTGATTTAAAGGAAAATGAAATCAAAGGAATAGGAAAGGGATTGGAATAGGATAGGATGTCCGGTGCAAACCTACATCGTTCCTTGTGCACAGGATTCAAACAATGAGCTCCAAGTGAATTTTTCTTTTCCTACGCATTCTGCCTTGAAAGAGGGACACGGAGGAAATTTTCCTTTACTCTTCCCTAGCACCAATCCTATGTATCAAACACGTGAATAGTAGAAACTCTGGAATATTTCCTAACCCTGCATGTTTCCTTCACGTTTCCTACAAATCAAAGGTGCCCTAATTAGACGACGGACGGACGCCATCTGATCCTGGTGGTTTTTCTTTTTGAACCGGTGTGATCTTCTTGGTTGTTGGGATTAGGATTAGCATAATTCACCGTTGTGGATCTACTGTACTCCAGCTGCGAGCAATGGACGGAAGCGCGCGCGGCTGTCGCAATGATGCATGTCCCCACGCGGCGTACGATTAAACTAGCGGAGTACCCAAACCCAAATCGCACCGTGCATCATTGTGTCGCGCCAGCCGTGCGTGTCATCAGTACTTACTGCTAGCTAGTGTGCAATCACCGTGGGCGTGTTTACAGTCCAAGCAAAGCTGCAACAGGGTGCGCCCCTAATTATTAACTGTTAGCACCGCAAAATTCTACTTTTTTCATTTCAGGGAAAGTGAGTGAGTTTTTTTTTTAGCTTAAGGATTTTGACCATTTTCAAGGTGACACAGATTTTCACCTCTTCTTTTTTTTCTGTTTGTGCGGGACACAGATTTTGACCTGTGCGACATCCAGGAAAAGAGTAAATCTTACAATATCCAGCTGCTACAACAGGAGTAAAATGTCGAGACCTCGGTGAACTAGTCAACCTTTCCACGTACAACAATGAATGAAGCCGACACGCGGGCCCAGCGCATAGTAGTCACGCGCATGAGGACCCACCTGTCAGCCTCCAAGCGCCAACAGACTCGACGGAGACATCAGCGTGCGTGCCCGCGCCCACTGGCTGTTGCAAACGGCGAACTTCGAGGGGGGCCCGCGCGACCAGCCAAATCCAAGTGGCAATAACTAATGCTGACGTGGTGGTCCTCCTCACTTAGTAATAAAGTCTTCTTCTTCTTCTTAGTAAATGATGCTGGCTTCGTGGTTAACGTTAACCTTCCCTACATTTCTTTACTCTTAAAACATGCTGGTACCTTTGCCTGTTGTTGTTACTGGTCCCGTAATTTGTTTCTACCAAGTGTAACATGTCGTGGTTTGGTCCGTGGATCTATGCATTTCTCAAATAACATTGCGTCGCGTGGCATAAGATTGTGAAATTTAACGTGCTTCGTCTACACTAATACAAGCTCGTCTTTACATGTGTTCCCTGGTTTGATTATCTATTGATAGTTGATGGTGTTTGCTATATGCATAAGCACACTTAGACGTTGGTGTCAAATCATTCCAACTTTATAACATCTAGAGGTGGAAATGGGGAGGGAGAGGTGAGTGGGTACTATTTTATGTCAGCATTTTTTAAGGAACCTCAAAAACAGACATGTGAGCAAATCATGCAGAAGATAAAAAAGAGCGAGTAGGAGAGCAAATGTTTGCTTGCACATTGAAAGCCTTCTAAACTATCAAAAATAAAAACACAACAACGTTCGGCGAGCTAGGTCATTTTGCCAAGATGATAATGGCCGACGACCGATGAAGCTCACGAGCACGAACGAAGCGGCAGTCGCTGTCCTATTTGTCGAGTCATGCGAGAGGATATTGCCCCAACGCCCGCAATGCTCTATTAGAAGAGGAGGTAATAATTGAAGTTTATGTTAGGCCAGCTGTTGTATGCGCTAGCCTCGTGAGAAAATATAGAAACTTTTTATGTTTACATATATGGAAATTCCGTCTCGATGTGTATTTCCGCCCGAAATTTCTCCTCGTTTCCACTCCCTCTGAAGACAACAATGTATGGTTTCCCCGCTACTTCTCCGTTTTGGTTTTTGTGAAAGAGAACTCTGTTTCTATCCAGTCTTGGAAAAATACCTAGTTTTTGTTAATATTTCTTATTTGTTTTATAAATCATCGCCAAGAATCATCGGATCTGATTGCAAGATTGGTGAAAAATGTATATGTAACCAATGTAATCTTGATCGACGTCAATTAACATTGACCGGAAAATAACTATTTTCTACATGACCGAGGTATATTTGACCTATTTGCTTTGCTAAGGGATCTTTGAAATCAATTTTACTTTGCTAAGGTTCGGTTAATCTCTGCCGCTTTGCTCATCGTGACACGCGCATAAAAGAAAGTTGAAAAAGAACCAGCGCGGCCACATCAGTCACCAGCACTCCCCTGCTTCTGCTCCCGTCGCTTTCCCCTTCTCCATCTCCTCCGCATCCATCCACATCGCCTCCAGATGCGCCTCCGCCACCACTCGCGCCGCGCCTAGCTCGCGCCGCCGCCGCCCCCGGTCCTTCCCCTCCGCAATGGCGAGCGTGTCGGAGGACGAGGCGGGCTCGGAGCGGTGCTGCGGGAGCTACAGCCCCAGCGCCGACGTCAGCGGCTCCGAGACCTCCAGCGACTGCTCCGCCCCCACCACCCGCCGCTTCCCCTTCTCCTCCTCCTCCGCCTCCCGCGGCCTCGCCTCCTCATCCTCCTCCCAGCTCCCCACCCCCTCCTCCGCCGCCGCCTTCTACCTCTCCAAGCCCGCCTCCGACCTCTCCGGTACGTTCCCCGCCTTTGCTTAGATCTCACTCCACCGCGCAAATCCTCTAGCGCCGCTGCTTTTCTGGACGCTCACGAGTTTGCTTTGTTGTGTTTGTGTTCGCCAGAGATCGACATGATGAAGGAGCGCTTCGCCAAGCTCCTCCTCGGCGAGGACATGTCCGGCAGCGGCAAGGGCGTCTGCACCGCGCTCGCCATCTCCAACGCCATCACCAACCTCTCCGGTACCCACCCCCTCTTCGCCCCCATTGCATTAATCAACCCGCATTATTCCCCGGCGTGATTTTCTTCTTACCAAAAATGCATACATGGACGTGTTTGTTTCCAAATCCAGCCACCGTGTTCGGCGAGCTGTGGAGGCTGGAGCCGTTGGCGGCGCCGAGGAAGGCGATGTGGACGCGGGAGATGGAGTGGCTGCTCTCCGTCGCCGACTCCATCGTCGAGCTCATCCCGTCCACCCAGGAGCTCCCAGACGGCGGCGGCCAGTTCGAGGTCATGGTGCCCCGGCCCCGCAGCGACCTTTACATGAACCTCCCCGCGCTCAAGAAGCTCGACGCCATGCTCCTCGCCATGATCGACGAGTTCAAGGAGACGGAGTTCTGGTACGTGGACAGGGGCATCGTGGTCGACGACGGCGGGGGGCCGTGCCCGTCGTCCTCGTCGGCGGCCTCGTCCTGCGGCCGGCCGTCGTCCGTGCGGCAGGAGGAGAAGTGGTGGCTGCCGTGCCCGCGGGTGCCGCCCAAGGGGCTCCCTGAGGATGCTAGGAGGAAGCTGCAGCAGAGCAGGGATTGTGCGAACCAGATACTGAAGGCGGCCATGGCGATCAACAGCGATGTGCTTGCCGAGATGGAGATCCCAGAAGTCTACTTGGAGACGTTGCCAAAGGTAACCACTTCAAAGCAGCAGCCTTCACTGGTGTGCTATCAACTGTGCTTCTGTAGTTCTGTCCATGGAAGAGTTATAATTCAGTAGTAGCATACTGCCTCAGTTGCTGATAAGAGAATACCAATTGCATGGAGTTATTTGAGCGGGACTACTTTGCCTCTTTCATGCTTGTAAATGTAGCAGCTCAATTAACTTGTCTAGTACTCTTCAATTATTATGGTGTGCACTTAAAGCACCAGCCGCCTGTTTGTCGATTTGCATGAGCTAGTCTTGTTGCTCTAGCTGCCGTTATCTCAGTGCATGTTTAGCACCCCCTTCTGTTTGTTGTGAGGATTCAATTCAATTCATGTCTAGTATAGTTTTGAACTTTTGATAGTGAATAACTGAATCTGCCACTGTTACTCTACTTCATAGCGCTGATAGAGTAACAGTGTCTTGACTCTCAGATTTATCAACACTGCATGAGCTAGTCTTGTTGCGCTAGCTGCCGTTATTCTCAGTCTGTAGCATCCCCTTCTGTTATACTAGTTATGAGGAGTCAACTCAGTTCAATTCAATTCATGTCTGATCTATCTTTGATAGTGAAGAACTGAAGCTGCCATTCTTATCCTACTTCATAGCTCTCATCGAGTAACCGTTTATTTAGTCTGAGATTTGTCAACACTTCTCTTGGAGGCTTGAAAGCTGTAGCGAAATCACTCTGTTCTTGGCATTGCAAGAAATCTTTTGATGGATATGCACATCTTATGTTAGGAGTTCTCTGACTAGTTCACTCGCCTTGGACCTCTTTGTTTACTGGTTGCCTCTCTTCATAGATGTTTTTTAGCATCATGGCTGTTTGCCTCTAGCATTCCCTTGATCAGAACTTGTGTCTGGTAGACAATCGAAAATAAGCTTGACCATGTTGTGCAATGCTAATGTCAAGCTGCATTTTTTTCAGTCATGTAATTCAGTTGCTCTCATGGAAAAATATCAATTTCCCATCCTAATGTCTTGTTTTTTTTCTTCTGCAGAGTGGTCGGTCTTGCTTGGGTGAGATAATTTATCGATACATAACAGCCGAACAGTTCTCACCTGAATGCCTCCTTGACTGCTTAGACCTGTCATCTGAGCACCATACACTTGAAGTAGCAAACAGAATAGAGGCTGCCATCCATGTTTGGAGACTAAAGGGCCAAAAGAAATCGTCGCCTCAAGCCAAACCAAAAAAATCTTGGGGTGGAAAAGTGAAGGGTCTAGTTGGAGATTCAAAGAGTCATGTTCTGTCCCAAAGAGCTGACGGTCTATTGCAGAGCTTACGACTACGACACCCTGGTCTGCCACAAACTTCCCTTGACATGAACAAGATCCAGTATAACAAGGTAATTCTTCACATCTACTCATTTGGACACAATGGTCTTAAAGTGATTGCCATGGTTCTTTTGCATTTTTGTTTGACCATTCAGAATTAATTCTAACTAGACCTGGAGTATGCACCTGTTTTTATAATTAGAACCTTTCTTCTTGTAAACATCAGTTGACTTTATACCTGACTCAAATAAATACAAATATTCACCATGTTTCTGGCTAAACTTGTGCAGGATGTTGGGCAGTCCATACTTGAAAGTTACTCGCGGGTTCTGGAGAGCCTAGCATTCAACACCATCGCGAGAATCGACGATGTGATTTACGTGGATGATGCCACGAAGAAGTCTGCTGCTGCTGAAACCGTTTCGATCTTCAACCGTGGCGCAGGCATGCCGGTCCAGAAGAAGATCTCCCCGAGCCCATTCTCGGTTCAGCACACGCCGTACGCGTCCCCCTTCGCCACACCCACTTTCTGCTCCTCCACTCCGGTCGCAGGCAATAGCCCCGGAAGAGCGCAGCCTCCACCGATCAAAAACAGTCTGCAAGGCAAACACGAGATCAAAGTCGAGAAGCTCTTTTCCGGCGATCTGGAGAAGGTCTGGACCTATGCCGGGAACCTGAGCGCGCGGAAAGAGGCGGGAGATGCTCCTGAAAGGGATTGAAGTGTACCGATGCATGGTGTCCTGCCTCGTCAAGAATGTAGGTCGACAGGTATCAACGGATCCTGATCCAGGGCCGGGGTAGAGCTAGGTTTCATCCTGTATAGATGCAACATCATTTTTTTTGTGCTTTCTTAGCGCGGCGATCCATGGAATGTGTACTCACACATCGGAGTAACTCTTGATGGCGTCTAATTTCGCACACTTGGCTGCCTCTGTTTAGCTGTGTACCCCTTGTCCATGTCTATACTAGGCTACTATAGCAGGTTGAGTTCTGCAGCAAGTGATCGAACTCCAGATGCTGGCATGCTGCTGCCGCTGGTTTTTTGTTGTGTCTCTGAAACCATCAGTGCTGTAACGGTTAACTGCAACAGCAGTGGAATGCTGTACCGTTTTAACCTTGTCATGTACTCTGATCCTGGTGCATGTCTGTACATTAATTCAGCTAATGAATTGGTCTAATGCTAGATCTTTAGTGTTTTGCCTGGAATTGTCAAGTGTGGTGATCACAGCTGCTGGACTGATCAACAGTTGCTTCCATTCATCTGTGAAATAAGTACACTGACAGTGGTGCTAGACTGCTAGTTCATTGCTTTCATTCTATGAGTAATGAACTGATCTGATGCTCGGTCTTGAACTTTCTTGCCTAGAATTGTTAGTGTGTGTCGACCGAAACTGCTGAACTGGTCGATGGTTACTTGATTCATGTTTTCTGGATTGCTGCAGTGCCATTATATGGCAGATCAATTCTCTTGAACCAGCTCAATGATTTCTTTCTCCTGTCTTAGCTTCTCCAAAGGAGGAAGCAAAGTACACAGTAGTATCCCTGAATCATGGCAACGTGGTGAACTGGTGAATTCCAACTATCTATCAAAAGTTGAAAACCTCATGTGAAAAAAGTATACGTGCCCTGCAAATATACCAATCGTTTGCCTTCCTCTCGGATTGATGTAATCGTCTGGTTGAAGGTAGCATCTTGCTCTGTAACTTGTCCCTGCACCGCAAGTCTCCGGCTAACCTTGCAAATCTTAGAATCAAAAAATGCCATGGTATAAGTAGAGGCAATGCAACGCCATGTTGCTGCAAGCTGCTCCTATCGACATTGTGACAGCAGTCAGTGAGTAGAGAAGAGAGAAGCAATTCGCCTGTGTTCAGCGGCCGGACCGGCATGGGCACCTCGGCGAAGGAGGCGGTGAAGGAGGGGACGGCGGCGGCTGCGGTGCCGCAGATGAAGCTGCTGGTGGACAAGCCTTCACGGCGGGTGCTGTACGCGGAGGCGCGCAAGGACGCGGTGGACTTCCTCATCGGCCTCCTCCGCGTGCCCACGGGCCTCGCCGCCCGCATCATCGCCAGGCACGCTGCTGCTGGCGACGCCGACGCTCTCGCCACGCCGGGCTCACTCGGCACGCTCTACGCGGGCGCGCGGGCATTGGACGATGCCTACTTCCTCTCCGCCGCGCCCGACCGCGACGCGATCCTCTGCCCGGCGCTCCCTTCCGCCGCACTCACGCTGCTGCTCGCCGGGGACGATTCCTCGCCTGTAGTGCCGGCGCCGTCCCCACCGCCTCCGCCTCCCCCGCCACCGCCGCCGAAGCGGTTCTTCCGCTGCGCCGGCGTGTACGGGACGTCGTGCCGCGGGAACGCGACGTGCGTGACGGACGTGGCCGGCCTGCCGTGCCCGATGTGCCGGCAGCCGATGACAGTGGAGATGCGGTGGAGCCCCGGGGACGCGCATGGCAAGCTGGCGCAGGCGGCCGCGCAGGATGCGGCCGCAGCGGTGGCGAAGGAGGCATCGTCGGCGGCTGGGGGTGGAGGAGGGTACGTGAAGGAGGTGGTGAGCTACCTGGTGATGGACGATCTCACAGTGGAGCCCATGTCCACCATCTCCGCTATCATGCTGCTTAAGAAGTTTAAGGTCGCGGACTGCTCTGCACTGGAAGAGCTCACCGTCGACCTCGGCCCCAAGGAGGCCGTGCTTCTGCTCAAGGCGGCGCTGGAGTCCACCACGGCGCTCACGGACGTCTTCTCCGGCGGCGTTTCTATTGACAAGCTCGAGTGAGCAACCGAGCGAGAGACATATCCATTAAGATTAAAGCGACCGTGGAAGAAAACTGTGTGCAGGAATCGAGGTTTAGTATAACACATAAAATACATGACACAAGTTTAAAAGTCCATGTGGTCTACATGTGCACATGTTTAGCTTATATTGTACTCACTCTACCATAATATAAGATGTTATTTTCCTCAAAAAAAAAGGTGTTATTAATACAATAAGATTTCTATGTCCATAATTGATTTTTTTTATGGAAATAATAAACAGTTTTACAGGTGATGCGATAAGATATACCGGTTGGACAAGTTTTTCATAAGTAAAAGTTATAATAAAATTTTGGAACATTGCATCTTTTTGGAATGGAAAGTTTGAAAAAAAAAATTAGCAGACCATAACTTCTAAAAATTCCACTATGGACATAGGAATCTTGTTGTATTATTACCGGACAATTTCACCTTTGCCATAAATCTAAGAAACAAATAATCATATTTAAAGTGGATTTTGAAAGGCATTGAGAAGGTGGAGTATAGCTGCATTATTACTATATGCTTCAACATTTGGGTTTTGGAGAAAAAATCATTAGATGGATCAATAGAATTCTCCATTTAGCATTCACTTCTCTATTACTTAATGGGGTGCCAAGAAAGAAGATTGTCTGCATAAGAGAAGTGAGGCAGGGTGATCCACTTTATCCTATCCTATTTGGTTTGGCATTTGAGATGCTCCATATGTAGTGAACCTGGATTGGTAGGAGGGGCTTATTAATCTCCCCTTAGATTATTCATATGGCCTGGACTATCCCATATTCAATATGTAGATGATACCCAAATTATTATGCCAGCTGATTTTGACAAAATTATTCAAAAGTTCTCTTCCTCAACCGATATAAAAGTAAATTACAGTAAATCCTCCATGGTTCTTATCAGTATATATCCAAAGAGATGTGATGATTTTTCTCATATTTTCTGTTGTAAGAGAGAGGCACTGCCATTTACATAACTAGTTCTTCCTATAGGTACTACCAAGCCAAGAATGGAATATTTTTGTTGGTCGGCTAGTCTGAATTGACAAGACCGAATTGACAAGAAGCCATCTTGCATTGCTAACTCTGTAAAAAAATGAAGATTGATTGCGATAGAGTATGTAATCTCTACTATGTCCAAAAAAAAAACAGGCGACAACTTAATTTGAATATTGTGACACTGATGAAAAATTCATGAAGAACAGAAATACCCCTGGGTTTAATTAATTTGACAGGCTCATTGTGTTATGCCCCAAAGTTCTAGCCCCCGTGGGTCTTTCTAGTGGAAGGATTGTATTTTTTCCCTTTGTGATTGGATATTCTTTGTTTGAGGCACCCCCATAATATTGCCACACTCAAGCCTTCATCTCCCTATACAGCCAGACATCTCATCCAAGTAGAGGAGAAGGAGCAGCTGATACAAGGTGCAGAGCTCTTTTTTTGCCACCAAGATCTTTGAGGAAATTCCCATTAGAGAATCAAATGTGAGTAATGCTGATATTATATTTTGTATCAACTAGGTTTGCTCAGATGATTCAAGAATTGAATGAACAATAGAAATAAAAGGTCTATCTGTTTGCTTTCTCTTAAAAAGTACAATCTTAGATAGACTACAAGGCACAAGCAGTGGTTTACAAAAAGGATTAGAACCCCAAAATTGATATTGATTGGCATCTAGCTTTAACATTGTGCGACCTAATTGCAGTTCCACCATGGCACCATGGTGATGATAATGATATGAAATCAACTACTTTTTATCAGTATTTTATTATATACTTGTATGTATCACTATTGCGACTTTTACATGCCCTTCTAATTGTTTTTGCACTAACTTTGCAGCTACAGTTTGTTCAATATTATCTTGGATGTATTACCTTTTTTGGTGTTGGTCTGCGTTTGGTACCTGAGGTGCACAGGCCGCTGCGCCATCGCTCGGCCATGCCCAAGGAAGCTGCGCTCTCCTTCGGCCATGGCACAAGCTGGTAAGTCCCCAATTCTCACCAAACTCTCTCTTGCGCTTTACCCTTTTCCGATTTGTGTTGCTACCGCTGCTGGATCGGATCGGTGTCCTCTTCCCGTCGTTCGTCGCTGCAACGGGGTTCTCCACCGAACAGTAGCCCCTCTTTCTGGTTCCTTCCCTACTTCCTAATTTAATTTTTGTTTCACAGTTGGGTTTGGTTGGAGAGGAGACTTTACACCACCGTCCATAGCAACAAGTGTTGGTGTCAATGGTGTCCTGCTGGAGGTATTCATCCTCCCCAATAGGCATATCTTTTCACAGCTTTGCGGTGGTGCATTGGTGATGATAGTGCTATGCTATTAAATACTGGCAGCAAATTGGACCTTTTATGTTCATCGTGACATGTCTTTGATTACAGGTAATAGCCTAATTCTGTATATTCTGATGTTATACTCGCAGCTAATTGGACCCTACGGGAGAGGGGTTGTCAGTGTCCGTCATGGCTGGTTTGCATCCGACGAGCTCGAGCACGCCCTCCTCCAACACTTCCTTCGAACGGTCAGCATGGCTGCAGGACTCGAGGTGAGGATGCAGCCAAACCTCAGATGGAAAGTGCATCTAGTCCCCTAATATGTTTTGGTATTAATGACAACATAATAATTTATTTCTAATATCGTTTTATGAGTTTGTGAAGATTGGAAAAAGAGTGAAATCTGCCCCAGTGGCAGTACCGCCAGGTCTGGCGGTAGTACCGCCGTGCCTGGGGCTTGCAGGCCACTCCTGGGGTGGGAAGTGCCGGCAGCAGTGCCGCCAGCACTGCCGCCCGGGAGGCCCTCTGTGAGCCAACAGCGGCAGTACCGCCGCCCCTCCGGCGGCAGTACCGCAGCTGGGCTCGTGAGAGCTCTCCTGGGGTGGGCAGTACCGGCAGCAGTGCCGCCAGCACTGCCGCCCGGGAGGCCCTCTGTGAGCCAACAGCGGCAGTACCGCCGCCTCTGGCGGCAGTATCGCAGTTGGGCTCCTGAGAGCCCTCCTGGGGCTAGCAGTGCCGCCAGCACTGCCGCCCAGGAGGCCCTCTGTGGGCCTACAGCGGCAGTGCTGCCGCCACGGCGGCAGTGTCGGCGCTGCGGGTTTGCTTCCCCGGGCTGAGGGAGCCGTTGTACAAGAAAGGGAAGAGTGCAGCGGCACTACCGCCAGGAGCGGCGGTAGTACCGCTGCAGTGGAGAAGAAGCCCCCCAACAGTTCACTGGAGGAGAGAGCTATAAAATGAGGGTTTCTCCCTCCTTTGTCTTTAAGGCTCTAGACTCAAATTCTTCTCTCTCCTCCATTAATGAGCCCAAGCTAAAATTGCCTATATCTCCCACTCCCTCGCCCCAATCTTGTTAATCTTTTGAGGAGTGACATAGGAGACCTAGATCTAGCCTTCCTCCAAAGGAATTTCGAATCCCCCCACTTGTTGTTTGTGGATCTTGGATCTTGTGGGCTCTTAGGGTTCTTGGGAACTCTAGGAGCAAGAGCGGGTTTCGGAGCTTCATAAGTTGTGAGGAGCTCCGGGACATTGTTGGGAGTCACCAACTCATTGTGGAGAGCCCCAACCTTGGTGTAAAGGTTTGGTCAACGCCTTCAAGTCGACCTCATAGTGGAACCGGAGAATAGGGTGAGCACGGACGTGCTTGTAGGAGGGCCAAGGAGCCTCCACACCTCTCCAACGTAGACGTACTTCCCTTGGGAAGGAACTACGGGAATCATTTCCTTGTGTCCTCTTGCGGTGACTTCTATCATTTACTTTTCGTTGCGCTTTCTACTTGTTCCTTGTATCTTATCACCTAGGGTTGTTCATCTAGTTGCACATCTAGATAACAAGTTTTATCTTGCTAAAATCCTAATTAAAAGAAAAAGAATTAAAATTGGTAGTCGCCTATTCACCCCCCCCCTCTAGTCGACCATACGTTCTTTCAATTGGTATCAGAAGCTCGTCTCTTATAAAGGTTTAACAACCTAAGAGAGTATGGATGACAAAGAGGAATCCGAAGCACCGGCCACTATAGGTTACGTCAAAGACGCTATCGGTGGTCTTGTCTCAAAGGTTGATACTCTAGAGACAAGCATTACCGCTAACGTCAATGCTAACCTTGGTGATTTGATGCGGAAGATGTTCGAGGAATATCTAGGGAAGACTCCTAGTGTTAGTCCCCCTCCCATTCCCATTGTAGGTGGTGGTAGTGACATCATCACTAACCCCACCACGAGTGGAGAAGGAACCAAAGAGAGTGGTACTAACCCTAAGAGTTCTCCGGGCATCTTTGCCCAAATTCCTCCGGGGGAAATCTACAACAACATCCACCCCATCATCTCTATGCCACACATAAACAATATGGGCCCCCAACTAAAATTGATCCAATCAATTTTGCTAGATGGCAATTTAAATTATGCTCTCATTTGTCAAGCTCTTGCACTCACTTGTGGCGAATTGTAGAGCAAGGATATCATCCGGTGGATCCCAACAACTTGACACCGAGGGAGGACATCAACTCTCAACTCAATGCCACCGCCCTTCACACAATCCAATCGGCGGCAACCGATGAGTATCTCCCTCACATACAAATGTGCAAGACCGCCAAAGATGCTTGGCAAAAGCTCGACAACCTCTTCTTGGGCAACAAAAGCATTCAACAGTCCAAGTATGAAACCGCTTTGGATCAAGCGGAAGAGTTCGTGATGCAAGATGATGAGTCACCAGAAGATCTATATCGAAGACTTACGGCCCTTGACGTGACGTTGACTGAGTACGGTGACAAGCAAGTGGATGATGCATGGATCAAGAGGAAGTTTCTCAAGGCCATCACCCCCTTCAAGAAATCTTTGGCTACCACCATACGGTCAAGAGCGGACTTTGCCTCCATGGGACTCCAACACCGTTCTAAATGAGTTTGTCTCTCATTGGCATTATCAACAAGAATTACGATCATGCTCATGCTCGTCAAAGAGCTCTTGCCCAAGCTCCATCCACTCTAGCCTTAAAGTCAAGAGCCGTTGCCCGTGAAGAAGATGATGATGATGAATATGATGAGGAGGAAGTGGACGATGTTCGTGGCCTTCATGAAACAATATCACTTGTCGCGGACGTATATTGGAAGAACCGGAAAAGCGGCAAAAGAAGGCCTCCACCAAAAGGAGGTGAACCAAGAATCAACAAAGCCAAGACATGCTATAATTGTGGCAACGTCAACCACTTCATCATGAGTTGCCCCTTTGAGAATAGAGAAGAGCATGGGGGAAGGCTCATCCGCAAGGACAAGTTCAAGTCATCCACAAGCAAGAACTTCGTCAAGAAGAAAGTTCCTAACGCCTTTGCCGCCCAAGAGAGAAAAGTTGAAGGAGAGTACATGTCCTGTGATGAAGACGAAGATGAAGTGGTAGGTGTGGCCCACGCCGCCATAGCTACCTCTTCCTCTTCACCGTCATCCCTTTTTAAATCCCCCAATGAGAATGCTCCTTCAACTCCCACATGTCTCATGGCGAATGCCACCTCGGTAACGACTCCTTCTCCCAAACCCATTGCTTCTACCTCTCCATCCTTGTTGGATTGCGTAGATAAAATTGAGAATGAGTCACAAGTTACCAATGATCTAGATGCTTGGCTTGCAAAACTTAAAGGTGTAACCAAAGTTAATGTTAATGCTCTTATTGAACAACTAGATGAGAAAGAAGAAATAATCGACACCTTAGAAAGTCAAAGTGATGAATTTGCTAATGAAATTGGTAGTCTTTCTAAGGCTCTTGAAGAAGAGCAAACCCGTAGAAGTGCTCTTGAGGAAAAATATGCTAATCTTGATGAAACTTATGGAATTGATATGGCTAGACTTAAAAAGGATAATGAACATTCTATTGCTCTTGCAAATGTTCTTAAAAAGGAAAAGAGTGAGCTAGGGGTTGGCAATGATAGACTCATCCAAGAAAATGAGAAGCTCGAAAGAGAACTCAAAGCTCTTAAGGAGTCACATAATCAACTCCTAGGTCAACTTGTGAAAGAAAAGGCTTCTCTTTCTAGTGATAATGTTTCTAGCTCTAACCCATGTTGTGAGCATGCTAACCTTGTTGAGGAGAATGGTAAACTAAGGGCTCAACTTGAGAAAGGGTTAGCCTCTTGCATTCAAGGTGAAAAGAATCTCAATGATCTTATTAGTGGTCAAAAGGAGAACCTAGGGAAAGAGGGTCTTGGATTCAACTCCGAGTCCAAGAAGAAGAAGAAGAAGAACAAGAAGAACGTGTCAACTCCCTTTTCTAAGCCTATTGTTTTTGTTAAAGAAGGGGAGTTGGCTAAGGGTAAGGAGATCATCAACAAAGATATGGAAGTGGGGTCCTCCGGAACCATCTCACAACCTTTGGATGTGGATACCGTTGGAACCATTACCTCTAGTCCCGGCACCGTGAACCCTCGTGGGTCTCACAACAATTTTGCCGGCAAATACAACCCTTCCTATGTTCTCATGAAAGCAAAAAATGGTCATGTTTATGCTAAGTATGTCGGCACCTCTTTTGGTGATGACTATCATTGGGCTATTTGGGTGCCTAAGACCCTTGTGACTAACAAAAGAGGACCCATTCAAAAATGGGGACCTAAGACAAAGACTTAATCTCTTGTAGGTCAATGCTTCCGGGACAACCAAATGCTCTTCTTAAGGTATTGGGACGAGGCAAGGTGGTTGTTTCTATTGATACATCCATCAAGAACGTCCTCCTCGTTGAGTCCCTTGGCTTTAATTTACTCTCCGTTTATCAATTATCTCTTCATGGTTTTGGTGTTTACTTTGATGACCTAAATGTGATTGTTGTTTGGAAGAAGTCTCATAAATTAGCCTTTGTTGGACATGTCGAGAACGGCATGTATGTAGTTGACTTCTCGAAGGAAATCTCAAGTGCCGCGACATGTCTAATGGATAAAGTTGATGTGGGTTGGCTTTGGCACCGCTGGCTAGCCCACACCAATATGAGAACTCTCTCCGAACTCCAAAGCGGTGGTCATATTCTTGGACTAACCGATACTAAGTTCTCAAAAGATCGTGTGTGTAGCTCATGTGTCTTGGGAAAGCAACATGGAAGTCCACATCCCGCTAAGAACATCATCACCACCACGAAGATTCTCGAGCTCATTCACTTAGACCTTTTTGGTCCTTTATCATATGATAGCCTTGGTGGGAAGAAATATTGTTTGGTGATTGTGGATGACTACTCAAGGTACACATGGGTCTATTTCTTCAAGAAGAAGAGCGAGACTCAACAAAAAGTGATTGACTTCATCAACATGGCTCAACGACAATATCAAGAGAAGATCATGGTGATTAGAAGTGACAATGGTACAGAGTTCAAGAACTACACCGTGGAGGGTTTTCTTAGCGAAGAGGGGATTGCTCATCAATATGCTACTCCTTACACCCCTCAACAAAATGGTGTTGCGGATAGGAAGAACCGGACTCTTATGGATGCGGCTAGGACCATGATTGCGGAGTTCTCTTCTCCGTATAACTTTTGGGCCGAAGCCGTAGCCACCGCATGTCATGCCACCAACCGGTTATATCTTCGCAAGATCATCAACAAGACTCCCTATGAAATCCTCCTCGGCAAGAAGCCGGATGTATCCTATTTCCGTGTCTTCGGGTGCAAGTGCTTCATCAAAAGAAAGGTACTCGTGTATCTAAATTTGAAGCTAGATCCTTTGAAGGTATATTTGTTGGCTATTCCACGGTGTCACATGCCTATAGAGTCTACAACAAGTCCTCCGGACAAGTTGAAGAAGCTTGGGATGTGCACTTTGATGAGGATAATGGCTCCCAAGGAGCACGTATAGATCCTTTGATTGTAGGTGATGTAATTCCTCCAATCGCCATAAGAAGAATGGGTGTGGGAGAGATCCGCCCCGTTGAGGAACCCCTTGTGACAGAAGGAGAAGGACAATGCTCTACTCATGTGGAGCCATCACCAACTCGAAGCATCCTTATTGTGCCACCGGAAGCCCATCAAGATCAAATGACAAGCCCTCAAGCTAGTGTGCAAGGCCAAGGACAAGATCATTCCAATGACGTTGAAGACCCACCTAGTGGCTCCTCTTCACCAAATGATGTCCAAGGCCAAGCTCAAGGTGACACGGAAGATCAAGCTCATCAGGATGATCCTCAATCCCCCAATGATGAAGGTGATGATCAAGCCCTTTCACAAGAGTCCCTCGATGAGACACGAGAAAGAAGAGCAAGGGCAAAAGATCGTCGTCTCGAGCGTTATGAACACACTTTAGACAAGATTCTTGGAGATGTTCGAGGCAAGGTCTCCACAAGAAGACAATTGGCAAACTTTAGCTCTCATCACGCCTTTGTTTCTGTCATCGAGCCAAAGAAAGTATTTGAAGCTCTTGAAGATCAAGATTGGCTTGAAGCCATGCATGATGAGCTCAACAACTTTGAGAGGAACAAGGTGTGGAAATTAGTGCCAAGACCCAAGGATTGCAAGAATGTCATTGGAACCAAGTGGGTGTTCAAGAACAAGCAAGACGCAAACGGTATTGTGATTCGTAACAAGGCGAGGTTAGTGGCTCAAGGGTTTTCCCAAGTGGAAGGAATTGACTTCGGTGAAACCTTTGCTCCCGTAGCTCGCGTAGAATCTATTCGTATCTTGCTTGCATATGCTTCTCATCATAACTTTAAATTACAACAAATGGATGTTAAAAGTGCTTTTCTTAATGGACCCATAAATGAGTTGGTCTATGTCAAGCAACCTCCGGGGTTTGAGGATCCCAACTTTCCCGATCATGTCTATAAACTAGACAAAGCTCTCTATGGGCTCAAACAAGCACCTCGTGCTTGGTATGAGCACCTTAGAGAGTTCCTAGTAGATTGTGGATTCCAAGTTGGAGTAATCGACCCTACACTCTTTACCAAAAGGGTTGGAGGTGACTTGTTCATATGCCAACTCTATGTGGATGATATCATTTTTGGCTCTTCTAACACTCGATTCAATGATGAGTTTGCTAAGTTGATGTCAAACAAATTTGAGATGTCCATGATGGGGGAATTAGAGTTCTTTCTTGGTTTCGAGATCAAACAATTGAGAGAAGGTACCTTCATCAATCAAGCCAAGTACACCCGTGACATGCTCAAGAGGTTCAAGTTTGAATATGCCAAGGGTTGCAAATCTCCTATGGCCACCTCCACCGATCTACATCCGGATCATCTTGGGAAGGATGTGGATCAAAAGGTATACCGTTCCATGATTGGCTATTTGCTTTATCTTTGTGCATCTAGGCCGGATATTATGTTTAGCGTGGGCATGTGCGCAAGGTATCAATCCGCTCCTAAAGAGAGCCATTTTACGGCGGTTAAGCGAATCTTTCGATATTTAGTTCATACCCCAAACTTTGGTCTTTGGTTCCCTAAGGGTTCAAGCTTTTCTCTCACGGGGTACTCGGATGCGGATTATGCGGGTGACAAGAAGGATAGGAAGTCAACTTCCGGGGCTTGCCAATTTCTTGGTAGGTCCTTGGTGTGTTGGTCTTCCAAGAAGCAAAATTGTGTTGCCCTCTCCACCACCGAAGCCGAGTACATCTCCGCCGCAAGTTGTTGTGCTCAATTACTATGGATGAGGCAAACTTTGAAGGATTTCGGCATCACCTATGACAAAGTGCCTCTTCTTTGTGACGACCAAAGTGCTATCAAGATCGCCCACAACCCGGTGCTTCACGCCAAGACGAAGCATATCGAGATTCGTCATCACTTCATCCGGGAGCATGTGGAGCGAGGCGACATCAAGCTTTTGTACGTTGGCACCAAGGATCAACTTGCCGATATCTTCACGAAGGCCCTTGATGTCCAAAGATTTCTAGAGTTAAGGAATGAACTAAATGTCGTGGATTCGAGTAACTTTGAGTGACCGTATTGCACATGCCCATGTTAGTCATTCTATCTAGTTTAGATGTAGGCATGGATATAGGGGGAGTGTGGTTCAATTCATGAGCCAACACTCTCTCCATTATGCGCAAATAGACAAATCTTGCATTATAGTCACTTTGTGACAAATTGTGCTTCAACGATGAGTTTAGAGTGAGAACCCAAGATATATCTTCGCGGTGTCTTACTCTATTTTACTCATACATGGTGGCTTCGGCCACCAACCTCCTCACGCGAGGAGTTGCTTCTTTTGGTTTCTTTTGGATCTTCCTAGACCTATATGTGTCAATATGTGCATCTTGTGGAAAAACACTCATAAATTGGCCTTTTTGAATTGCATCTTGCAATTATGAGTGTCGTACCATCCTATGACAGTTTGATCCTTCTATCCCATGCCAACACCTCTTTCCTACAAACAATTCCCCTTCAAAATGCTCTAAAACACAAGTTTTGGTCTAGCTGTGCAGAGGGTCGGCGGCACTACCGCCGCAGCAGAACTGTCCTGACAGTTCTGCAGCACGGTACTGCCGCCAGGGCCGGCAGTGTGCCCAGGTGCCGGCACTGCCGCCAACACCGGCGGTACTGCCGCTGCTGCGGGTTCGCAGCATGCGGGGTACTCCAGTGTTGGCCGCAGTGCCAGGAGCAGCACTACCGCCGGGTCGGGCGGCAGTGCCGCTCGTGCGGTTCTGGGGAGTTATCTTTTAGGGCTCGCGTGGGGAGAGATCTTTAGATCTCATCTTCCCCACCGAGCCCCATAGCTCTCTCTCTCCAACCACACCATCTCCCCTTGTGCAGCCGCCGGATTGGAGCTCCCCCGGCCCTGGGACTCGTTCTCCGGTGCCCCCTCGAGCTCCTCCACCATCTCCTCCTCCGATCCCCTCCAATGGACGACGGTACGGTTCTCCCTCTCTCTCACATCTAGTTGATGGATGGGGATGCACTAGGAGTTCCACTCTTTTTGTCCTTGGCTAGGTGGGGGTAGTGGTGGTTTCACCTTGGTATGGACATGAGGTTGCTAGATCCGTATAGAAACTACCCTAGGGTTGCTCTCATGCATCTAGGGTTTCCGTTTCCATGTGAATCTCGCATCCATGTTTCCATCTCAATGTGTCTTGTGTTTGTGAGCATACTCATCTCCTTTCCCCTCCCTATCCTTTGCTTATCACAGGTTCGGGTAGCTCTCGTCCGAGATCTCGCACCAAGACCGTTGGGCGCAAGAAACCTCGTTCCGTGGATGAGATTGAGGAAGAGTTAGAGGCTGAGTTTGGACCCCATGAACCCCCACGGGCTCCTTCTACAAGACGCAAGCAAATCCCGGCAAATGCAAAGAAGGTTCCCAATAGGCAAAAGACAGCTAGCACTATGCCCGATGCAACGTATGTTGAGAGGAGAAAGGAAAATCCCTATGTGGTTGAAAGAATGCATCTTATTCCGTCTATTCGAGGCACTGATCCCCGCTTCCACACTGTTTTTCAAGCCCAATGCTTTCGAGAATTGTTGATGACCGAGCCATCAGGTAATGTGGTGCCACAACACTCCCTCAATATGGGCCACATAGAAAGGAATCCAGATTATTTCTCCGAAGCTATGAGTTTGTTTGATGAGTTGGGTATTCGTCCGCTTATGACTTTCTCTCAGAATTTTGACGAAGCCCTTGTGTGCCAGTTCCTTGCCACCGTGCACTTTGCCAATGAGACCGAGCGGTATGTTATTTGGATGACCAAGACCGAGAAGTTCACTATGACTTGGAACAATGTTGGAGGGCTGTTTGGCTTTGAGGATTTTGGTCCGTCTTGTATGCTTCCTCCCAACTTTGATGATGAGTGGATTCGCATTCACTACAATGTGAAGTCAAAGGTAAAGGATGTTCTTGAGACTCTCTACCCTTGGAAGACCTACATTTGTGGTGCCTCTAAAGGTATACATCCCGCTTATGACATCTTGCACCGCATCTTTCGTGAAACCCTCAATCCTAAAGTGGGCAACTTGGATGAGATTATGGGCTATCTTAAGGATCTTTTGCTTGCTGTGCATGAGAATAGGGGCAAAGGAAAGAAGCTTGATGTTATGGATTATCTTTGGAATGAGATGTGGGGCGTTGTTGTGTGCAAAAGGAATGCTTGCTATGGCCCATTCATTATGAGGATTATCTTGGCTGCTTGGGAGGAGAGGTTTCCCGGAGAGGAACTAAGTGACCCGGATGGTTGGGTTCTTCACAAGGAAAAGCGTCTTAGGATCAAGGATCACACCGAGCCTCATTCTCCTTCAAGGCAAGGTCATCGTGGAAAAGCAAAGGATAAGAAAATTGTGGATGAAGATGATGTTGGTCCCTCCCGCCCGCCCTCTAAGGGTGGTTTTGCTTGGATGGCTCGTACTCTCAAGAAAGTGTTCAAGCTCAACAAGTTTATTGAGAAACGTCAGTGGGAAGATCATTATGATAAGGAACTCCAACGTCGCAAGGAAGCTCAAGCGGCTCTTCAACGTCGTCGTGATGCGGGAGAGGTTGTGCCCAATGTTGAGGAACCTAGTATCACCACCTGTGGTCATTGGCAAGCTCGTGATTCTGAAGGTCAAGTTCTCCAGTGGTCCTCCGAAGACGAAGAACCGGAGATCTCCTCGCGCCGTCGTCCTCGCCCCCCTAGCAATGATGATATCTCGGACGTTTGAGCTGGGACGTTTTAGCATCGGTCTCTCTCCTTTTTGGTGTCTTGATGCCAAAGGGGGAGAGATATCTATTAGGTTGTTCGGGGTATTTTCTATGGGAGTCACAAGCTATTTGCTTCTCTTTGTTGCGTCTTCAAGCTTGTGAAACTTTCTTTATCATGTTGTGAACCTCATTTATGCATGGTGTGAGACATGTGAACCCTTATTTGTTTAAGTACTTTCATCCTTGCAAGTTATGTATCTCTATTCCTTGTTGTATCATATGTTTGTTGCAGGGGGAGCCTCCCCACATGGTACTATGCACTTGTTGGTTTCTAGCTTGTCTAGTAATGCACATGTTGAGGGGGAGTCTCTCCCTAATGGTTATCTTGCTAAATTATTATGTTGTCAACAACACCAAAAAGGGGGAGATTGAAAGTGCATCTAGTCCCCTAATATGTTTTGGTATTAATGACAACATAATAATTTATTTCTAATATCGTTTTATGAGTTTGTGCAGATTGGAAAAAGAGTGAAATCTGCCCCAGCGGCAGTACCGCCAGGTTTGGCTGCAGTACCGCCGTGCCTGGGGCTTGCAGGCCACTCCTGGGGTGGGCAGTGCCGGCAGCAGTGCCGCCAGCACTGCCGCCCGGGAGGCCCTCTGTGAGCCAACAGCGACAGTACCGCCGCCCCTCCGGCGGCAGTACCGCAGCTGGGCTCGTGAGAGCTCTCCTGGGGTGGGCAGTGCCGGCAGCAGTGCCGCCAGCACTGCTGCCCGGGAGGCCCTCTGTGAGCCAACAGCGGCAGTACCGCCGCCTCTGGCGGCAGTACCGCAGTTGGGCTCCTGAGAGCCCTCCTGGGGCTAGCAGTGCCGCCAGCACTGCCGCCCAGGAGGCCCTCTGTGGGCCTACAGCGGCAGTGCCGCCGCCACGGCGGCAGTGCCGGCGCTGCGGGTTTGCTTCCCCGGGCTGAGGGAGCCGTTGTACAAGAAAGGGAAGAGTGCAGCGGCACTACCGCCAGGAGCGGCGGTAGTACCGCTGCAGTGGAGAAGAAGCCCCCCAATGGTTCACTGGAGGAGAGAGCTATAAAAGGAGGGTTTCTCCCTCCTTTGTCTTTAAGGCTCTAGACTCAAATTCTTCTCTCTCCTCCATTAATGAGCCCAAGCTAAAATTGCCTAGATCTCCCACTCCCTCGCCCCAATCTTGTTAATCTTGCTAAAATTGGGAGTCTCCAACTCATTGTGGAGAGCCCCAACCTTGGTGTAAAGGTTTGGTCTACGCCTTCAAGTCGACCTCATAGTGGAACCGGAGAATAGGGTGAGCACGGACGTGCTTGTAGGAGGGCCAAGGAGCCTCCACACCTCTCCAACGTAGACGTACTTCCCTTGGGAAGGAACTACGGGAATCATTTCCTCGTGTCCTCTTGCGGTGACTTCTATCCTTTACTTTCCGTTGCGCTTTCTACTTGTTCCTTGTATCTTATCACCTAGGGTTGTTCATCTAGTTGCACATCTAGATAACAAGTTTTTATCTTGCTAAAATCCTAATTAAAAGAAAAAGAATTAAAATTGGTAGTCGCCTATTCACCCCCCCTCTAGTCGACCATACGTTCTTTCAGTTTGCCTCCCACAAGCTCGGTCACACCCTCCTCCGCCACTACCTTCACCCAGTCGGCACTGCTTGCAGGTATGGAGACGAAGAGGCAGCCGGACCTCCTCTCGCTTCGTCGCTTCGTGGACGGAAGGAGAAGAGGGTCGGTGGATCCAGGTTACCGATGGCACCCACCCCCATTGGGTATGGGTGTAGCTTAACCAAACCCGCACCCGCGTCCTACCTATCTTACCCGCACCCACACCCGTACCCGCATCTGGGTATAGATTTTATACCATACCCGCACCCGTCAGGGTATTAAAAACCCATGGGTAAACCCACCCAACAACTCAACTAGATAATATTAACAACATAACGTATAAGAAAAAAAATGACATGTAGGATCATTATTCACTAATTCGTCCTTGGGTGATGAGATCGATCGTGCGGGGCGTCGGGACGTCTATGGTGCAAGAGACATGAGGCGTGGGCATCGTGACGTGAGTTGACCTAGACGTGGCATGAAAGCGGGGGGGGGGGGGGGGGGGTTGATAAAGTAAAACTTAATTGGTCACATGGTTAAACTAAATTGACTAGAAATTTAACACTTGTCATGTTTACTGTAGGTATTAAATTTTGGAAAGTGTGATTTTTTCTAGAGAACTAACATGTCATATGAAAAATAAACCAGGTACGTGTGTAGTGGGTATGGGTTCTGCTATACCACACCCGCACCCACTATACCCACTGGGTACACACTTTTTACCATTTGCATACCCATGGGTAAAGTTTTTTACCAAACCCTCACCCTACAGGGTAAAAACCCGCAGGGTAGGTGGGTAATGGGTACCCATTGCCATTGGTAATCCAGGTTGCAGCCCAGCTGCTCCTCCATATGTCTTCCTTATGATTTGGCTCCTGTCTATCTCCTGATTTAATCCCCACAAATACATTTTTTTTGCACAGATTCTTTTTATGTATGCCTATAAGGTGTTCGACATAAATCCAAACATGTGGTTCTCATATTTGGTTTCATGCTTTTTTATCTTTTGGTCAACATACCAAGAACCAAAAGTAATTGTTTGGTCAACTAATTTTGGCAGTGGTTACCAATTCTATTAACCTATATTGAATCTAATATATTACAAAGCCTGAGAATCAGTGATTTGGAATGTCAATATTGTCAGTTTTATTGACTTGTATTGATTCTATTGACCTGTATTGATTCTATTGACTTGTATTGAATCACTGATTCGTTGGAAGCCTCGATCAGACGGTTGATATTTTCCTAATGATGTCCTTTGACAGGAAGAAAGCTTGGATGGTTCTTTGAGTTTGGTTGCGTTCCATTATTAGTTGGTTTCTGTTTGTCAGGTATGGATCTTCCTTTCCTTCTATATATGCCTTAATTTCTTTGCATGTTTCTACGCATTTTTCCTTGTGGCCTTCTTATTAAGCGTGCCATGTTTCCTATATAGAACATGTTGTCCATGGCCCTTTGCCTGTTTGCGTCTATATTTCACGGCTGTGACACCATCTTGGAGGCACTGACAATAGGCCTATCAATCATACTGACATGGTGCTGATAGATAAACATGTAATTCACTTAATGTGGGATTTTCAAGTTGTTCTGTTGTGTAGTTGCTCATTATACTTCCCCTTTTTGCATGATTCTATAGTCCTCGGATTTATTAGTCTATTGTTGTGAAGAAACAATTTCATTGTTTTCTTTTCCAACAAAATAGGAACTATGTTTCTGATTAAAAGGTAAGTTTTTAAGATTTAATAATTTACTGCACATAGTTTATCCGCCTATACCATATTATGCCCTATTCCTCCTATGTGCTAAATATTTTTGAACTATGATGTGCTTTTCTCCATGTTTTAAAAAATTCCACAGATGTAGTTATTATTATATGTTCGGTTTTGTAGCTACTATATCTGGAAAATTCAACTTGGAAGTCTTATACTGACATTTTCAGCTATTTACCGGGTTGTGCTATGTTCACTACATTGTTCTGTGGTTCCATGCCCTCTTATAATGAGTGCTCCATGGCTTATGTATTTGGTTCATTAGCTGATTGCATTTTGTTTTTCCCTTGCGTATGGCATCGTTTGTCCACGCGATAGTACCACATGGTTTCGTTCAAGCATCCATCGATATCCTACATGAGAAGAATGTCTACGAGCTCAAGAAGTTTCTTTTGATTAAAAATTTGAAGGTTGGGAGGCCCATTGATGCACTCTTTGCCATTGTACTTATACGTGCGATGGTTTAGCGCAGAGATGACTTATTGGCCACCTTAGCAAAGTGATCCTCTTCTCTTAGCACCATTGTCGTGCTTACCCGCGCTTTCTACAGACCCAGGCTGTTTAGTTTGTATGGTGTTCTAAAGATGTTTTTATACTTTCCCCTGATTATGGTTTATCTATGTAGCATTTGTGCCCTTGTGCGTGATAGTGATGTTATTAAATATGTATAGATGTCCTTGCCACAAAGAATAATGTTTTTGTGGATCATATTAATCTGGTATTCTGGTTATCTCTATAATAATGATTCACTTATGCAGGTGCTCTAAACAGGAATAGGACAAAAGAATGAAGTCATGAGGTACCACCATCCTTGCAGTTGGAACCTCTATGTAATCCCATTGCCTCGAGATGGCTATTGTAAGCTAATGTACTGTCTCTGCTGTTCTTTTGTAGATGTCCACTGTCATTTACGCCAACCATAGTGGTCTTAGGCCACTTCGCCTACATCGTTTGCACTTTACAAACTGCTTAAGGAATTCTGAGATATTTCTGGACACGGTGTTTCGGGTCATGGGTGTAGATACACCCATTGTGTAAAACATTTTTAGTTTTCTTTAAAAAATTCAAAAACAAATTCGGATATACTTCAGGACATTTTGTGCTAGCACAAGAAAAGACATTTATTGTGACCTGTGCAAAAAAGACAAAAACATGTCTCATACAAAGTCATTTTGGAGTACCCGGATTTATCTTTTTTGCAAGGTCACAAAAAATGTCTTTTCTTAACAAAACTTTTTGTGCTAACATAAAATGTCTTGAAGTATATCCACAAATTTTATTTTGAATTTTTTAAAGTTTTAAAAATTAGTTTTTGAGCAGTGGGTGCATCTGCACCCATGACCCGATATGGATTTTCGGATATTTCTCAGCTTTTCAACAATCCAGTCATTTTGATGCTATGATTTTTGCTCCAGCTCTCTTACTACTACATATTACCCACTTATTTTTGTAGTAGGTTGTGGTTTAATTATATACAACTATGTTTCCTGCTTATGAACTTACTACTACATATTGCCCACTTATGTATGTAGTAGGTTGTGGTTTATATATAACTATGTTTCCTGCGTATGAACCTACTGAACCTACTTATGCTCCAACTTCAGAGCATTTTGAGCCTTCCGTAAATAACTATTTGAGTGAACCCGGATATGTCACCAGTAATGTAAACATCGTCTCAACATTTGTATGCCATTACATTTCTATGTCACTTATATTCCTACCTGAGATATAAACTGTATTCTCATTAATCTGTATTAATTCATGAGGATTACGGGCAAAATATTTGTTGAATCAAATGGTGGCGCGCGGCAAGCCGCACTTTTTAATCTAGTATATACATATACCTAGCAGCGTTGCTGTTCGTGAGGCACACCAAGACTTTGTTTGGCAGACCACTCGAGAGATAGAGCAGGCGTGAGGAAGAGAGACAGTGGGACGAGGAGACGCTGCGATGCTACACGCATAGGAGAAACAGAGAGATGCTGACTCAAACGCCGAGGAGTAGAGCCCCGTATGCCGTAGAGGAGAGCCAAGCCGCGTACGTAGCACATACGTATATATATGTTTATGTTGAGATAAGACGTGGTCAATCGAGAAGTAGGCACGGGAGAAAAAACGTTTCGCTCGTGAGCGCTTCCAGGCGACTCGCGAGGCGATCTGCCTTTCCTGCCCTAGCGCCACCGCCGCCGCCGCTGGAGGCCACCTGCGGAAGAGGTGGGCCCCTCTCCTTCCGTTTGCCGCTCCGGCGGTAGGAGGGAGGGGGACCCCGTTTTTGCATGGTAATTAGGGTTAGGAAGCTTTTGGCATGGTGCGTCGTTGGGGTGGTGGGAGCGGCGCCCGGGCAAATAAATCTGCCTCAACTCTACTCCCACACCGACGGTGTCCTTCATGGCGGCGTCTCGGAGTTGGTGGCACAGTGTGCTTGCCGATCTTTCAGATCGATGGCTGTTGGGTTCATAGATGGTGTCAGCGAGGCGGCGGCGGCGACTCCATCAGATAGGTTTTTCCTCCTGCTCTGTCCCCGTTGCTGCGGCGTTGTCTCCGGCGCCATGGTGGAGCAGAGAGGATTCGTCCAGGAGTACGTGCAGACTGTAGTCTGCACTGGTGACAGCTGGAAGATGGTGTACCTTGTGGTGGGTTCGTGGTTGGAGGCTGACGGTTCTGGTTCCCTACTCCGACGTCGTCGTGCGGGGGTGCCAGTGCTGAAGTTCGATGACGTGTCCGGGGTCGTGCTGCCCCGGTCTGATTCTTTCAACGGCAATGGTTTGTCCTATGGCAAACTACTTTGGAGGTCCGAAAAGCTGATGATCAGCGATGGAGCCGCATCGAGCTCGGTTGAAGAGGTGATCTATCTATTTTTTCTTTGGTGGCTGCTACGGTGGTGCCGAAGAAGATGGATAGGCGTTGGTTTGTCATATAGGTTTATCCTATCTTTTCAGATCTGTAAGATCGGTGTATACGTACTTTGGATTTCGTATTTTATTTATCAATGAGAATCATATTACCATGCAAAAAAAATCGAGGAGTAGGACCAAGCGGGATGGAGAACGTTTAGAGAATCTATCTATTCTTGTAAATGTAATAGAAACATGTAATTTATTTTATACGAGCTGCTTGAGATCCACTGTGCTGGTTTTATGCCTGCTTTTCTAGCCTTATGCGTGTATAGACTTTCAGGTCTATAGGTGCGCGGCGGCTGTCACCGGGCCCGGTCTCGGGGCGTGACAGCATGCATGCCGCCGCGTGGGCTCTGCGGTGCTGCAATGAGGCAACGCTTCACTGCGCCGCCCGCCTAGCCACTGAAACGATGCGCCGCCTGACAGCCCGTGCAATAATGCGACGACTCGCCACTGAAACGATGCGGTGGCTGCATCGCTGAATCACTGCCACATGCCTGCGCATCGACGCGTCGCTTCATGTGTATGACGGGCGGCCATATCTATCGGACGCACGGGCCGGACAGTGTCCGGCATGCGAAGGCATCCCCCAAAGTTGGAGGCCCGATTCGTGGTGCCGGACAAGTTTTGAGCCGGACAAAGACTTTACGACCCTCCGGTGTGGCCAGTTTTTCTGTCCGGCATCCCAGAGGGGCTTTACGGGTCCTTTTACTATCCCGGTGGAGATGCTCTGAGGCACGATACGTGAGCTAGCTCTGTTTGGGCAAAAAACAAAAACTGCCAAGATAAGATGCTCTGAGGGTCCAAGAGCATACCCTTGCACTCGTGGTTGGACCGATCCAAACATGCACTTGTGTGCACTGCGAGGGCATCTCCTCGTCACTCCCAATTTTGCATCCATGCATAGCCTCTGATTTATACAGTACTCAAAAGGCAAAAGTGGACCAACATCGCCAGTGAACTTTCCCACAAATTCCATCAACCTTGGATTCTAACCACTCGAAGAAGATGTAAGGGTCCAACGCGACGACATAAACGGATTTGGTTTTGGTCCGTTTTTCATCCGTTTGGGTCGGCAAACGAACAATGGTCCATCCACGTCCGGCCATTTTTTGCAACTGTACCCAACGGGCCGACCTATTTGGTCCGTCCCTGTCTATTTTTTATACAATAGATTTCATCCAAATTGAATAAATAACATAGTTATACAATGAAATCAAACAAATTATTCATGAAATAGTTTTACAACCAAATTGAATAAAAAAAATTAATTTAGTACAACCAAATTGATTAAGAATGTAGCAACTAGGACTATTGGTTCTCAAACTGATTCCACATATGATGAACCAAATATTTTTGAAGTTGTTTGTGGGCTGCCTTATCACGCATCTCTCGATGAAACTCGATCCACAGTGCAAATATTGTCGATCCAGACTATTGCGCAACCGTCTCCCCGGCAAACTCCCAGTATGTATCATATATGCTATCGTCACTCCCGTGCTCCACAATCATGTTATGCATGACCACACAACAACTTATCACCTCCCACATAGTGTCGATGCTCCATGTTCTAGCTGGGTGCCAAACAATAGCCCACCGAGATTGGAGCACACCAAAAGCACACTTCACATACTTTCTACAACCCCCTTGTTCCTTTGCAAATCGAGCCGACATGTTCTTCTTGTTTGGAGTTTCATTATCGTCAGCAGGATTGGGAATTGTCTTCACAAAAGTAGACCACTCCGGATAGATGCCATCATCTAAATAGTATCCCTTGGTGTATGTATGGCCATTGACCTGAAAGCTCACCTCTGGAGCATTGCCCTCTGAAAATCTAGAGAACACCGGAGAGCGCTGAAGCACATTGATATCATTATGAGAACCAGCCATGCCGAAGAAGGAGTGCCAAATCCATAGATCGTGTGTAGACACATCTTATAGTACGATCGTGCACTCGCCAACATGTCCTTATATTGCCCCTACCAAGTAAATGGATAGTTCTTCCACTTCCAATGCATGCAATTTATGCTGCCGAGCATACCAGGAAACCCTCTTCCTTCGTTGATTGCCAAAATCCGGGTAGTATCTTCAGCCGTTGGCTCTCTCATGTACTCTGGGACAAACACCGAAATCACGGCTCTGCAAAACTTTTACATGGCCTCTAGGCAAGTGGACTCACCCATGCGCAGGTACTCTTCGACAAGATCACCGGCAACTCCATATGAAGCATCCGAATAGCGGCGGTGCATTTTTTATAAGAGGAGAATCCAACCTTACCAAAGGCGTCCCGCTTCCATTTGAAGTAATCATCATGGGTCATCACTCCGATCCGAATGCAGTTGAACACACGTCTTGTCATACGGGACCAGCGACTGAAAAGTTTGTCCGGATACGTTGGATTAACGCGATCAAAGTAATCTTTAAAAATTTGGACATGACCGCCCTCTCTATTACGATCCAGCGCCGATGCACGGCCCGGTACAGCTTGTTTGTTGGTTTGGTGGTGCCCCCAGCTTAAGGCGTGAATGTAGTAAGCAGCAGTTTTCCCTCAATTTAATGAACCGAGGTTTATCGAACCAGTAGGACTTTGAAATCAACAACGAGGTGAATGTTGAAGATCTCTGGCGCTTAGGGATACCTTCAAAAGACGTGGACTTGCACACACTCAACCAAAATACTTTGCCCCCAACAGCGGAGAGGTTGTCAATCTCTCCGGTCTCGCAGAACACAAATCGGTTAATTGTATGTTGAATTGGAATAAATGCAAAAGTGATCAGAGGAATAATGATGATTAAAAGCAAGTAAATGAGGTTGTAAACAATGTAAAAAGATGGACCGGGGGCCATGGGTTCACTAGTGGAGTCTCTCAAGTAAATAAAATATGCATGTGATGGGTGAACGAATTACAACTAGGCAATCGATAAGATCATGACACAAACCCAATTTAGCTATGACAAAAAGAACATGATAATATTTATGGAGGCATCACGACAAGGAACAAAGACCGTTGAGTCCAACTGCGTCTTTGTCTAATAAGTCCACCGTGGGATCGCTATCCAGCCTGTCACCCAACGGTATTAAGTTGCAAGCAACAGACATATGTATTAAGTAAAGCGCATGATGTAAGCAACACTAATATCAAATGAGACATTAGCGCCGCTGTTTTACCCTTAGTAGCAACAGCACACCCTCGCCCTTAGACGTTTTTGTCACTCGTGCCCAGGAACAAAAGGGGCATGAACCCACTATCTAGCATAAATACCCTCTCTTGGAGATACACACAATCACTTGGCCAAAATAACTACGCACATCGGAGAGCATGCAAGAACATAAATAACTCATGTAAGAATCATGCACAATCTGAACATAACTTCATAATCCATCGGATCCCAGCAAACTCATCACATAGCATTAGAATAATTGATCTTGATCATGTTAGGCAGCTCACATGATCATAAGACATGAAGCACAAGGGTGAGAGACTACCAACTAGCTACTGCCATGTACCCGTAGTCCAAGGTGAGACTACTCACAAATCATCCCAGAGGAAGGCATGGCGATGAAGAGCCCTCCGGGATCGATCTCCCCTCCGGCAGAGTGTCGGGATCAGCTTCTGATGGGACCCTGAACTAGGGTTCGAGATGACGGCGCGTCGGGGTCGAGTTTCTGGAAAATAATGGCCGCCTTGACGTTTTCAGGGTTAAAGGCAATTTATAGGCGTCGGAGGGCCACGAGGTGAAGTCCCACGGGCAGGTGCGGGCCCCACCTGCGGGTCCACCAGGGGTCGCGGCAGGGGGCGCACCTGCCCCCTGGGCCTCCCCTCCGGCTCCCCTTCGGTCTGGTACTTCGTCTTGGCGTATAAAAAATACTCAAAAATTTCCAGCACGTTCCGAGAATATTTCCAGAAGTAAATTTCTGAAACAAAAAGACAGCAAAAACAGGGAACTGGCACTGGGCATCTTGTCAATAGGTTAGTCCGACAAAATGCTTAAAAATAATATAAATGACAGTAAAAACATGTGACAATATCACAAAACTAGCATGATCACTCAAAAATTATAGATACGTCGGAGACGTATCAGGTACCGAGCCATGTACATTGGTTCTTGCCTTGCAAGATGGTCGTTGACGACAAGTGTTGCGATCAAAACTTCGGCCTTATGAGTCCGAGAAGGACGATTCACACAACACATTGTTGTAGAAATATTCGTCTGCGCTATCCATGGTGACGATTCATACCTTGGGCAAACGGCCGAACACCTCGTGGGCGGCCTCGGTCCTAGTGGTGGAGACGGTCTTCTTCCGTTGCCCCAAGTCCGTCCCGATGGAGACGGTCTCCTCCGGCCGGCGACGGCGACGATGAAGGCGGGAGGTACCGGCGGGGGTCCTACGGTCAAGGTGTGGCGGGGGGGGGGGGGGGGGCGGCGGCGACGATGAATGGTGCGGGGTGGGGGACGGGCGAGCTGGACTAGGGATAGAGAAGAGAAAGAAGATTGAGTCACTGGTGGGCGGGCCGGGGGTGAAGTAGGGAGGACTCTCCGGGTCCACACGCGTCTGTGCAGACACAAACTCGGCTCAAATTTGGGCCGGAATTAGATCGTCACGGATGAAAAAACGAAGTGGCATGCAAGTTACTAGGTAAATTACTCTCGCTGTGAGTAGCCTGACATTCAACCGAAGAGAATACAGTGTGGAATGCGGACGCGTCTGCTCACACTTGCTGATGGGTATATGGTAAGACTGGTCCACGTGTCATTGATTCGGCGTAGCAAAGGCGTCATATGTGGATGGACAAAAACACGCTCGGAGCCTAGTAGTTAGGGCTGTACATAACCGAACCGAAACCGAACCGAAAAAAAACCAAACCGTAACCAAAATTACGGTTTTTATGGTTAGTGGTTAGGTTACGGTTAGCAAAAGTGCTAACCATATGACATATGGTTAATTCGGTTTTAAACCGAAAAACCACATGGTTAACCGAAAAAACCGAAATGCCCGGTACATCAAAGAATTTGACGTCCGAAGTCCTATCCAACTTTACCCAAAACTATATATAAAGTATACGGTGTACATAATGCACTAAAGTTCACCTGGCCTATTGGTAGGACGTGGAAACATATGTCTCTAACTAGTGGTCACGAGTTCAACTCCCAGGAGTAGTATATTTTTTGCTCTTTTCCGAAATTTTATTGCTTTTTTGCTTCTATCTCTTACAAAATATCTATAGCTTGGTCATACAAAAAATAAAACTGAAATATATGGCTAGAAAATTTATGTGTTATTCAAAATTCGCGTCAACTGTGGTTAGTTTGGTTATAACCGAAACCAAACCGAAACTAAATGGTTATTACCGAAACCGAACCGTATTTTCGTATTAAACCATATTAACCGAAGTATCAAAATCGTATTTATCGTATAACCGTATAAACCGAACCGAAATAACCATATTAACCGAACGCGCAGCGCTACTAGTAGTAGATCCACCGATAGCTCTTCGTGGGGCCCACACCCGGTGCAGCGCAGCACTGTCGGCCGCACCTTGCTGCGCTGTCGAGAAGCACACTCAGCACAGCTGAGCTGAGAGCGTCCAATGCTAATCCAGTGGTATTTTCCTATTATTAAATCGCGGTAATTAGCAAGCATGGGTCCACGTGTTAGTGTCAGGATGGGGTACTGCAACGCGTCAACCAGTATTTGTTTCTGGGACAGAACGAAGATACTCCCTCCATTCGAATAAATAAGACGCCCTTATTTTATGTGTTTTTTCTTTGACCAAAACTTAACCTAAGTAAGTAAAGATTATTGATATAAAATTATCATCACTAGAGAGTAGTTTTTAATATAAATCCAACAATAATAATTATGTACAATATAATTAATATGTTTCTGCGCAAATATTTTTATTAAAGTTCGTCTTGAAATGTGCGTCCACCTTATTCATAGAAACGAAGGTAGCATCCAGCAACCAAGTCACGGCATGAATACATAATTATCGAGAACACGAGGGATTTAAGTTTAGAGTTTTCTATGGCTTTAAACTGGAAGAGGCCCGAAGGCCTTAAACCTACATTAGCTTATTGCGGTAACGTACAGTTTACAAAACGGGCCTCAACAGATAAATGAAAAATGCAGAATAGACCCTAACTTTACCATAGAAGACCCTAAGCAATCGGGACCTTCATCATCATGAGAGCATAGAGGACCACCGTCGTGGCCTTCGTCAACCGTGTCGGGTGAAAGAATAAACGATGTCCCGGATGTCGCCTAGAGGGGGTGGGTGAATAGACGATTAAAACTTTTTCGGTTAAAGGCTTGATAAATGCGAAAAAAAACTAGGTGTTTAAATTAACAAGTCAACAACCTAATTACTAGGCTCACCTATGTGCACCAACAACTTATGTTAAGCAATTTAACAATTCGAGGATAGTAAGAAATATAACTTCAAGCACGAAGGTTATCACAAGGTAAATTGCATAAGTAAAAGCTCGGGTATAGAAATAACCGAGGCACGCGGAGACGAGGATGTATTTCAGAGTTTCTCCTTGTTAAGGGAGTACGTCTCGTTGGAGGGGTGTGAGCTCGCCACAAGCGGCCTATTCAAGATGCCACAAAGGTCTCACCCTATTCTCCGATGAACCGCACCCAAAGGTTTGGTTCACCTTCCACTATCGGAATCCTTCGAGGCGGATTCCGGAGCCCTTTGTACACCATTCTTGGGGCACACACCCACAACTCAATTGGGGGCTCCCAAATCTTGCCGAAGCTTCACAAGTCGAAGTCTTCACGGCACCATCACCGTCTAGGGTACACAATGCACCCAACATGCACAAAGCTCTTGCGAACACAATGCACCCAAGAGTAACAAGCTTCTCAACGTCGATCTTCACGTCTCACCGTAGCGAGAGCAACCCGATACAACAAATGCACGAGACAAGAACACACAAAGTGGTCAAGTCCTTCACTCCCGAATTCCAACCAAGCAACAAATGCTTTGGGGGGAAAAAGAGAGGAAGAACAAAGGGGATGAACACAAAGCAACCCTAAAGTCTAGATCCGCTAGTTCCCCTCACTTAGAGGAGATTTTGATTGGTGGAGTTATAGATCTAGATCTCCTCTCTTGAATCCATAAATTTGGGCAAGAATCATTGTAGGGATTGAGAGGAATCAAAACTTTGGAGGTCAACAATGGAGGAGTGAGAGAAGCTCCAAAACTTGGAAACCATTGGGGAAGATGACCACTTAAATAGGTCTCCAACTTTTCCAACCGTTGGGGGCAGTTTTTCCTGTGCGGGCCGGAAGTTCCGGCACTTACCCCGGAATTTCCGGACCCCCCGGAGCGACCCGGATGCCCTGGGAAGCTCTCTGGACATGGTCCGGAACTTTGGGCCGGAAATTTGGCCGGAAATAGGCCGGAACTTCCGTCCCTGTGAAAACTGCAGAAAGTGCAAAACGAAAATGGGCATATCTTTTGCATCCGGACTCCGTTTTCGATGATATTGGGCTCGTTGGAATCATAGAAACGAGCTCTACAAGAATATACAGAGAAACATCATAGTCCAACAAGGGAGGATAAAACCAAATAGAGAAGGGTAAAACCTCTCTATAAAAGACGAACCGATAAACCTACAAAACCAAAAACCAACAAGTTTTTCATCAAGACTCCGTTTTCTATGATCTTGGTGTCGTTTGACTCGCAACGAAAAGCTCTACAAGATCATGCAGAGAAATATCATTATCCATCATGATATTATAAAAGCAAATGGGGAAAGGTAAAAGGTCCTTTTCGCAAACTGAAAAAGCCAAATATTTTGTAAATGAAGTCCGAATGAAATAAAACCAATTTTCTTGGAAAGAGGACGACAAATGCTACCTTTGAAAAAGTCAAACAAGCAAAGGAGATTTGCAAAGAAATGGAAGAGATAAATCTTCCGCACGGATGAACCGGCAAAATCTCCAATACCGAAACCGCAATAGAAGACGCATATGAAAATCGTTTTCAGTGAACTTAGCTTTGTCATGACAAGCATGACAAGCACCAAGACCACACCACGATAACAGACAAATAAGAACCAATAAAGATTATTGCATGGATGCAAAGTTTTGTGTTCTCTACGAGATACGATCACGATACTCGGTCGAGAGCCCCTCTTGATAGTACGGTTATCTATCCTATAATCCGGTCTCTCACTAAACAACATGAGACCGGTAAAATAGAAACCCTATCAAGATAATACCTTTGCCTTGCGCATTAATCCACTTGAGGTCGATGAAGACGATCTTCATCCCCTCAAGACGAACCACCTTCCTCGATTGCGCATCGGTGAAGATTCACATGTTGCTCCCCCATACACCAAGATGGGAGAGGCACCTCTTCGGCATATCTTCACATGGACTAGAGTGTTGACCAACACGCACTTAGCCTTGATCAACACTAACTCTTCTTCCCTTAGCCTTGTCTCCAACAAATGGAGATCAAGCAAAGCAAATGGACACACCTACAAGTAGCTCAATACAAACATTAGTTCATAGAGATTGTCATTAATTACCAAAACCATGCATGGGGGCAACCATGCACTTTCATCGGGGACGAAACCACTTGGCATCGGGGAGAAGGGGAACGCCACCGCTGGTCCTTCGATGGGCCTCCACCTGGAGGTTGAAGGGACATTGGAAACCATGGCCGAAGTCGTAGAGAGCCACCTCTTGGCCTTTAGAGACGACAGCCAAACTTGTGCGGCCGAGGTTGGTCTCATGGTTGCAGCAGACACCCGCCATCATCGTCCGAGCCTAGTAGCAGCAGCAGAATCTTCCTCCACTCCCTCACCACCACGACCGGCCAAGGAGAGGATGATAGCGCGACCACTACGGGAAGAACGACAAAAACCATCGAGCTTTTGGTCCACGTCCCATGATATGCAACACGAACAACAAGTGAGAGGAAGCTCTTGAGAGATGTGGCCACAACTTGTACAAGGCCCAGCCAGGCACGAAGAGGAGAGCCCAAAGTAGACCGAGACGCTTCTCCCAGTATCCTCCATCCTCTGCACCTCAGCTCCACACCCATGACAGGTGGGAGAAGAGACGAGCAGTGATAATCCCCAAGAGCAAGGAATCATTGTAGCACAATTCGATAAGTATTGGAGTGTCGAACCCACGAGGAGCTGAAGGTAAACTATCTATTCTCTAAAGCCCTATAACCCTCTTATATGGCATTTTATGCAAAGCAATAAATTTGAGTATGAAAGGAACTAACTAATGGTAGCAAGCGATGTGGAGTAGGTTTATCTAGCAACACGTTTTTAAGAGCAAGTTTTCTAATGCAAGTTTCTTAAAGTAGCAAGTAGCAAGGATCTCAGGTAGCAAATATCTCAAGGGAGCAAATGTTCTGGAAATTGTTATTTCATTCGTGTGGTTGTCACAATTAGTGAAGCACATGTTTTAGTCTTAATTGTTTCTTCTAGGAGGGAGCCATAAATAGGTGTAGCCAAGTAAATGAGCGAATTACACAACTCTTATGATGGATCTCATCGCCAATTAAATGTGCAGCACAAGAATTATTAAGACATAAATGTACCACCATAGCCTTAAGTTCTAGGGTCCCCCATATATATCCCCCAATAGAGTAACTTCATGATTCGATCTCGGGTTTACATGTCCTCCCAAGTCTCCCTCACTCCATTACCTTACCGGTGATCACCTTACATGCATTCCCCAACATATGCGTGCACTCATACATTGTACATCAAGACAATCATAAAAGATAACAAAACTTGTATGCAACCAATCAACGAACTATTTCACTCATTCCATGAACAAATCACTTCTCAAACATAGATGGAGAGACACAATAGATCAAGGGAAAAATATATTGCATCATACATCATGTTTGCCAAGAGTTTACAATGGAGATATGAGATGATCTTGTTGTAGAAGTTGATGATGAACACGCCGGAGGGGGGTGGAGCCCTCCGGAGGTGGATTCCGGCGGCGTTTCCCCCCTCCGATCTTCTCCGGCGGCAGCCTTCTGTCTCTCTGTTTCTGGTTTTGTGTTTCTCCGCCGCCCCCCTGCGAAACTCCTCGGGGGGCTCTTTATATAGGAGTTTTTAGGTCACGAGAAAGCTTCGGGAAGAAGGATCGACGCAAACGGAGCCACGAGGCCCAAAAGAGGTGGGCCCACGCAGCCAGGTACAGGGGCCGCGTGGGGCACCCTCTTTTGGCCCTCCGGCCTCCGTTTGCTTGCTTCCTTCGCTCCGAGGTCTTCCTCCTTCCAAAAAAATGATCCCCGTAAATTTGCAGCCCATTATGACGTCGTTAAGGCCCTGAAATAAATAAGGAAAGAAATAGGGTTTTTCTGCCTACGCAGGATTAATTCCATAAATAGGGGAAATCATTATTAATTACCAAAAGTCATTAAATAATAGTAATATACCCCTTATATGATGCAAATATGAATGGAATACAAGTATTATGGTGCAAAGTTCACGTATGCATTTTACATGCATCACATCCCCAAGCTTAACTCATGCTCGTCCTCGAGTATGGAAGTGATAAAACTAACATGAACTTTTCAATATAACAACAACATGGATATAAAAGATGATTGCTACTGCTACATAAAGTCAAATGATTCATTATTCAAAGAAGTAGCAATATGCAAACAGTTTATAAGGTGATATCAAGTATTTAATGCAAGGATGTTCAATGATAGTTCACGAAGTGTAACATAAAAGATAGTAATATGGACCACATGTATGCAATATAATAAGTAAGAACATCCTACATAGGTCATAGAGTGAAGATGAAAGTCTGAATATAAAAGGTGGACACTTTGAAAAAGATATATAAATGAGTAGAGGTAAAACGTGCATAAGTTTCATCTATCCTCCAAACTATTATACTTAAGTTATTGAATGCAATGGTAATACTTGGTGTCAAGCTCTCATTCCCCTATCATAGCATCTTGAATGATTAAAGTTTAATGTGAAAGCAAATATGATTAGTGGCCTTGATAAAGCAAAGGTTAGATGTCTCATGCCCCTTGAATACAAGTACTTACACCATGATTACTCATCTTGGGAAACAAAGTAAGTTTAAGTTATCTATCATTGTAAGTAATAATGGTATTATCAAGAGCCTCAACTGGGGTACCTCTTGTCCCATGATATGGATCAAGCCCACATCAAAACAACAAGACAAACAAACATAATGAACAACCTCAACACCCTTTTTATTTACCACTTGATATAGCTTTTTATTATAGGGTGTATCACAGAAAGTTCAAAATAGCATGTAAGTAAATTTCCACCATGAATGATGCATGGCTTAGATTAGCGGCCCAGGTTTTTCTCTAACCATTTATACAAACTCATTTAAACTTACTCTATTTCCACATTATTTCACCATGATAGGCATCCATAAACAAAGTACATGATATCAACTAAATAAATGATGGAACATGTTGAAAGCTTTGCATGTGACAGCACATATGGGCTAACTCCCAACCATAAACATTTATCAAGCCACTATCATCATAATATTAATCACAATGGTTCATGTTTATTAAATGCAATAAAAGTAAAGTGTGCATCAAGTTCGCGAGAGCTTTTTAACCAACTTTTCCCATTGCAATAAATAACATAATCATTTTCATTTAGAGGTATAGATAACACAAATAACATGATAAACATACTTGGAATAGCATAAAGTGTAACATCCCAAGATTTTCAAATTTTGAAAATTCAGAAATATCAAAAAAAATTGATAATTATGTTTTGAAATTTCAAAACAAGCATGGCATTCATGATTTCATTGAATATGTGCATTGGTGTTTCTGGTTTTATAAAAATTCTCAAAAGAAAATAATTTATTTGGCCTATTTATCATATTTGGGAAACATATCAAATAATACCAATTTTGTACCAGTGGTATTTTGGTAATTTTTTTGTGTTTAATTGTTCCCAAATGGTATATTTTGATAAAGATTATTTTACAAAATTTTACAATTTTGTTTGAATCCATTTGGATGAGTTTTGCAAAAGTTATAAAAGTTTCAGCTTTTAGAAAAAGGAAAAGAGTCAAAAAAAATAGAAGGGGCCGAGCTGGCCAAGCCAGCAGCCCAGTCGCGGCCCATCTCCCTCGCGCGCAGCCAGCCTAGCAAGAAGCCCGCGCCCTGTCTCCCTTTTTTTCTCTTCCCTCGCTGACAGGTGGGGCCGCCCTGTCAGGAACGACGACCACGTCCGCGGCATCGTCTTCTTCCCCAAATCGTGCGCCGTGAATGCCCGATTTCAATTCGTTTAAATTCGTGATTTAAGGCCACAATCACCATGGCCGTCTACACCTACAAGTATCCCTCCCCATCGCCTCTCTTTTTCCCCAAGACACCCCACCCCGAGAGCCCCCAGGCCGCTGGATTCAAGCTCAAGAGCTCCGCCACCCGCCGTCGGTGATCCTCCATTTCCGGCGAGCACCGAAGACCTCGCACCCTCCCTGCACTCCCTTTCTCCTTATCTCGACATTGTGCATCCTTTTGACACCATGCGGCATTTTCTTTTGCCTCAGGTTGAGCCGTGCGTCCACGACCGGAGGCCACCGCCGCGGGAGCCTACTCCGACGAGGAATTACCGGAGCACCCCGTCGCTTGCAGCTTTGCCACCGAGACCGCCTCGACGACCTACGTCTACTGGTATGACGCCACCATCCCGGGACCCTCTCTACTCGCCGGAACATGGCATGCCGTGTCGTCGCCACCGTCGGCCACCGTCCACCGAAACCCTAGCGCCGCTCCCCTCCGGCCCCTTTAGATCTAGACCGTCAGATCTAGATCTGACGGTTCCTTCTTTTAATTTTAAATCGAACCGGTACGTTATGTTAGCAGCCGTCAGATCCAGATCCAAGGGCCAGGAAAATTCTGTGCATTTTCCGATTTAGATTTAATCTGTCTGTTTTGCAGAAAAGCCCCTGCATCTTAGATCTATCATAACTTGTTCTCTGTTAAGCCAAATTCAAATATTTTTATATATTTGAAATCCTTAGAACCAGTAGAATCTTTCTGGCGTTTTAGTTTTCTGTTTTGCCAATTGTAAAATTATTTGAATTTCAAATGTGAAATTTGAGTAAATTTGGTATAACTTTAGTTTAAAAATAGATTTTTGAGTGAATCCAATTGTCATAGCTTAGTTTTGAAGCCCTCTGTCCAGACAGACAAATCCCATATTTTTGTAGTTAATTTGTTTAACAATAGTATTTAAATTGTGTTTATTCCCTTTTTGGGAATTGTTTTATGTTGTTATTATATTAAAAATTGTTTTAAATGCATTTTGACTTCATGCATGTTTCTAAAAACCAGAAAACAATAGTTAGAATTTTACTTGTGATTTTAGATGCATTTCATGCATAGCATATTTTGTTGTATTGTTATTATTGTTTTATGTGTTTATGTGTGGTTTGATTTATTTTGTTTAGATTATTCGGAGAGTCCGGAGAACGTTTGCGATTGTTGCACCTGCAACTCCTGCCAAGGCAAGTGATGCTCACACATAAAATTCCTAAGTATTTTTGATATGCATTGTAGTTACTTTTTCTAAGTAGAATTGCATGTCAGGTTTTATTACTATGCTATGCTAGACCTGTTTAGTAGTACTCCAAATATTCCTAAGTGTCTAGTACCTATTTGATAACTTAGTAGAATAGGAAAATGCTATGCTATGTGTTTTGTATGAAATGTTAATAAAAAATTTACTAACTTGATAAACTACCTGGGTGGGTGGTTGGAATAAAGCAATTCCCCATAATGGGAGGATGAATTGTAGAAGAGGGTGATTCCCTACTTTGGAGGAAGGATCATACGTGGTCCCCTGACTTAGGAGGATGAATCACACTTGCGGAAAGCCACCCAGGAACAAAGAGATCGAAGTTGCTCCAAGTGAAGATTACTTACCGTGCAGCCGCAAGTCATATGGGCTCTGTCTGGATTGAGTATGCTGAGTAGACCTGACCGGTCGAACAAGCAGATGTAGTGGATGTAGATGGTATTGTTCGGCCATCGGTATGGGAAAGCTCCTCTGAAAGATCCCGTCTCAATCTTCTCCTTTCCTTTTCACTTCAAGAAGGGTCAAGGTCAGAATGGGTTGATTGAGTCTTGTGGTGAAAGTGCACAACCTCTTGAGAGTGTTAAACTAAGTACTTAGCCGTGTCCCCGGTTACGGACAATTTTGAGTATCGGAGCAAGGACGTCAACAAGAGATCTCATCATTCCAATTTCTTAAGTAAAAATTTGATGAACTTGTGTGTGGAGATATTCCTGGATGTGTTCCATGGAATGATCGGGAAATCCACTTTGGCTCCCGGGCTCATCTGCACCCGGGTGCCTTTTCAATTTTTTTGAATTTTGAAAACGCTTCAAAAAAATCTGAAAAACATTGTGCGGAAACATATTCATGTATTCAATACTCGTCTAAATTTTCGACAGAAAATATCAATTTTTGCGCCCTGTGCAAAAAAGACAAATATCTGACAGACAAAATAGGTGAACAGTCCACTATTCAAAAGACAGATTGTCTTTTTTACACAGGGCGCAAAAATTGATATTTTTTGTCGAAATTTTACACAAGTGTTTAATACTTCAATATGTTGATGTACAATTTTTTTCAGAATTTTTCGAAGCATTTTCGTATTTTAAAAAATCAGAAACAAAACCGGGAGCAGATGAGCCCGGGAGCCAAAACGCCATCCCCGGAATAATCTCATAACTTTTTGAAAAGAAAAGTGTTTGAAAAGATAGGGAAAAATTTGCTTTACGCAAAAATAGCCTTAAACTACACCAGCCATATATGCATATAGTTAATAGAATTTTTTGCCTTATGAGTCCACAAGTATCACTTGCCAGATCCATACAAATGGTTCTGACCAATTTTTGGCTGCAACGCTTTTACTGTTGCAGGTTTTTCAGACGACGAGTAAGGAACGGGTTCCGAGTCTACAACCAACATGTTTTCGCCTGTGGCTACATGAAGATTGGGACTCCATGCAATAACATTTAGTCTTCCGCTGTTATTTCTGTTTATGCTAGCTTTGAGCTATGCAAATTTGTAATGGTTTATTTTTAATTCTGGATCATTCGTGTAATAAATTGATACAATGTTATGGTATTCATCGTAAACTGTGTATGCTCGATCCAGGGATTTGCACTATACACAGGGATCTTGCCTATTTTTCTAAGTGCAGGTCCGCTACATAAAGCTAATAGGTATATATGGTGGACTCACTTGAAAAAACTTTGGTTGAAGGTGTTGGAAACAAGTTTTTACTTGTTGGAATTTTTGGGCTAGCAAAAGGGAGAAAGATGACCATCTAGATGCATGCATGAGTGTCCATAGAACTAACTAATTCATGTCAAACAAGGTGAAATAACGTACAGCATCAAACATGAATAAAAGATAGCTCATGATAAAGCATTTGCAAATTAATTACTCATAAAAAAGCTCAGAATCATGCAACTATATGTGTCATTAAAAATCAACTTAGACATCCCTTTTCCCATACAATAAAAACATGCAAGATATTTCAACCCATATTTCCAGTAGATTCTCATATATAAATGATAGTGTGGTGGTCTCACAAAATAAAAATCAAAGCAAAAACAAACAAAAAGACGCTCCAAGTTTATGCGATAAAGTGTATTGATAAAAAAACAGAAGTTAGACGTGTGCAAACCGAGTGTGTAGGTCCAGTGAGGGTGTTCTCACATCCCCAAGCTTATGGTTTTCACCATCCTTGGATAACTCATGGTGCATCTTTTCCAATCTCTGTGAAAAAAAACTTCAAAACAACCGTTTCTCCCATTTCTTTTCTGTGGGGTGACGTTAGTAGAGATAAATAAATAGGTTTCTTGCTGCATATAATCCATGGACTAAAATACATATGAATGTACAGAAAGTGTATAATTTTGTATGCCTACTCATAAACTCAATTGGATCAAAAGATTCAACTTAAAAGTTCAAAACAAGCATAAAACAATACGGGACAGAATCTGTCCAGAAAAACAATCAGCAGCAAACGTATTTTCTGTCCTACTTAAACTCATCGAAAAATTCTGAAAAAATCCCGGCATACAGAGGATGAAAAGTTGCAGCTATAGTTACAATCTAAACTCATTCGGAGTTACAGAATAAAAATGAAAAAAATCAAACCGTGCACAGACTTCGTGCCAGTAATAAAATCTCCGAATAGAAATAGCAACTTTGTCAAACCAAAATGGGTAAAACTTGGCATTTTATTAAAAATTCCAGAAACTAAGCTAAGAAAAATTCTATTGTTGCAGCAAGAGGACACAAAGAAAATCAAAAGTAAAAACAACCGGGTTGCCTCCCGTAAAGCGCTTTCTTTATAGCCATATAGGTAGGCTTACTTACTTGGTATCAAGATGGTTGGAGTGAGGTGGCTTGCATCCCCAAGCTTAAATTCTTGTATGTAGGGTGATCTTAGGGGTTACATCCGCAAGCTTGATTTTTTGTCCCTCTTGATCTTGTTCATCACCCTCAATTCTTCCACCTTAAAATTTCTCATCATAAACTTGATTAGAGGTGTTAGTGCCTTCATAAATTAAATCCACATAGGTACAGAAAAGACATATCATTAATTGATTCTAAACATTAGCTACTGTTACTACGGTTGTGTAATGCTCCTTGATCAAAAGAACCGCACAAAACACGAGTAATGAGAGCAATGCGAAATAAAGACAGAATCTGTCAAACTGGACAGCCCGTAAAGAGAATTTTCAGAGGCACTTACGTTACTCAAACAAAAAAACTTTGAACTAATTAATTGTGTATTAATAACTGAAGATTTCTGTAGTAAAATCAAGTCAATATTCCTCTTCTGTGATTTTTAACATTTTTTTCAGTGAAGCTCAGGAATCTGTTTTCTGGACAGCAAATCACTATTGTTTAATCCTACCTCTCAAAAGTGGTTATTATTGCCTTTTAAGATGAAAAACAAGATACAAAGGTGATGTCACTATTTTTATTTGGTTTTTTCTTTGGAAAAGTTTTAATGATAGGGACTTTTCAATGGTTCCATTGGCATGAACAATACATGTTCAAGGTCGACCCAAACTCCATTACTCATCCTTCTCATTTACTTTCCCAAATTTTATATAAAGTGAAAATCTTAAACTAATTGTTAGTAAACAGTAGGTAAAGTTATTTTTCAAGTTCTCAAGATATAAAGGTGTGCCCAAACTGAATAGGAAATAAAAGCATAAAGAGCACACACAAAACATTAAACCATTAACTTTTAAGTCTAACTCTTTTCCTATGCATTGGCATTTTATATATGAATAAATAGTAGCCATTTTGTGGTAACCAATGCATTTAATTATCAGTAGGTTGTGTTTTAAATAACGTAGAAGCATAAAGATAAGCCTTTCTTCCTCTCATAATAGTTGCAAGTAGTGGAAGCAAATTTGACAAAAGAACTATTAGATTGGTGCAACTTTGCAATCTTAGGAACATATAGAGGATTATTAAAACTATCATGTGAGCTATTAGTGTGTTTTCCCCTCTCAAAATAATTGCAAGAATCACCATAAACATGATGGTTTGGGTGAAGAAATGATTATTAGTGTAAGATAATTTCAGCCCACATAAGTAATTTTCAACATATAAAAGCTTCTCCTCCATGGTGTGAATAGGGGAGTTCAGAAATAAAGTAGGACTCTCATGAGTGAGAGTATTATCACAAGCAGCAAGTATATCATTTTTATCCTCACATAAAGCAGTAACAACTAAACATGGAGGATTATCAATAAGCATAGGACCATCATCTAAAGCATTATCATATAGCATGTTAAACCATATTCTTCATCATTTTTAAAATCATTATCAATAATGTTCTCATTAGGCATAGGTTGATATTCTTCCTCATCATCAGAATCATAAAAGCAAAGTTTATCATCAGCAAAATCTTGAGTGTTACCCTCATCCATAGGTGGTGAAGGTGGATGTTTCCTCTCTTCATTCTCTAGTTGTTCATCATTTTCTTCATCATTTTGCTCTTCATTGTCCTCCTCTTGGGGATGCATGGGCATCCCCAAGCTTAGGTCTTTATCCTCTTCTTCACATACTTCCTCTTCCAAGCTTATGTTTTCATCATCTTCTTCCTGCAAAACATTAGAGCTTTCTTGGGTAGCTCTCTTCCTTGTGTCAATAACATAGATATTTTCATCAAATTCAAGTGTGCAGAGCTCAAGGAGAGGATCAATAAAAAATTAAATTGAGAAGCTATAGGGCAGGTTTCATGTTCCTCAATGAAGGTGTATAATTCATAGGCTGCCATAAAAACAACAAATCGCTCTACTTCTTCCATCCCTAAGTGAGCATAATTTCCTGTATGATAAGTTGCAATAACAGGTTCATCTTTATTGGAAGGGCATTGGAATTCAAAGTGTCTAGAGTATTCAGAGAAAAAGTTTCTTCCTTATGAAAATGGAGCAACGTTCTAGGAATTTCATTTAGGAGCTCTATATAGCCTCCTAACCTTTTCCCTTCTTCTGATTGTCTAAATTCAGCAGCTATCCTGGCGTTTTTATAATAGTTTTCCATTTTTTTAATTTTTTGGGTTTTTTGATAAATGCAAAACTGAAAGTAAAACTAAACTAAATGCAAAACTGAAAGTAAACTAGAGTATATGCAAAACTGAAAATAAATATCTAGTGCAAACAAGAATAAAAACTTAAGCGCTACACTTCCCGGCAACGGCGCCAGAAAAGTACTTGATAATCCCCAAGAGCACATAATCACTGTAGCACAATTCGATAAGTATTTGAGTGTCGAACCCACGAGGAGCTGAAGGTAAACTATCTATTCTCTAAAGCCCTATAACCCTCTTNGATATGCCCACGGAACGGCCAGAAAAGACCAAATCGACGAGTTTTGACGAAGTCCCAATTAGTGTGTACCGGGGTCACGAGCCGCTGAAATCATCCCCGGAGCCAAATCGGTGGCTAGCCCACGGAAACGGCCAAAAATGACCAAAATCGAGAGTTTTGACGACGTCCTAATTAGCATGTTCCGGGGGTCACGAGCCATTGAAATCGCTCCCCGAGCCAAAACTGTGTGATAGCCCACGGAAACGGCAGAAATGACCAAATCGACGAGTTTTCACGACGTCCCAATTAGCCTATTTCGGGGGTCACAAGCCGTTTGAAATCGCTCCCGGAGCCAAAAACGGGTGATATAGCCCACGGAAGGACGGCCAGAAATGCCAAATCGATGAGTTTTGACGACGTCACAAATAGCGTGTACCGGGGGTCACGAGCCATTGAAATCGCCCCGGAGGCAAAACCTGTGTACTATAGCACACGAAAACGGTCAGGAAAAACCAAATCGACGAGTTTTGACGACGTCCAATAAGCGTGTTACCGGGAGTCACGAGCCGCTGAAAGCGTCCCCGGAGCCATAAACTGTGTGATATAGCCCACGGAAACGGCCAAATGACCAAAATCGACGAGGTTTGAGGAGTCCCAATTAGCGTGTACCAGGGTCACGAGCCGTTGAAATCGCCCCCGGAGGCAAAACCTGTGTGCCATAGCCCACGAAAATGGTCAGAACAGACCAAATCGACGAGTTTGACGATGTCCCAATGAGTGTGTACCGGGGGTCACGAGCCGTTGAAATCGTCCCCGGAGCCAAAAACTGTGTGGTATAGCCCACGAAAACGGCCAGAAATGTCGGCACAGTGGAAACCAGGGTACCACGGGCCGGCCCGCCAGGGCCCAAGGGACTCTTCAGCCTGATTTTCGCTAAGGACCAGGCTTCGGCCTGTAGAGGCTCTCCAAGCCTGTCGAGTCTCGACAGGCGATCTCTCTACAAGAAGGCGCCTCAAGGCGCCACCAGGATTTCGGCTAAGGACTAAGCCTTGAAGCTTGCCGAGGCTTTTCGCCTCGGGAAGGCTTCCTTCCTCTCGAAGCCAGCTCTGCCTCCGCGGCAGAGCGCACATGGGCTCTGCGCTTCCCGCAGAGCCACTGGCGCGCCAAAGCGCGATGACGCCAGCGCCTCAGTTGCCGTTCTGATGAATAAAGGGGTCAACAAAGCAGCGCCAAGCAAAGCGGACAACGAGACTTGCCACTTTGGTGATAAGGAGACAGCCTGCAGCTACGCTCCAACGGCGATGTCACCGCGGGACCCGTTCCACGCCAGCTGCGCCAGCCCACCGTCCTGGCTGGACGGTGCCTCTTTTCAGCTTTGGTGACGCTGCTCCCCTGCCGTGGACCGCGTCCATGGACTCTACCTTTATGGTGGACTTCACCTTTATGGTGCACCGTGTCTCCTCCTTCGTCGGGATGTGGCAACCCTTCCCGCCCAAATGTTTGGGCGGAAGAGGACCAAGACGACTATAAAAGGAGGGAGGGCACTACCGTGCCAAGGGTTCGGTTCCATTTTCCTTTGGCTAAGGCAGATCTAGGGTTTTAGCCATTGGCAGCCATCTCGAGCTCCACAAGCTCACCCTGTACCAAAAACCTCTACAAGCAATACAGCCTAGCAGGACGTAGGGGTTTTACCTCCACAAGAGGGCCCTGAACCTGGGTAACACCGCGCGTTCCTCTCTGCAGTGTTCTCCTCCAGCGAGCCCGACGAGCACCGTCGCCGTGGAACGTTGAGGATTGTTTGACTCCGTGTTCAGCCCCTTGCTCGATTCTTACCTCGTGAGATACGCCCGGTTCCTGGGCCTATTCTCCGACATTTGGCGCGCCAGGTAGGGGGCTGAGGCGCGTCTTCAACCTCGACACCACCATGGCTGGCTCTCGCGCTGAGCGACTCGCTCGCCGGACGGCCAGCGCTGCCACTGCTCCTCCTGCCGGCAGGCAGCGCGGCCGCCCTCGTGGGAGCACTGCCCCGGAGCGCCACGTCGACCCCGAGCCCCGCGTCGAGCACCCTGACGACGACGACATCGACCACGCTGAGGACGACCTCGGCGAAGAGGAGGCCTCCTCCCTGCCCCCGTCGCGGGACCGTGCTGCTTCCTCGCTGGGCCGCCCTGCGCCCAGCCCGGCGACTGCGCTCCTCATGGCGCAGGAGCTGCTGCAGTACCGCCCCACGCCGGCGGCTCAGGAAGGCTGGCTCAACCGTGTTGCCGAGCTCATCGGCGCCGCCCGCGTTGCCGCTCCCGCGCCATCTCGCTCGCTGGTCCCCTCTGGTCGTGCGGGAGACGCAGCGCCAGGCGCTCCTCCTGCACCACCTCGCCAACCCGCGCCCGCCCCAGCTCCACCGCAACCTGCTCCGGCGGGGGCTCCTCCCCGCGACAACCGCGCTGCTTCACACGCCTCGTCGCCGCACGACTGCCAAATCGTGCAGCGAGCCCCCGAGGACGCCCGCGTAAACATCGAGCGCGGCCAACAACGCCACAACCGCGCCGTCCAGGAAGTCGCCGCCGCCGGGCGTCACCTCCGCGCCACTCTTGCCGACGGCGTGGTCACCTATGGCACCACGGTTGCGTTCACCCGCAGCCTTCGCCGCGTCGTCTGGCCGACCAAGTTCAGGCCGGACCTCCCTCCACGCTACGACGGCAAGAACAACCCGTTGGAGTTCCTGCAGCTCTACACCCTGGCCATCCAGGCCGCCGGGGGCGACGACAAGGTCATGGCGAACTGGTTCCCCATGGCTCTCAAGGACTCTGCGTCCTCATGGCTCACCAACCTCCCCGCCGAGTCCATCGGCTCCTGGGAGGACCTCTGCAAGTGCTTCATCGCCAACTTCAAGGGCACGTACGAGCGCGGCCTCACGTACAACGATCTCCGCGGCGTGCGCCAGAAGCCTGGCGAAACCCTCCGCAAGTACATCCAGCGCTTCAGCCAGGTGCGGAACAAGATTCCCAACGCCACAGACGCACAGGTCATCTCGGCTTTCCATTCTGGAGTCACGGACGTGCGGATGCTCGAGAAGCTTGGCATCCACGACAACATCACCACCGTCGTCAAGCTCTTTGACTTGGCGGACAAGTGCGCCAAGGCTGAAGAGGGCCGCCTGTTCGTCAAGAACGAGCCTGAGGACCCCACTGAGAGCTCCAAGAAGAAGAAGAAATCCTCCGAGAAGCGCAAGACGACCGCGGTCCTCGCGGCCGAACCCGACGCCAAGCAGCCTCGCGCTGCCACTCCAGCCGCGGGCACCGAGAAGAAGGACGACCGCCCTTTCTGCATCTACCACAACAGGCACTCCCACGCCACCGAGGACTGCTTCGACATCAAGAGGCTTCGCGAGGCTCGCGAGGCTCGCGAGGCAAATGGAGGCCGCGGTGGCCGCGGCGGCGGCCGCGGCGGCCGCGGGGGGCGGCGCTGGAACAACAACTACGACAACAACTACCAGCAGAACCCCCAGGCCAACGCCGCTGAACCGGCGAACGATAACCTCCCTGCCGAGACTCCTGAGGGCTACCAGGTGCCTCGCGGCGCTGCTTGCATCCTCGGCGGGGCCCAGGCCCCCAGTTCCAACCGTCACTTCAAGCAACTCGCTCGTGAGGTCGCGGCAGCGCTTCCCGGGGTTGAGGCCTCCAGGCCCCTCAAGTGGTCCCAGTACCCCATCACTTTCGACTCCGGCGACCACCCCAAGTCCACCTCAGCTGTTGGCACCATCCCGCTGGTTTGCACCCCCACCATCAACAACATCGCCGTCTCCAAGACGCTCATCGATGGGGGTGCAGGCCTCAACGTCATCTCTGTCGAGACCTTCGAGAAGCTTCAGGTGCCTTACGAGCGGCTCATGCCCACCAGGCCCTTCTCAGGGGTGACAGAGGGCCTCACGACCCCTCTGGGGCAAGTGAGGCTTGCAGTCACCTTTGGCACGCAGGCCAACTACCGCACCGAGCTGATCGACTTCGACGTCGCGCACATCGGCTTGCCCTACAACGCCATCCTCGGCTACCCCGCGCTCGCCAAGTTTATGGCAGTCACCCACCACGCCTACAACCTCGTCAAGCTCCCTGGCTCGGGCGGCACCATCGTCATCCGCGGCGTGGTCTCTGACGCCCTGTACGCTGCGCAAGCGGCCTACAAGGCTGCCGCGGTGGCGTCCCCTGCTGACGAGGACGAAGAACCCCTCCCGAGGCCCCCCGCGAAGAAGAAGCAGCTGTTCTCTCAGGAGAAGGCCGCGACAAAGCAAGTGTCTCTGGAGGCAAGCGGCTCGGGGGCTAGCGTCACCATCGGCGCCAACCTGCCTCCCAAATAGGAAAGCGCGCTCGTCGCCTTCCTCAGGGCAAACTCTGACATGTTCGCATGGACACCGTCAGATATGTCCGGCGTACCGAGGGAGGTGATCGAGCACCACTTAGCCGTGTGTCCAAACGCACGCCCCGTGAAGCAAAAGGCGCGACGTCAAGCGCCAGAAAAGCAAGATTTCATCGTCAAGGAAGTAGAAAAGCTGAAGAAAGCAAGCATCATCAAGGAAGTTGTCCATCCCACTTGGCTCGCCAACGGTGTTGTCGTTCCCAAGCACACCGGAGGAAGCCGCCTCTGCATCGACTTCACCGACCTCAACAAGGCCTGCCCCAAGGACCCCTATCCCCTCCCGAGGATCGACCAGATCGTGGACTCCACCGCCGGCTGCGCACTCCTCTGTTTTCTGGATGCCTTCTCTGGTTACCACCAGATCAAGATGGCAAAGGAAGACGAGGAGAAGACAGCATTTCTCACCCCTTGTGGTGTGTTTTGCTACGTCTGCATGCCCTTCGGCTTGAAGAATGCTGGCGCCACTTTCCAGCGTCTCATGAGGATCGCCTTGGGGGCTCAAATGGGGAGGAATGCAGAGGCCTACGTCGACGACATCGTGGTCAAGACTCGCGAGGAGGACACGCTCATCAAGGACCTCGAGGAGACCTTTGCCAACCTGCGCAAGGTGAACATCAAGCTGAACCCCGCCAAGTGCGTCTTCGGGGTCCCTTCAGGCAAGCTCCTCGGGTTCCTGGTGTCCCATCGCGGCATCGAAGCAAACCCCGACAAGATCAAGGCCATAGAAGAAATGCAGCCTCCTCGTCGCCTCAAGGACATGCAACGCTTGGCGGGATGTATGGCCAGCCTCGGCCGGTTCATCTCCAAGTTCGGCGAGAGGGCGCTGCCATTTTTCAAGATCATGAAGCGGTCTGGTCCTTTCAAGTGGACCCCTGAAGCGGCAAAAGCCTTTGAGGATCTGAAGAAATACCTGGCGAGCCCACCCATCATGGTTGCCCCACGCCCTCGCGAGCCTCTGAAGCTGTATCTTGCAGCCACCCCTCAGACGGCAAGCGCGGTCTTGGTGGCTGAAAGGGAAGAGCCAGTTCTCGTCAAGCAGAGCCACGCCTCGACAAGCCCAGAACTCCACGACAAGGAAGCAGCCTCGACAAGCACCCAGCCTCTACAAGCAGGGCCTCAAGAGACCCTCAACAACGACTCCATCGGGCCTCGAGAGGAGCCCACTGCTGCCACGCCTACAACTACCCTCGTCGAGCATCCCGTGTACTTCGTCAGCACAGTGCTACGAGATGCTCGCGAGCGCTACTCCATGCAGCAAAAGCTCCTCTTCTCGCTCCTCAGCGCCTCCAGAAAGCTGCGCCACTACTTCCAGGGTCACCCCATCAAGGTGGTCACCTCATATCCCCTGGAGCAAGTCCTGCGCAACCCAAACGCGACAGATCGCGTCGCAAGCTGGGGCATCGAGCTGCAACCCTTCGAGCTGGAATTTGACACCACAAGAGTCATCAAGGGCAGGGCGCTAGCTGATTTCATGGCTGAATGGACGGACACACGCGTAGAAGAGCCTCAAGAAGAACAAGCTACAACCTCAGGACAGACAGAGCCCGGCTACTGGACCATGCATTTCGACGGCGCCTTCGCGGCCCGGAGTGCAGGGGCTGGGGCTGTCCTCACCTCACCAACAGGCGACAAGCTATATTATGCCGTCCAGTTGTGCTTCAAGGACCACGACAAGGTCTCCAACAACATCGCCGAATACGAGGGCCTCCTCGCTGGGCTCAGAGCCGCCATCGCCCTCGGCATCAAGCGCATCCTCATCAAGGGCGACTCTCAGCTCCTCGTCAACTTCTCCAACAAAAGCTACACGCCTAAGGACACCTACATGGTGGCCTACCTTGAAGAGGTACGCAAGCTCGAGAAGCACTTCAGGGGCATGGAACTCAAGCATATTCCGCGAGGAGAGAACCAAGAAGCCGATGACCTCGCCAAGCGAGCAGCAAAGAGAGAAGCCCAGCAGCCTGGAGTGTTTGAGGAGAGACTCGCCAAGGCCTCCGTCAAGCAACCAGTGGTCAACATAAGCGTTCAAGAGGAGCTCCCACCAGCCCCACCAAGTGGAGCACCAAACTGCGGGTTGCCCTCAGGCGATCGCTTGTTGATGACTTTGGTACGCCAAGACACTGGTTGGATCGACGAGATCAAGCGCTACCTGCAAGACCGAGTCCTTCCCGAAGAAGATGCAGAAGCTGAGAGAATTGCTCGCCAGGCCAAGTCCTACTGCCTCCACGACGGAGACCTGTACCGTAAGCGCCCCAATGGGGTTGCGTTGCGGTGCGTCCCTGCCGAGGAAGGCCGCCAGCTCATCAACGACATCCACAGCGGAGAATGCGGCCATCACTCGTCCTCGCGCACCTTGGCAGGCAAGGTTTTCCGAAGCGGCTTCTACTGGCCCTCTGTCCTTCAAGATGCAGCTGAAATTGTCCAGTCCTGCGACGCCTGCCAATTCCACGCCAAGCAGATCCACCAGCCCGCACAAGGACTCCAGACGATCCCGCTCTCCTGGCCGTTCGCGGTCTGGGGGCTGGACCTGCTGGGACCCTTCCCGCGAGCGCTCGGGGGCTACCGCTACCTCTACGTCGCCATCGACAAGTTCACCAAGTGGCCCGAGGTGGAACCCGTGCGCACCATCCCGGCGAAATCAGCGGTGAAATTCATCAGGAGCTTGGTCTGCCGCTTCGGCGTGCCCAACCGCATCATCACCGACAACGGCTCACAGTTCACCAGCGGCGCCTTCAAGTCCTACTGCGGCAGCCTCGGCGCCCAAATCTGCTACGCCTCGGTGGCTCACCCACGCAGCAATGGACAGGCCGAGCGAGCCAATGCTGAGGTGCTCAAGGGCCTCAAGACGAGAAGCTTTAACCGCCTCAAGGCCAGCGGCAAGAACTGGATCGACGAGCTCCCCTCGGTGCTCTGGTCCATCCGCACCACGCCAACAAAGCCAACTGGCGAGACGCCATTCTCCCTCGTCTACGGCGCCGAAGCCGTCCTCCCCAGCGAGATCACCCACGGCTCTCCGCGAGTCTTGGCCTTCAAGGAGGCCGAGCTGGATGAGCTCCGCAACGCCGACCTGCTGCTGCTTGAAGGGCTCCGCCGCAATGCGGCCCTGAGAGCGGCAAGGTACCAGCAAGATCTCCGCCGCTACCACAGCCGTCACATCCGCCCGCGCACTCTCGAAGCAGGGGACCTTGTCCTGAGGAGAATCCTCTCCAGGGAAGGTCTCCACAAGCTCTCACCAATGTGGGAAGGGCCCTACAGAGTTGTGCACATCGCCAGGCCTGGCTCTGCGCGGCTCGAGACGGAGGACGGCGTCCCCATCGCCAACCCCTGGAACATCCAGCACCTGCGCAAGTTCTACCCCTGATCGTCCTCGACGAGCAACTTTTTGCAAGCAACTTTTTGCGCCAAGGGAGAATTCAGCACCAACATCCTCCACGAGGAGAAAATTCGGGCTCCCCTCTCTACTATACGTTGCCGCGGGCCGTTCGAGAAGACTCCCAAGCCACCAAGCCTCGGCAAGGTGACTTCTTCAAGCACCATGCCTCGGCGACGTGGACCCCCATGCCCAGACATGGTGGGACGCAGGCTCTACAAGCCACCCCCGCATAGGGGCCCCCTGAGCTCTCTCTACATGCGTCTGCCACGGGCACGCCCTCTCGAGAGTCTCAGCCACAGAATGTGGACCCCATGCCAAGAGCATGGCGGATTTTTTGTAATTCTGGCCACGCCAGTGTAATGAACCTCTGTTTCAGGTCAACTTGAACCTTTTGCGCTTCGCGCCTGCAGTTTGATTTCTGCTTTGGTAAGCATTTATGATATTTGCATCTTGTCCTTGCTCGTATGATCCTCCATGTGCATCTCGCGAGCGGGGGCTAGCATGGTGCCTGTGCCTCGGGAGCATCCCAGCAGCACCTTAAACCCAAGGGATCCGAGCTCTGAACTCGCGGGTCAGCTCTCATGCATGTCAACTCCCAGGGAGCTCTGAACTCATGGGTCAGCTCCCGTGCACGTCAACTCACCAAGGATCACCAAAACCTTGGTGCCTGTTCTCCTCGCAAGACACACATGAAGGAACCTACGAGCGCGCATAAGTTACCTAGCTATGTATTGCTTGTGGGTGCACCTATCTGTCCAAACGCAGGAAAGCAGGCCCAAGCAAGCCTCAGGCAACCACTCGAGAAGAAAATGCCTCGACAGGGAACTAAACACCCTCTACAAGGCCAAAACGCCTCTCCAGGGGACCAACACCCACTTCAAGGCAGACAATGCCTCGCAAAGCTAAGTCCAAGCACTTGGTCAATTTTTCCCTTCGCTGGTTTTTGTCCCTCGAACCTCTTTTCTCTCTCCTATGCCTCATGGGCTGCTTGCGCGTTAAAGGGGAACCCCAGGCATCGCGCCTCGCGGGATCTTACTTCTCGAGGCCTCACACACCCCCCGGCCTTGTGGAGCCATGACGCTCGCATACCGAAGCGGCGGTGGTGTAGCGCTAAGAGAGGGTCCTAAAACGTAGAGCAAAAAAGACATGAAAGGGAAGATAAAAGCCTCTCGAGGGGCACACGCCAAGCACATCTAATTAAAGCATTAATAAGTCTTTACAAAAGTTTATACAAGCAAAAGGCTAAGACACTTGGGCGCCTTGTGCACGTCCAGCTGCAGGAAGGAGCTCAGGCCTGTGCGCCCCCTGAGGTGCTCGCGCCGCCCGCGGGGCGCTCCTCTTCCTCTTCAGCGCCCTCCTCGCTGCCGCCATCGCCTTCAAAGATCACGGCCTGGTCAAACTTCTTGGCGTACGCCTCCGCAGCCTCCAGTATCGCTTTCGTGCGGAAGCTGGGGTCGCCGGGCCTTGTCACGGCCGCGAGGTCGATGGAGGCGTCGAGCTGCTTAAGGTTGCAGAAGATGTTGGCGGTGGCGACGACGAGGAGATCGCGGCTCTCCGCCACGACGCGCGCGTCGAACTCCTTCGCGGTCTTTTCGACCCCTCCGAGGAACTGCTCGAAGAAGAGGTTGTACGCCGCTCCGTCATCGCCTCCTCTTGCGTCGAACGCAGGAAGTTCAATCCTGAAGTTGTCCGCGATGGCGCGCGCACGCTGCACCAGGCTTTCAAACATGAGCCGGCGCTGACGCTTCATGGCCCGGCCGTGGCTCTCCTTGTCCCGCGCCTGCTCAACAAGGTTGGCAACCGGCCCCACCTGCTGTTGGAGCTCGAGCAGGTCCTCCTCCAGGGCCGTGGCCTTGGATTCGGCGCAGGCTTGGGCCTCCTGGGCGCTCTGGAGGAGAGGAGCCGTCTCCTGCACCTTCTTCTCGAGGACTTCGACGCGGTCCAGGAGCTCCTGGCGCTTGATCATGAAGCGCTCCTCTTGCTTCGCGAGGTTGGCCCTGTACTCTGCGGAGATTTCTTCCCGGGCGGACTGAACCTTGGCAGCGGCGTCGTCCTCCGCCTTCTTCTGTTTCTTGGCGAGGTCGGCGTTGGCTTTATTCATGCGCTCCGAGTAGGTGGCCTCGCCCCGGGCCAGCTTGCTCTCGCGGGCCTTGAGCTGCTCCTCACGGATGGCCTGGTCCTTCTCGAGCATTTGGACCTGCTCCTCGCGCCGTTGCAGCTCTCCTCCGCGCTGCGTCAGCTCCGCCTCGCGCACTGCCAGATGGCCCTCGCGAGCCTCCAGCAGCTCGCGCTGCTCCCTCAGGCTGGCCCGTGTGTCCTCGGACTCGGCAGCAAGTTGCTGCCGCGCGGCCGCCAGCTCCTGGTGCACGGAGGCAGCCTCCGCCTCGAGTGCCTCCCGGTCGGCGTCCAGCTGGTCCATGACCTCCTGCGCCTCCCGCTTGACGCTGTCGCGGGTCTCCTTGGCGAAGCGGAGGGCCTCTTGGCGCTCTGCCTGGGCCGCCGCGTCCTGGCGGCGGCAGGACTCCACCCTCTCTTGGAGGAGGGACCAGGCCTCGCCCAGCCTCGCTCGCTCCGCCGCGATGGCGGCCTCCTCCCTGATGAGCTCGTCCCCCACCTCGCCAAGGGCTTGCAGGGCCCGATTGACGACGACCCGGCGGCGAGCCGCCCGCGGCTCCTGCCGCACCAAGATTCCCGCACCACTGATGGGTGCGGAGGCCTCGATCCTTGTCGAGGCGCCCGAGGCCTCCTGCCTTGGGCTCACCGCCGTTTCTGGAGCGGCCAGGGGGCTTGTGGGGGCGCCTCCCCTGTCGCCCGCTTCAAGGGCTCTCTGGGGGCTGGGCGTTCTCTCGCCCCCAGTTCCGGCGCTTGTGGGCTCCGGAGGCCTCTCTGCCTCTTGCTCCTCAGGGGCACCGCCTGCCCCTTCTGCGGCGGCCGTGTCCGCCGCGGCATCGGTCGCGTCGGCCCCCCTCGAGGGAGCCTCCTCCTCCTCCCCTGGAGGATGCTCCAGGACGATCTCCTCGTCCACCCTCTCCTCCTCTGTCTCCTGCTGGACAAGAGGAGAGGCCGCCCTGGTTGGTGGCGGCGGCGCCGCTCCTTCAACCTCCTCAGCCACGCGGTGCGCCACCGCGGGAAGAGTCACCACCCGAGACGACGATGGCGCCGTCTCTTCAGCCACCTCCTCGGTGCGCTGCTCCACCACGGGAGGAGCCGTTGCCCGGCCTGGCGACGGCGCTGCCTCCTCCATCACCACCTCCGCGCGGCGCTCGCTCGCGGGAGGAGCAGATGCTTGCTGCGGCTCGCCCGCCGCAGGCGTCTCCACAGAGGCGCCGGTGGTCTCTCCAACCTTGTGGAGCCTTCGCCTCTTTGGCGCCGCAGGCTCCCTGAAAGAAAGACAAGTCTGAGGTCCTTCAAGGGGATCTTCAAGAAGTGAAACGACAAAGAAAGAGAAGAATCGAGACTTACCCGTCGGCCATCACCCACACCCTCTTCTTCACCCTGGGTGGCTGGGTGTTGCTTGCTCCGGCCTCCTCTGGAGGCGCCCTTGCTTCCTCATGAGAAGCGCTCCTCGCTGTCGCGGCGCTTCTGTCGTGGACAGCCTTGGAGCGGGGCTCGCTACGCCCACCCCCGCTGCCGCTCGTCTCCTCAACTCGCTTGGAGCGAGCGACGTAGAAGGCGCCCTCCTCATCGCTGGAGGAGAGCACCTGGAGGTCCACGTCGGCGGGAATGCTCCTCGAGGAGCTGACGGAGCCTCTCGAGGGGTTGGCGCCCCTCGCCACTTCATCCTCGCCAACAGGGCTGGCGCCTGTCGACGCCTCGTCTCCGCCCGCAGAGCTGGCCCCCCTCGAGGCCTCGCCCTCGGTGGGTGCGTCCTCGGCTCCCGAGTCCTCTCCAGCCTCCTCCTGCTCCGAGGGCGCATCCATGTTCTCCGGTTCCGCCGCCAGCGGGTTGGAGCGGGGCCCGCGGTGGCCCGCGGGAACTATTCCCCACTCATCGAACACCGGCATGCCCCGGCGGTGCTCCGAGATGCTCTCCTCGGCGAAGGCGATGAGCGGGCGTGCGTCGTCTACGGCAGGCAGCGGGATGGTTGTCTTGGAGACGAAGAGGACCCCCAGGACTTGGCTCAGCACCTCAGGCTGGAGGCTGTCTCGGCTCAGCCTCATCGCGTCCATCTTGTCCTTGTAGCTCCACATCGGCTCAGAGTGCCCTTGGAGGGGGGCAATCCGGCGCCTCAAGAAGTCTCTGGCCACCATCTGGCCGGTGACCCCTGCCTCGCGGACGCGCTGGATGTAGGTGTACACCGCGTCGAGGTTTCGGCCGGTGAACTCTGCACTCCCCCAGCGCGCCCACTTCGCCGGGGGCCCCTCAGGCACCTCCAGAAGGGGGCTCCTCGTCTTAGCGTCGACGAAGAGCCACCGCTCGCGGAAGCCATCCACCTTCTTCGTCACCATGGTGATGGCGTTCTCACCTTGCCAGGCGATGGGGATGTAATTCTCGCTCCTGGCGGCGGCGATGCGGAAGGAGACGCAACCGAGGCGTTCGCCGCCGGCGCTGCTCCGGAGGGAGTAGAAGCTGCGAAAAAGCTCCACAGAAGGGCGAATGCCGATGTAGGCCTCGCAAAAGTAGGCGAAGATGGAGAGAATGAGAATGGAGTTGGGGTGAAGATGGAGCAAGTGGATCTGGTACGTCTCCAGAATCGCTAGAAGGAAGTCAGAAAATGGCGGCACGAGGCCAGCATAGAGAGTGTGGAGGAAGACGGGATAGAAATCGTCGGCGAGCCTGCTCCCGCTTGGCCTCATCTCGGTGGCCCCGTGCTCGTTGGAGCCCGCCGCCACCATGTGACGCACCTTGGCTATCGCCGCCGCGGAGACACGGGTCGGCGGCATCGCCGCCGTAAGGGCCGCACCGCGCAACGCCGCCGCCGACGCGCCGGCCGACGAGCCGGCCTGCACCGTGGCCTTGCCCTTCGCGTCGGTGCCCGCTTTCTTGGGTGCCATCGCTCGCCGGAGAGGAAGAAGGAAACTGTGGAGAAGGAGCGCTCTGGGAAGAGGGAGAGCGTTTGGACGAAGTGGGCGGCGGAGCAATGGGAGAAGTGACAGGCGCAGTCTGCGCGCCCAGACTTTATTGACCGGGCGCCTGGTCGTGGCGGGTCCCACCACGACGCCCGTTGAAGCCGAGGAGATCGTGGCCGCGGGCGCAACCGTCGCGCTCCACGTGTCGCGGCCCTGGCAGGCTCTGTTGGGCCCTCGACGCTTCGCCTCCGTCGGCAACTCCGGCGTGCCCATCGTGGGCCCGGGGGCTACTGTCGGCACAGTGGAAACCAGGGTACCACGGGCCGGCCCGCCAGGGCCCAAGGGACTCTTCAGCCTGATTTTCGCTAAGGACCAGGCTTCGGCCTGTAGAGGCTCTCCAAGCCTGTCGAGTCTCGACAGGGGATCTCTCTACAAGAAGGCGCCTCAGGGGCGCCACCAGGATTTCGGCTAAGGACTAAGCCTTGAAGCTTGCCGAGGCTTTTCGCCTCGGGAAGGCTTCCTTCCTCTCGAAGCCAGCTCTGCCTCCGCGGCAGAGCGCACATGGGCTCTGCGCTTCCCGCAGAGCCACTGGCGCGCCAAAGCGCGATGACGCCAGCGCCTCAGTTGCCGTTCTGATGAATAAAGGGGTCAACAAAGCAGCGCCAAGCAAAGCGGACAACGAGACTTGCCACTTTGGTGATAAGGAGACAGCCTGCAGCTACGCTCCAACGGCGATGTCACCGCGGGACCCGTTCCACGCCAGCTGCGCCAGCCCACCGTCCTGGCTGGACGGTGCCTCTTTTCAGCTTTGGTGACGCTGCTCCCCTGCCGTGGACCGCGTCCATGGACTCTACCTTTATGGTAGACTTCACCTTTATGGTGCACCGTGTCTCCTCCTTCGTCGGGATGTGGCAACCCTTCCCGCCCAAATGTTTGGGCGGAAGAGGACCAAGACGACTATAAAAGGAGGGAGGGCACTACCGTGCCAAGGGTTCGGTTCCATTTTTCCTTTGGCTAAGGCAGATCTAGGGTTTTAGCCATTGGCAGCCACTTCGAGCTCCACAAGCTCACCCTGTAACAAAAACCTCTACAAGCAATACAGCCTAGCAGGACGTAGGGGTTTTACCTCCACAAGAGGGCCCTGAACCTGGGTAACACCGCGCGTTCCTCTCTGCAGTGTTCTCCTCCAGCGAGCCCGACGAGCACCGTCGCCGTGGAACGTTGAGGATTGTTTGACTCCGTGTTCAGCCCCTTGCTCGATTCTTACCTCGTGAGATACGCCCGGTTCCTGGGCCTATTCTCCGACAGCCATTAATGATCGAAGTACGTTGGAGAGGTTAATCTCGCCTAGGGACACAGATTTACCCAGGTTCGGCCCCTCTTGATTAGAGGTAAAGACCTACTTCCTACTTCTCTTTATTGCTCTAGATCTGATCTCGATTACAGGGTTCCAGCTCCTATCTGGGGAGTCGGCGACTATGAATCTGGTGTTTCTGGATTGCTTAGCACTTGTCAATCTAAGGCCCAGGACCCCGCTTATAAAGGTGGCCGGGTCTCTGGACTTACAACCTACACGGAGTCATACTAGAATACGGAGTCCAACTCTACGTCTTGGCCTTCCAAGTTAGGGCTCCAGGTTGTACTTGGACTCCTTCCTGACGGGTCCCTTCTCCGTCATGGGCCTTGGTTGGCTTGTCTCCAGCCCAGCCCATGCGACTTGATGCCTAACTCGGCTTTGGCCTTCTTGGTCTTGGCGGGTCTACTTTCCGGGTCCATGGGCCTACCTATAAAGTATCCCCCCATCAGTGTTGGACCTAGATGACTATATATATATATATCAGTGTTGCACGTGGGTCACAACTCCTTGAGGGGTAGGGGTAGACCTAGCCGGCTCAGGGTGTTGCATGTGAGGGTCCACATGTCCCATATATGCATGGTAGGGTACACCTACCTGGCTAGTGGTGTTGCATATGGGTCCACTTGTCCAGAGATGGTAGTGTTACTGTTACACATCGCTGGCCTAAGGTGTTGTATGCATGTGGGTCCACATGTCCAGATGGCTTGGAGTGCTGAGTGTGGGTGATAGGTAGGGGTAAATTTGCATAGGTAGGAGTGTCGCATGTGGGTTCACGTGTTAGCTGGCAAGGGGATAAACTTGCATAGCTAGGAGTGTCGCATGTGGGTCCACATGTTCCAAAGGTGGTAGATATACACCTAGACGGCTAGAGTGGTGTTGCATGTGGGTCCACAAGCCCAAGAATGGTAGGGGTAGACCTAGTTTGTATTAATGACTTGGAAGGATTTTGTACTAATAAAATAATAAAACAATAATTCTCGTTTTATTAAAAATATATGAAATTTCGTCAATAAACTTTTTTGGTATGATTTTGTATTAATGGCTGGGACAAGTCTCTAATCTAATATATTTGGACCCACATGCACGACCTACTAAATATCTGGACCCACATGCACCACCTCTAGCCATCTTGACCTAGAATTGTCAACTGTTAGTGGGTCCACATATGAAGAGGTCCCACACCATGGAAGGCTGGACATCTAAACCTAAAAGATGCCAACCTTCAAAAGTTGATGGATGTACACCTACATGGCTAGGTGTGCTGCATGTGGGTCCACATGTCCTAAAGGCGGTCGATGTGCACCTAGATAGGTGAGAGTGTTGCATTTGGGTCCACCTGTCCCAAAGGTGGTAGGGCTGCACCTAGTTGGTTAGGAGTGTTGCATGAGGGTCCACATGTTCCAAATGCGATGGACATAGACCTAGGTGGCAAATGTCTATCTGGATGTAACAAAAGGTCATAGGGGTGGACCTAGATGGCTATATATATATATATCAGTGTTGCATGTGGGTCACAACTCCTTGAGGGGTACGGGTAGACCTAGCCGGCTCGGGATGTTGCATGTGAGGGTCCACATGTCCCATATATGCATGGTAGGGTACACCTTCCTGGCTAGTGGTGTTGCATGTGGGTCCACTTGTCCAGAGATGGTAGTGTTACTGTTACACATCGCTGGCCTAAGGTGTTGTATGCATGTGGGTCCACATGTCCAGATGGCTTGGAGTGCTGAGTGTGGGTGATAGGTAGGGGTAAATTTGCATAGGTAGGAGTGTCGCATGTGGGTTCACGTGTTAGCTGGCAAGGGGATAAACTTGCATAGCTAGGAGTGTCGCATGTGGGTCCACATGTTGCAAAGGTGGTAGATATACACCTAGACGGCTAGAGTGGTGTTGCATGTGGGTCCACAAGCCCAAGAATGGTAGGGGTAGACCTAGTTTGTATTAATGACTTGGAAGGATTTTGTACTAATAAAATAATAAAACCGTAATTCTCGTTTTATTAAAAATATATGAAATTTCGTCAATAAACTTTTTTGGTATGATTTTGTATTAATGGCTGGGACAAGTCTCTAATCTAATATATCTGGACCCACATGCACGACCTACTAAATATCTAGACCCACATGCACCACCTCTAGCCATCTTGACCTAGAATTGTCAACTGTTAGTGGGTCCACATTTGAAGAGGTCCCACACCATGGAAGGCTGGACATCTAAACCTAAAAGATGCCAACCTTCAAAAGTTGATGGATGTACACCTACATGGCTAGGTGTGCTGCATGTGGATCCACATGTCCTAAAGGTGGTCGATGTGCACCTAGACTGGTGAGAGTGTTGCATTAGGGTCCACCTGTCCCAAAGGTGGTAGGGCTGCACCTAGTTGGTTAGGAGTGTTGCATGAGGGTCCACATGTTCCAAATGTGATGGACATAGACCTAGATGGTAAATGTCTATCTGGATGTAACAAAAGGTCATAGGGGTGGACCTAGATGGCTACAACTCCTTGAGGGGTAGGCGTAGACCTAGCCGGCTCGGGGTGTTGCATGTGAGGGTCCACATATCCCATATATGCATGGTAGGGTACACCTGCCTGGCTAGTGGTGTTGAATGTGGGTCCACTTGTCCAGAGATGGTAGTGTTACTGTTACACATCGCTGGCCTAAGGTGTTGTATGCATGTGGGTCCACATGTCCAGATGGCTTGGAGTGCTGAGTGTGGGTGATAGGTAGGGGTAAATTTGCATAGGTAGGAGTGTCGCATGTGGGTTCACGTGTTAGCTGGCAAGGGGATAAATTTGCATAGCTAGGAGTGTCGCATGTGGTTCCAAATGTTCCAAAGGTGGTAGATATACACCTAGACGGCTAGAGTGGTGTTGCATGTGGGTCCACAAGCCCAAGAATGGTAGGGGTAGACCTAGTTTGTATTAATGACTTGGAAGGATTTTGTACTAATAAAATAATAAAACCATAATTCTCGTTTTAAAATAATGTAATCTTTATGAACATTTGGACATTAAGTTAAATATGAGGTGTTTTCCAAATAATTTCCTTAATTATTTGGCTCCCCATTTAATTGTGCCCTTAAGTTATATAATGGAATCTTTGCAATAATTGCACATGTCATCATGTGTTTGAGCATTGCATCTTGTGTTCTTGTGATTTATGTGTGCTTTGCATTTCTTTTGGGTATCGATAGATTCCGGAGTCGAGGGTCTCTCTACTTACCCCGACGATCAGTACTTCACGACTGGGCAGCAAGGCAAGAGATAACCTAACCTTCTTGGCATCCTAGCATCCAATGTTTTATAAACTTATTTTATCCACCATATTAATTGCATGCGATTCAAATATCTCTTTTGGTAACTATTAGAATATCCTATGAATGCATGTTCCTCCCAAGCCAATCACATGTATCCCTACCTATGAAACCTAGGGTTGAAGTGTTGGCCGAGATAAAGTTATAATTGTTATATTCATATGCTTAGCTATGCTTAGCCATGCTTAAATAGATGCTTTATGTCCGTTCTAAATTCCATAATTGTTGATGTTGATGGGATGATTCGGGCAAGGTGGATAAATGTGATGCTTAATTAAATTGCTAAAGGCTTGGATGAGTTGCCCTCGGGGAGGGTGGTTTGCCTCATTCTTGCCGCCTAGGTTGAGAGTGCTTTTAGCTAGAACCAAGAAAACGAGCGTGCTTCCGGAGGTGGGGGCATATGGAACCCCCTTTGACCGAATAAGTTGTGAGGGGCTTGTCAAGGGTCCTCTAGTTTGCTATTTCCATTTGCGCGTGTGTGGTGTGAGTGGAAAAGAAACGAGGATGGTGGTGTTTAGGATGTGGCCGCGGGGCAGGGCGTTGGGAGCGCTGAACCTGTCCTTCCGCACACTGATGGTCCTTGAGTAAGCCTCATGCAATGTAAAGGTCTAACCGCGCCCGTTCGCCGGCCTTCCCCGGAAGAGGGCCAACTAGGTGAGCCGGACGGTACCGATGGGTAAATTAGTACACCCCTGCAGGGTTTAATCTTTTCGAAAAGCCGTGTCCACGGTTATGGACAAATTCTTGGGAAAGGCGGATTAGCTCATAGATAACGTTAACCTAATTGATATGGCAGCTAGAGGTTGCATAACAAACATGAGATAAAGGTTCATTTCCTCGAGGGTGAGTCGAGGGAGTGCCTTTGTGTGAGATGAGTGGTGATAGTTGCAAGTAGGTTCGTCGAGAACCGAAGATGATAATGATACTCTTTTACCCCTTTATAAAAGTATTCTGAGTAGACGAATGCCATGTGTCAATTACATTTCTGTTTATGAAACTTAGCTTTATGCAAAAGAAATACATATAAAGCTTTAGAGCCTCCGTCAGTCATTGGGCCTATATCGCCCTACTAAACTTGCGAGTATGTCGTACTCAGTCTCTCTTTGCTGCCTCTATATTTGTATTTCAGAGGAGGACGACACCGAGCAACTAGGTGGGTTCTTCGTTGACGTCGACTACTAGTCTGGGGTTCCCAGGTGGCAGCTTGGGACCGTGGAACAAGCTGGCTGGGAGATATTTTATTGTAGGCCTCTTAGGCCATATTTTGCTTCTTGTTGTTAGACAACACTACCCGCTTCCGCTTGTTGAATTGTTGGATCTGTGATCCTTTTGCCTTGTAAAATTTGTATTCTTCTCGTTATATGAGTTGCTATACTTTTGTGTCGTAGAGTCATGCTTTGTGCCAGTTCTGTTCCACAAGTCTCGATCTTTGTCTTATACATTGATGGTTGTGACGGTTTCATAGCCTCTCTGTATAATTCCGGGGTCGGGGCGCTACAAGTTGGTATCAGAGCAGGACTGCCTGTAGGAAACCCTTTCTTTTGGTCGATGTCGAGTCTAGTGAAAATTATTTATAACTTAAAAATGAGTTGTGAAAACCTTCTTAGGATTCTTTTTACTTCTCATCCAACTCGCTCTACTCTGATTCTTACCTCTATTTGTTTTATGCTTGGTGTCGATGTTTAGGTTCTCGGGGTTTGGGTTCTTACCGTCCAGTTATGCCTCGAGTCTGTTATATCCGTTTGATATCGCCTCGATGACGTGATGTCACTGTGGCTGACCAAATCTGTCTTTGGTGTTTATTGCTTCTTAAATATCTATATCTGGGAGCAACCAATGATCTATCTTGTCTGTCAGAATTGGTTATTAACTTGCCGTTGTTCCAATTCTTCAGGATGGCTCCTACCCGTCGTGGGGAGCATAGCAACCCTGACCCACCACCGCCACCCTCAATGGCGGAGGTTATGATGGCAATCGAACAAAACCGCATGCGCAATGAGCTGTTGCTCGAGCAGCTGGTCCAGTAAGGGGCCAGGAGGAACACCGACTGCACCACTCTCAACCAGTTCTTGCGGTCCCAACCTCCCACCTTCTCTGAAGCTAAGGAGCCGCTTGATGCGGATGATTGGCTTCGGGCCATAGAACGCAAGTTTGCCGCTCTTCACGTCCCGGCGGCGGAGCATGTCAACTTCGCCACCTACCTTCTGGAAGGAGCCGCCGGCACCTGGTGGGAGAGCCACGTGGCAATGGTTGCCGCGGGCCATGTCATCACTTGGGAGGAGTTCCGCACCGCCTTCCGTGCGGCGTACATCCCCAAGCCCATCCTCGAGCTCAAGAGGCGGGAGTTCCTGGATTTGACCCAGGGGCGCATGGACGTCCAGTCCTATGGACGGGAGTTCAACCACCTCTCCCGTTACGCCCCTCGGGACGTGATGAATGATGAGGACAAGCAATACCTCTTCCGCAAGGGGCTCGCACCTCGTCTCCGATACGAGCTCCTACCCTTCAAGTTCACCTCCTACCAAGAGCTCTACAACCAGGCCCTCACCATGGAGCAGGGTAGGAAGGAGCTAGAGGCTTCTAAGAGGCCAGTTCCCACCGACCACCAGAGCTCCTCCTCATCTGGGGGCAAGAAGCGCAAGGTCTTCGTGCCTTTCAGCGCCGTGCCAAAGGCGCCCTTCGCGCCGAAGCCCACCGGGTACCTGCCACCTCCGCCTCGCCTAGCTACTTCGACCTTGGGTGCGGCTGGAGGCGGTTTTCGCCCTCGACTGCCTGCACCACCGGGGGTCACGTGCTTCGCTTGTGGCCAGCCGGGGCACTACTCCAGGGAGTGTCCCCAGAAGGCACCGGCTCCCTCGGCACCTGCACCGGCACCCTCTACCCCAGCTGCCAAGGCCACCACCGTCAGCCGTGGCCGCCTGAACCACGTCTCGGCTGAAGGCGTTGAGGAGGACCCCGGAGTTCTCATGGGTACGCTTCGAATTAATACCTATCCAGCTTTAGTGTTATTTGATTCTGGAGCTTCGCATTCGTTCATATCCATATCATATGCACACAACCATCAAATACCGTTTGTAATGATGGATCCCCCGTTAGTGGTTAAAACACCTGGTTCTCGATGGCAAACCAAATGGATCACACCTGAGGTGCAGATTTCCATAGGCTCCACCCCTTTTCCATTTCAGTTGATAGCCCTGAAGTCAGAGGGTCTGGATGTTATTCTGGGTATGGACTGGCTAGTCAAGTATCAGGCCAACCTGGACTGTGCTGCCAAAACTGTCTCAGTGATCCATCCGCAATATGGGGAAGTTCGCTATTGGTCCCCTTCATCCGCAGCTCCATCTGCTGCCACTCCTTTTTCTCCAGAGATCAGTCTGTATTTCATGGAAGGTGTCACCCCGCCTGAAATGCATGAAGTGGAGGTGGTATGTGACTTCCCCGATGTTTTTCCGGAGGAATTGCCTGGCATGCCACCTGATCGCAGCGTGGAGTTTGTGATCGAGTTGGTTCCGGGAACCGCCCCAGTTTCCAAAACGCCCTACCGTATGCCAACGGAAGAGCTAGCAGAATTGAAGAAGCAATTGGATGAGCTACTGGAAAAAGAATTCATCCGGCCGAGTAGCTCACCTTGGGGCTGCCCGGTCATCTTTGTTAAGAAGAGGGATACAAATGTTCCTCGACTGGTCGTTGACTACCGCCCTCTTAATGCGGTGACCATCAAGAACAAGTATCCAATTCCTCGAATAACCGACTTGTTCGATCAACTGGCTGGTGCCACGGTGTTCTCCAAGATGGATTTGAGGTCAGGATACCATCAAATAAAAATCCGAAAGGAGGATATTCCAAAGACAGCTTTCACCACTCGCTATGGGCTATATGAATACACCGTCATGTCCTTCGGCCTCACAAATGCTCTAGCTACATTCATGAGGCTGATGAACTCCATCTTCCACGAGTACCTCGACAAGTTCGTCATCATTTACATCGATGACATCCTTGTGTACTCTAAGACCGAAGACGAACATGCTGAGCATCTCCGACTTGTTTTGACCAAGCTTCGAGACCACCGTCTATATGCCAAGTTCTCTAAATGTGAGTTTTGGCTGAAGGAACTCATCTTTCTCGGTCATGTGGTGTCAGCTGCCGGAGTTGCGGTGATACCCGACAAGATTCAGTCAATCCTGGATTGGCCAACTCCCAAATCCGTCAAGGATATCCGAAGCTTCCTTGGATTGGCGGGTTATTACCGTCGATTCATTGAGGGCTTCTCCAAGATAGCCAAGGCGCTAACTGAACTCCTCAACAAAGGCAAACCATTTGTGTGGTCAGACAAGGCTGAAGAGAGTTTCCAAACCCTCAAGGTCAAGCTCACCACCACTCCGGTGCTTGTCCTTCCCGATACCGACAAGGACTTTGTCGTCTATTGTGATGCCTCTCTCCAAGGCTTGGGCTGTGTCCTGATGCAAGAGGGCCATGTGGTCGCCTATGCCTCCCGTCAACTCAAGCCTCACGAGCAAAATTATCCAACCCACGATTTGGAGCTTGCCGCTGTGGTACATGCTCTGAAGCAATGGAGGCCCTACCTCTTGGGCAACCGTTGCGAGATCTACTCTGACCATCAAAGTCTGAAGTATCTATTCACCCAGCCGGATCTGAACTTGAGGCAGAGGAGATGGCTGGAATTGATAAAAGACTATGATGTGACTCTCAATTATCAGCCCGGCAAGGCAAATGTCGTGGCGGATGCTCTGAGCCGCAAAGCCTATTGCAACACCGTGATGGTTGAAAAGGCGCAACCGGCTCTCCACGAGGAATTCGCTAAATTGAATCTGGAAATTGTTCCTTCCGGTTTTCTAGCTAACCTCGAGCTCAAATCCACTCTCGAGGATGAAATCAAGGCCGCCCAGCAAACTGATGCTGGCATCCTCAAGATTAAGGAGAATATTGCAAGTGGGAAGGCCAAGTGTTTCTCTATCGATGACTCCGGTGTTGTCTATTTCGAAGGCCGCCTTGTGGTGCCCAAGAGTGGAAATACCAAAGGGTTACTTCTCCAAGAGGCGCATGAATCTCCCATATCCATCCATCCCGGTGGCACCAAAATGTACCAAGACCTCCGTCCCAAATTCTGGTGGACCCGTATGAAGCGGGAGATTGCCAAATATGTTGCTGAATGCGACATCTGTCGCCGAGTGAAATCTGAACATCAAAGACCAGCTGGTACCCTTCGCCCCATAGCCGTTCCCGAATGGAAATGGGATGAAGTTGGTATGGATTTCATCACCGGCTTTCCAAAGTCACAAAAGGGTAACAATGCCATTTGGGTCGTCATTGACCGTCTATCCAAAGTCGCACATTTCCTTCCGGTTCGAGAGGATATCAATTCCGCTCAATTGGCCGAGCTCTATATGGCCCGGATTGTTCCCTTGCACGGGGTTCCTTTGAGGATCATCTCCGACCGTGGAAGCTTATTTACGTCCAAGTTTTGGCAAAGTTTCCAAAAGGCTCTTGGAACCCGTCTCAACTTCAGCACCGCCTATCACCCTCAAACCGACGGGCAAACTGAGAGAGTAAATCAAGTTCTTGAGGACATGCTTCGGGCTTGTGTCATCTCATTCGGCAAGAGTTGGGAAAAATACCTCCCTCTCGCCGAGTTCTCCTACAACAATAGCTATCAAGCCAGTTTGCAAATGGCTCCCTTCGAGGTCCTTTATGGAAGAAAATGCCGGACTCCTCTCAATTGGTCTGAAACCGGGGAGAGGTCCCTTTTTGGTCCTGATGTGATCAATGAAGCCGAAGAGAAAGTCCGTGTTATTCGGGAAAACCTCAAGGCCGCTCAATCCCGTCAGAAAAGCTATTACGACAAGCACCACCAAGAGGTCCACTATGAAATCGGTGACAAGGCCTATCTTCGAGTTTCTCCTCTCCGAGGCGTTCGTCATTTCGGAATCAAGGGCAAATTGGCACCTCGCTATGTTGGCCCTTTCACCGTCCTAGCCAAGCGAGGAGATCTCTCCTATCAACTTGAGCTACCCTCCAACTTCCCGGATGTTCATGATGTGTTCCATGTTTCCCAACTCCACCGGTGCTTCAAGGATCCAATCCGTGGGGTTGATCATGAGGCATTGGACATTCAAGAGGATTTGACCTATCGCGAGCATCCTATCCGCATCTTGGATGAAGCGGAGAGGAAAACCCGCAACAAGTCCATCAAGTTTCTCAAGGTCCAATGGTCTAACCATTCCGAAGAAGAAGCCACATGGGAGCGAGAAACTAGTCTTCGTCAGGAATACCCCGCCTTTTTCACTCAAGCCTAGAATCTCGGGACGAGATTCTTGTAAGGGGGTAGAGTTGTAACAGCCCTAGCTTGGTAATGAAAAATACCAATAATTTTTCCACTTTTTGCATTCTTGTTTGCATCATGGCATCCCTTTAAATTGCTTGTGTTAACAAACCACCAAATGGGAAAACAATGAAATGAGGGAGGCCAAACTCCCCAAACACTTTATTCTTGAAATGCAAACTATGGTGTAACCCTTGTCATGGCAAGTGACCTTATGGTCTAGGAAGTTCACCTAAGTTCAACCAATGCTCAAGAAACCAAACGGTTTGTCCTCTAATTTTTGTTCCAAGTCTCAAAACTTCAATCGTTATGCAAGGCATTTCCTAATTGTGAACCATGTTGTGGTGCCCTAAAAATCCAAAGGAAAATATGGGGAGCTTCCTATTCTGGTTGGGAGCATCCCTAAATTTTTCTGTAATTTTGGACTTGTGTACAATGCCTTTCAAAAACTAGCCTTTCTGTCAAAATATGTCCATTCGGAATGGCTCGGAAATTTCCGGATCAAATCCGGACCAGTCGGAATTTTCCGGACCCATCCGGAAAATTCCGGATGAAGCACAGTGACGATGGACACTGGCGCCATGCCGCCGATGCCACCTGCTCCCCTGCCCATGCCGCTCGACGCCGTGGCCCCCCTGAGAGGTCAAAGACCACACCGAGGGCGCCCACTTGCTCCCCTCTCTTTTCCTTCCCCGAAATCCCGGATCGGAGCACCGCTCCTTATTCTCCCCAAGCTCCTCCGTTCGCCGCCGTTGTCGAGTTAGGCGCCGTCGTCACAGGCCGCCCCTCACGAATCGAAGACCGCGGCGAGGTCCACCGCGTTCTCCTCTCTCTGCCCACCCGAGGAATCGAGGCGGGAAGCCTCGGTCCCGACGTTTTCGTCCTCGACACCCTCCGCCGCCGGCCGAGCCCCGCCGGCTCGTTTCGGTCACCACCGGCCTTCCCTCGCCTAATCGGTCACCCACGCGTAATAAGGGTGAGCTCCATATCCTTTAGGCACTCTTCCGCGTCCCTCTCCCCTTGTGTCCTTGCTCGCCGTGAGCAATCGTCGCCGCCGTCGCTTTTCTGCCCAAAATCGAGCCGTCCGGAATCGCCCGGATTATTCCGGATCGATTCCGGGTAACTCGGAAAATTCCGGACCTTTCCGGACGAATTCCGAGACACTAACAGAAGGTTTTGGAGGTCACCTCGGATTTGGTTCGGATTTAGCCCGTATTATTCCGGACCATCCGGAATATTCCGGACCAATCCGGATGAATTCCGAACCAAGCTGAAAACTTGTGAACTTTGTATTTTAAATCCCTTTTGTTAAATCTTGCAAATGGCATACCAATTTGATCAGTGTTTCAAATGCTATCTAAACATGCTAGTATCAACTCATGACAACCTTTTGGACTTTGATATTAATCTTTGCTTGGTTAAATGATATAAAATCAAATAATCTTTTAAATTGCTATTCAATCATCGGTACTCCAGAAATTACCAATAAGGCACCTAAGTGAACATAAGAACCAAACCTCTTTAATCATGTCATGTTCATGCATATTTGAGCAATTTCTAAAATAATGTAATCTTTATGAACATTTGGACATTTAGTTAAATATGAGGTGTTTTCCAAATAATTTCCTTAATTATTTGGCTCCCCATTTAATTGTGCCCTTAAGTTATATAATGGAATCTTTGCAATAATTGCACATGTCATCATGTGTTTGAGCATTGCATCTTGTGTTCTTGTGATTTATGTGTGCTTTGCATTTCTTTTGGGTATCGATAGATTCCGGAGTCGAGGGTCTCTCTACTTACCCCGACGATCAGTACTTCACGACTGGGCAGCAAGGCAAGAGATAACCTAACCTTCTTGGCATCCTAGCATCCAATGTTTTATAAACTTATTTTATCCACCATATTAATTGCATGCGATTCAAATATCTCTTTTGGTAACTATTAGAATATCCTATGAATGCATGTTCCTCCCAAGCCAATCACATGTATCCCTACCTATGAAACCTAGGGTTGAAGTGTTGGCCGAGATAAAGTTATAATTGTTATATTCATATGCTTAGCTATGCTTAGCCATGCTTAAATAGATGCTTTATGTCCGTTCTAAATTCCATAATTGTTGATGTTGATGGGATGATTCGGGCAAGGTGGATAAATGTGATGCTTAATTAAATTGCTAAAGGCTTGGATGAGTTGCCCTCGGGGAGGGTGGTTTGCCTCATTCTTGCCGCCTAGGTTGAGAGTGCTTTTAACTAGAACCAAGAAAACGAGCGTGCTTCCGGAGGTGGGGGCATATGGAACCCCCTTTGACCGAATAAGTTGTGAGGGGCTTGTCAAGGGTCCTCTAGTTTGCTATTTCCATTTGCGCGTGTGTGGTGTGAGTGGAAAAGAAACGAGGATGGTGGTGTTTAGGATGTGGCCGCGGGGCAGGGCGCTGGGAGCGCTGAACCTGTCCTTCCGCACACTGATGGTCCTTGAGTAAGCCTCATGCAATGTAAAGGTCTAACCGCGCCCGTTCGCCGGCCTTCCCCGGAAGAGGGCCAACTAGGTGAGCCGGACGGTACCGATGGGTAAATTAGTACACCCCTGCAGGGTTTAATCTTTTCGAAAAGCCGTGTCCACGGTTATGGACAAATTCTTGGGAAAGGCGGATTAGCTCATAGATAACGTTAACCTAATTGATATGGCAGCTAGAGGTTGCATAACAAACATGAGATAAAGGTTCATTTCCTCGAGGGTGAGTCGAGGGAGTGCCTTTGTGTGAGATGAGTGGTGATAGTTGCAAGTAGGTTCGTCGAGAACCGAAGATGATAATGATACTCTCTTACCCCTTTATAAAAGTATTCTGAGTAGACGAATGCCATGTGTCAATTACATTTCTGTTTATGAAACTTAGCTTTATGCAAAAGAAATACATATAAAGCTTTAGAGCCTCCGTCAGTCATTGGGCCTATATCACCCTACTAAACTTGCGAGTACGTCGTACTCAGTCTCTCTTTGCTGCCTCTATATTTGTATTTCAGAGGAGGACGACACCGAGCAACTAGGTGGGTTCTTCGTTGACGTCGACTACTAGTCTGGGGTTCCCAGGTGGCAGCTTGGGACCGTGGAACAAGCTGGCTGGGAGATATTTTATTGTAGGCCTCTTAGGCCATATTTTGCTTCTTGTTGTTAGACAACACTACCCGCTTCCGCTTGTTGAATTGTTGGATCTGTGATCCTTTTGCCTTGTAAAATTTGTATTCTTCTCGTTATATGAGTTGCTATACTTTTGTGTCGTAGAGTCATGCTTTGTGCCAGTTCTGTTCCACAAGTCTCGATCTTTGTCTTATACATTGATGGTTGTGACGGTTTCATAGCCTGTCTGTATAATTCCGGGGTCGGGGCGCTATAGCTCCGGAGCCCCGTTTCGCCGAAACCCTGTCCCCGATGGGAAATAGTAAAACTTCATCGTCTACCCCTTCGACTAGCGTCGAAAGAGGGTAGACATGTGGACTTTTTTTCTTGGTTACGTTAGAATAGGACATGGGAAGATGGGAGACTATAAAGGTAGCCCTTGTGGTCACAAGATTCCCACGGGTTCGCCCGAAAGGGGGAGTTTCGACCTCTAAAGTCCAAAAACTTGACTATTGATCGAGTAATTGATCCCGGTTGAAGCCGGCCACACGCCGTAGTTGGATCTTGCATATCTAAACCTCCCAACACAATTTTGTACATATTAAGTATGTCCACCTTGTTTATGGTGGGACTCCGACGCTCCGGAGCCCTGTTTCGCCGAAACCCTGTCCCCGATGGGAAATAGTAAAACTTCATCGTCTACCCCTTCGACTAGCGTCGAAAGAGGGTAGACATGTGGACTTTTTTGCTTGGTTACGTTAGGGTAGGGCATAGGAAGATGGGAGACGTGAAATATAGCCCTTGTGGTCACAAGATTCCCACGGGTTCGCCCGAAAGGGGGAGTTTCGACCTCAAAAGTCCAAAAACATGACTATTGATCGAGTAACTGATCCCGGTTGAAGCCGGCCAAACGCCGCAGTAGAATCTTGGCCATCTAAACCTCCCACCACAATTTTGTACCTCTGAAGTGTGGCCACCTCTGTTTTGGTGGGACTCCGACGCTTCGGAGCCCTGTTTTGCCGAAAACCTGACCATGATGGGAAATAGTCAAACTTCACCATCTACCCCTTCGACCGACGTCGAAAGTGGGTAGACATGTGGACTTTTTTGCTTGGTTACGTTAGGGTAGGGCATAGGAAGATGGGAGACCAGAAATCTAGCCCTTGTGGTCAAAAGATTCCCACGGGTTCGCCCAAAAGGGGGAGTTTCGACCTCTAAAGTCCAAAAACTTGACTATTGATCGAGTAACTGATCCCGGTTGAAGCCGGCCACACGCCATAGTTGGATCTTGCATATCTAAACCTCCCAACAAAATTTTGTACCTATGAAGTGTGGCCACCTTGTTTTTAGTGGGACTCCGACGCTCCGGAGCCCTGTTTCGCCGAAAAACTGACCCCGAGGAGAAATAGTAAAACTTCACCATCTACCCCTTCGACTGGCGTCGAAAGAGGGTAGACATGTGGACTTTTTTGCTTGGTTACATTAGTTTAGGGCATAGGAATATGGGATACCAGAAAGCTAGCCCTTATGGTCACAAGATTCCCACGGGTTCGCCCGAAAGTGGGAGTTTCGACCTCTAAAGTCCAGAAACTTGACTATTGATCGAGTAATTGATCCATGTTGAAGCCGGGCACATGCCACAGTAGGATATTGGCCATCTAAACCTCCCACAACAATTTTTTACCTATGAAGTGTGGCCACCTTGGTTTTGGTGGGACTCCGACACTCCGGAGCCCCGTTTCGCCAAAAACCTGACACCGATGGGAAATAGTCAAACTTCACCGTCTACCCCTTCGACCGGTGCCGAAAGAGGGTAGACATGGGGACTTTTTTGCTTGGTTAAGTTACGGTAGGGAATAGGAAGATGGGTTACCAGAAATCTATCCCTTGTGGTCACAAGATTCCCACGGGTTCGCCCGAAAGGGGCAGTTTCGACCTTTAAAGTCCAAAAACATGACTATCGATCGAGTAACTGATCCCGGTTGAAGCCGGCCACACGCCGCAGTAGGATATTGGCCATATAAACCTCCCACCACAATTTTGTACCTATGAAGTGTGGCCACCTTGGTTTTGGTGGGACTCTGATGCTCCGGAGCACCGTTTCGCTGAAAACCTGACACCGATGGGAAATAGTCAAACTTCACCGTCTACCCCTTCGACCGGCGTCGAAAGAGGGCAGACATGTGGACTTTTTTGCTTGGTTACGTTAGGGTAGGGCAAAGGAATATGGGAGACCATAAATCTAGCCCTTGTGGTCAAAAAGATTACCACGGGTTCGCCCGAAAGGGGGAGTTTCGACCTCTAAAGTCCAGAAACTTGACTGTTGATCGAGTAACTGATCCCGGTTGAAGCCGTCCACACACCGCAGTAGGATCTTGGCCATCTAAACCTCCCACAACAATTTTTCACCTATGAAGTGTGGCCACCTTGGTTTTGGTGGGACTCCGACGCTCCGGAGCCCCGTTTCGCCGAAACCCTGTCCCCGATGGGAAATAGTCAAACTTCACCGTCTACCCCTTCGACCGGCGTCGAAAGAGGGTAGACGTGTGGACTTTTTTTCTTGGTTACATTAGAATAGGACATGGGAAGATGGGAGACTATAAAGGTAGCCCTTGTGGTCACAAGATTCCCACGGGTTCGCCCGAAAGGGGGAGTTTCGACCTCTAAAGTCCAAAAACTTGACTATTGATCGAATAATTGATCCCGGTTGAAGCCGGCCACACGCCGTAGTTGGATCTTGCATATCTAAACCTCCCAACACAATTTTGTACATATTAAGTATGTCCACCTTGTTTATGGTGGGACTCCGACGCTCCGGAGCCATGTTTCGCCGAGAACCTGACCCCGAGGGGAAATAGTAAAACTTCATCGTCTACCCCTTCGACTAGCGTCGAAAGAGGGTAGACATGTGGACTTTTTTGCTTGGTTACGTTAGGGTAGGGCATAGGAAGATGGGAGACGTGAAATATAGCCCTTGTGGTCACAAGATTCCCACGGGTTCGCCCGAAAGGGGGAGTTTCGACCTCAAAAGTCCAAAAACATGACTATTGATCGAGTAACTGATCCCGGTTGAAGCCGGCCACACGCCGCAGTAGGATCTTGGCCATCTAAACCTCCCACCACAATTTTGTACCTCTGAAGTGTGGCCACCTTTGTTTTGGTGGGACTCCGACGCTCCGGAGCCCTGTTTTGCCGAAAACCTGACCATGATGGGAAATAGTCAAACTTCACCATCTACCCCTTTGACCGACGTCGAAAGTGGGTAGACATGTGGACTTTTTTGCTTGGTTATGTTAGGGTAGGGCATAGGAAGATGGGAGACCAGAAATCTAGCCCTTGTGGTCAAAAGATTCCCACGGGTTCGCCCAAAAGGGGGAGTTTCGACCTCTAAAGTCCAGAAACTTGACTATTGATCGAGTAACTGATCCCGGTTGAAGCCGGCCACACGCCATAGTTGGATCTTGCATATCTAAACGTCCCAACACAATTTTGTACATATTAAGTATGGCCAACTTGTTTTTGGTGGAACTCCGACGTTCCGGAGCCGTGTTTCGTCGAGAACCTGACCCCGAGGGGAAATAGTAAAACTTCACCGTCTACCCCTTCGACTAGCGTCGAAACAGGGTAGACATGTGGACTTTTCGCTTGGTTACATTAGGGTAGGGCATAGGAAGATGGGAGACCTGAAATCTAGCCCTTGTGGTCAAAAGATTCCCACGGGTTCGCCCGAAAGGGGCAGTTTCGACCTTTAAATTCCAAAAACATGACTATCGATCGAGTAACTGATCCCGGTTGAAGCCGGCCACACGCCGCAGTAGAATATTGGCCATATAAACCTCCCACCACAGTTTTGTACCTATGAAGTGTGGCCACCTTGGTTTTGGTGGGACTCTGACGCTCTGGAGCCCCGTTTCGCCGAAAACCAGACACCGATGGGAAATAGTCAAACTTCACCATCTACCCCTTCGACCGGCGTCGAAAGAGGGTAGACATGTGGAATTTTTTGCTTGGTTACGATAAGGTAGGGCAAAGGAATATGGGAGACCATAAATCTATCCATTTTGGTCAGAAAGATTCCCACGGGTTCGCCCGAAAGGGGGAGTTTCGACCTCTAAAGTCCAGAAACTTGACTATTGATCAAGTAACTGATCCCGGTTGAAGCCATCCACACGCCGCAGTAGGATGTTGGCCATCTCAACCTCCCACCACAATTTTGTACCTACGAAGTGTGGCCACCTTGGTTTTGGTGGGACTCCGACGCTCCGGAGCCCCGTTTCTGCGAAACCCTGTGCCCGATGGGAAATAGCAAACTTCACCGTCTACCCCTTCAACCGGCGTCGAAAGAGGGTAGACGTGTGGTCTTTTTTGCTTGGTTACGTTAGGATAGGACATGGGAAGATGGGAGACTATAAAGGTAGCCCTTGTGGTCACAAGATTCCCACGGGTTCGCCCGAAAGGGGGAGTTTCGACCTCTAAAGTCCAAAAACTTGACTATTGATCGAGTAATTGATCCCGGTTGAAGCCGGCCACACGGCGTAGTTGGATCTTGCATATCTAAACGTCCCAACACAATTTTGTACATATTAAGTATGGACAACTTGTTTTTGGTGTGACTCCGACGCTCTGGAGCCGTGTTTCGTCGAGAACCTGACCCCGAGGGGAAATAGTAAAACTTCACCGTCTACCCCTTCGACTAGCGTCGAAACAGGGTAGACATGTGGACTTTTTCGCTTGGTTACGTTAGGGTAGGGCACAGGAAGATGGGAGACCTGAAATCTAGCCCTTGTGGTCACAAGATTCCCACGGGTTCGCCCGAAAGGGGGAGTTTCGACCTCAAAAGTCCAAAAACATGACTATTGATCGAGTAACTGATCCCGGTTGAAGCCGGCCACATGCCGCAGTAGGATCTTGGCCATCTAAACCTCCCACCATAATTTTGTACCTCTGAAGTGTGGCCACCTTTGTTTTGGTGGGATTCCGATGCTCCGGAGCCCTGTTTTGCCGAAAACCTGACCATGATGGGAAATAGTCAAACTTCACCGTCTACGCCTTCGACCGGCGTCGAAAGAGGGTAGACATGTGGACTTTTTTGCTTGGTTACATTAGGGTAGGGCATAGGAAGATGGGAGCCCAGAAAGCTAGCCCTTGTGGTCCAAGATTCCCACGGGTTCACCCGAAAGGGGGAGTTTCGACCTCTAAAGTCCAGAAACTTGACTATTGATCGAGTAACCGATCCCGGTTGAAGCCGGCCACATGCCGCAGTAGGATCTTGGCCATTTAAACCTCCCACCCCAATTTTGTACCTATGAAGTGTGGCCACCTTGGTTTTTTTGGGACTCCGCTGCTCCGTAGCCCTGTTTCGCCGAAAACCTAATCCCGATGGGAAATAGTCAAACTTCACCGTCTACCCCTTCGACCGGCGTCGAAAGTGGGTAGACATGTGGACTTTTTTGCTTGGTTACGTTAGGGTAGGGCATAGGAAGATGGGAGAACAGAAATCTAGCCCTAGTGGTCACAAGATTCCCACGGGTTCGCCTGAAAGGGGGAGTTTCGACCTCTAAAGTCCAAAAACTTGACTATTGATCAAGTAACTGATCCCGGTTGAAGCCGCCCACACGCCGCAGTAGGATCTTGGCCATCTAAACCTCCCACCACAATTTTGTACCTATGAAGTGTGGCCACCTTGGTTTTGGTGGGACTCCGACGCTCCAGAGCCCCATTTCGCCGAAACCCTGTCCCCGATGGGAAATAGTCAAACTTCACCGTCTACCCCTTTGACCGGCGTCGAAAGAGGGTAGACGTGTGGACTGTTTTGCTTGGTTACGTTAGGATAGGGCATGGGAAGATGGGAGACTATAAAGGTAGCCCTTTTCGTCACAAGATTCCCAAGGGTTCACCCGAAAGGGGGAGTTTCGACCTCTAAAGTCCAAAAACTTGACTATTGATCGAGTAATTGATCCCGGTTGAAGCCGGCCACACGCCGTAGTTGGATCTTGAATATCTAAACCTCCCAACACAATTTTGTACCTACGAAGTGTGGCCACCTTGTTTTTGGTGGGACTCCGACGCTCCGGAGCCTTGTTTTGCCGAAAACCTGACCCCGAGGGGAAATAGTAAAATTTCACCGTCTACCCCTTCGACTAGCGTCGAAAGAGGGTAGACATGTGGAATTTTTTGCTTGGTTACATTAAGGTAGGGCATAGGAATATGGGAGACCAGAAAGCTAGCCCTTATGGTCACAAGATTCCCACGGGTTCGCCCGAAAGGGGAGTTTCGACCTCTAAAGTCCAGAAACTTGACTATTGATCGAGTAACCGATCCCGGTTGAAGCCGGCCACACGCCGCAGTAGGATCTTGGCCATCTAAACCTCCGACCGCTATTTTGTACCTATGAAGTGTGGCCACCTTGGTTTTGGTAGGACTCCGACGCTCCGAAGCCCCGTATCGCCGAAACCCTGTCCCCGATGGAAATAGTCAAACATCACCGTCTACCCTTCGACCGGCATCGAAAGATGGTAGACATGTGGACTTTTTTGCTTGGTTACGTTAGGGTGGAGCATAGGAAGATGGGAGACCAGAAATCTAGTCCTTGTGGTCACAAGGTTCCCACGGGTTCGCCCGAAAGGGGGAGTTTCGACCTTTCAAGTCCAGAAACTTGACTATTGATCAAGTAACTGATCCCGGTTAAAGCCAGCCACACGCCGTAGCAGGATCTTGGCCATCTAAACCTCCCACCACAATTTTGTACATATGAAGTGTGGCCACCTTGGTTTTGCTTGGAATCCAACGCTCCGGAGCCCCATTTCGCCGAAAACCTGACCCCGATGGGAAGTTGTCAAACTTCACCGTCTACCCCTTCGACCGGCGTCGAAAGATGGTAGACATGTGGACTTTTTTGCTTGGTTACATTAGGGTAGGGCACAGGAAGATGGGAGACTATAAAGGTAGCCCTTGTAGTCACAAGATTCCCACGGGTTCGCCCGAAAGGGGAAGTTTCGACCTCTAAAGTCCAAAAACTTGACCATTGATCGAGTAATTGATCCCGGTTGAAGCCGGCCACACGCCATAGTTGGATCTTGCATATCTAAAAATCCCAACAAAATTTTTTACCTATGAAGTGTGGCCACCTTGTTTTTAGTGGGACTCCGACGCTCCGGAGCCCTGTTTCGCCGAAAAACTGACCCCGAGGAGAAATAGTAAAACTTCACCATCTACCCCTTCGACTGGCGTCGAAAGAGGGTGGACATGTGGACTTTTTTGCTTGGTTACATTAGTTTAGGGCATAGGAATATGGGAGACCAGAAAGCTAGCCGTTGTGGTCACAAGATTCCCAAGGGTTCGCCCGAAAGTGGGAGTTTCGACCTCTAAAGTCCAGAAACTTGACTATTGATCGAGTAATTGATCCGTGTTGAAGCCGACCACATGCCGCAGTAGGATATTGGCCATATAAACCTCCCACAACAATTTTGTACCTATGAAGTGTGTCCACCTTGGTTTTGGTGGGACTCCGACACTCCGGAGCCCCGTTTCGCCAAAAACCTGACACCGATGGGAAATAGTCAAACTTCACCGTCTACCTCTTCGACCGGTGTCGAAAGAGGGTAGACATGGGGACTTTTTTGCTTGGTTAAGTTACGGTAGGGAATAGGAAGATGGGTTACCAGAAATCTAGCCCATGTGGTCAGAAGATTCCCACGGGTTCGCCCGAAAGGGGCAGTTTCGACCTTTAAAGTCCAAAAACATGACTATCGATCGAGTAACTGATCCCGGTTGAAACCGGCCACACGCCGCAGTAGGATATTGGCCATATAAACCTCCCACCACAATTTTGTACCTATGAAGTGTGGCCACCTTGGTTTTGGTGGGACTCTGACGCTCCGGAGCCCCGTTTCGCCGAAAACCTGACACCAATGGGAAATAGTCAAACTTCACCGTCTACCCCTTCGACCGGCGTAGAAAGAGGGTAGACATGTGGACTGTTTTGCTTGGTTACGTTAGGGTAGGGCAAAGGAATATGGGAGACCATAAATCTAGCCCTTGTGGTCACAAAGATTCCCACGGGTTCGCCCGAAAGGGGGAGTTTCGACCTCTAAAGTCCAGAAACTTGACTATTGATCGAGTAACTGATCCCGGTTGAAGCCGTCCACACGCCGCAGTAGGATCTTGGCCATCTAAACCTCCCACCACAATTTTTCACCTATGAAGTGTGGCCACCTTGGTTTTGGTGGGACTCCGACGCTCCGGAGCCCCGTTTCGCCGAAACCCTGTCCCCGATGGGAAATAGTCAAACTTCACCGTCTACCCCTTCGACCGGCGTCGAAAGAGGGTAGACGTGTGGACTTTTTTTCTTGGTTACGTTAGAATAGGACATGGGAAGATGGGAGACTATAAAGGTAGCCCTTGTGGTCACAAGATTCCCATGGGTTCGCCCGAAAGGGGTAGTTTCGACCTCGAAAGTCCAAAAAGTTGACTATTGATCGAGTAATTGATCCCGGTTGAAGCCGGCCACAGGCCGTAGTTGGATCTTGCATATCTAAACCTCCCAACACAATTTCGTACATATTAAGTATGGCCACCTTGTTTATGGTGGGACTCCGACGCTCCGGAGCCCTGTTTCGCCGAGAACCTGACCCCGAGGGGAAATAGTAAAACTTCACCGTCTACCCCTTCGACTAGCGTCGAAAGAGGGTAGACATGTGGACTTTTTCGCTTGGTTACGTTAGGGTAGGGCATAGGAAGAAGGGAGACCTGAAATCTAGCCCTTGTGGTCACAAGATTCCCACGGGTTCGCCCGAAAGGGGGTGTTTCGACCTCAAAAGTCCAAAAACATGACTATTGATCGAGTAACTGATCCCGGTTGAAGCCGGCCACACGCCGCAGTAGGCTCTTGGCCATCTAAACCTCCCACCACAATTTTGTACCTCTGAAGTGTGGCCACCTTTGTTTTGGTGGGACTCCGACGCTCCGGAGCCCTGTTTTGCCGTAAACCTGACCATGATGGGAAATAGTCAAACTTCACCGTCTACCCCTTCGACCGACGTCGAAAGTGGGTAGACATGTGGACTTTTTTTCTTGGTTACGTTAGGGTAGGGCATAGGAAGATGGGAGACCAGAAATCTAGCCCTTGTGGTCAAAAGATTCCCACGGGTTCGCCCGAAAGGGGGAGTTTCGACCTCTAAAGTCCAAAAACTTGACTATTGATCGAGTAACTGATCCCGGTTGAAGCCGTCCACACGCCGCAGTAGGATCTTGGCCATCTAAACCTCCCACTACAATTTTGTACCTATGAAGTGTGGCCACCTTCGTTTTGGTGGGACTCCGACGCTCCGGAGCCCCGTTTTGCCGAAACCCTGTCCCCGATGGAAAATAGTCAAACTTCACCGTCTACCCCTTCGACCGGCGTCGAAAGAGGGTAGACGTGTGGACTTTTTTTCTTGGTTACGTTAGAATAGGACATGGGAAGATGGGAGACTATAAAGGTAGCCCTTGTGGTCACAAGATTCCCACGGGTTCGCCCGAAAGAGGGAGTTTCGACCTCGAAAGTCCAAAAACTTGACTATTGATCGAGTAATTGATCCCGATTGAAGCCGGCCACAGGCCGTAGTTGGATCTTGCATATCTAAACCGCCCAACACAATTTCGTACATATTAAGTATGGCCACCTTGGTTTTGGTGGGACTCCGACGCTCCAGAGCCCTGTTTCGCCGAGAACCTGACCCCGAGGGGAAATAGTAAAACTTCACCGTCTACCCCTTCGACTAGCGTCGAAAGAGGGTAGACATGTGGACTTTTTCGCTTGGTTACGTTAGGGTAGGGCATAGCAAGATGGGAGACCTGAAATCTAGCCCTTGTGGTCACAAGATTCCCACGGGTTCGCCCGAAAGGGGGTGTTTCGACCTCAAAAGTCCAAAAACATGACTATTGATCGAGTAACTGATCCCGGTTGAAGCCGGCCACACGCCGCAGTGGGCTCTTGGCCATCTAAACCTCCCACCACAATTTTGTACCTCTGAATTGTGGCCACCTTTGTTTTGGTGGGACTCCGACGCTTCGGAGCCCTGTTTTGCCGAAAACCTGACCATGATGGGAAAGAGTCAAACTTCACCGTCTACCCCTTCGACCGACGTCGAAAGTGGGTAGACATGTGGACTTTTTTTCTTGGTTACATTAGGGTAGGGCATAGGAAGATGGGAGACCAGAAATCTAGCCCTTGTGGTCAAAAGATTCCCACGGGTTTGCCCGAAAGGGGGAGTTTCGACCTCTAAAGTCCAAAAACTTGACTATTGATCGAGTAACTGATCCCGTTTGAAGCCGTCCACACGCCGCAGTAGGATCTTGGCCATCTAAACCTCCCACCACAATTTTGTACCTATGAAGTATGTCCACCTTTGTTTTGGTGGTACTCCGACGCTCTGGAGCCCCTTTCCGCCGAAACCCTGTCCCCGATGGGAAATAGTCAAACTTCACCGTCTACCCCTTCGACCGGCGTCGAAAGAGGGTAGACATGTGGACTTTTTTGCTTGGTTACGTTAGGATAGGGCATGGGAAGATGGGAGACTATAAAGGTAGCCCTTGTGGTCACAAGATTCCCACGGGTTCACCCGAAAGGGGGAGTTTCGACCTCTAAAGTCCAAAAACTTGACTATTAATCGAGTAATTGATCCCGGTTGAAGCCGGCCACACGCCGTAGTTGGATCTTGAATATCTAAACCTCCCAACACAATTTTGTACCTATGAAGTGTGGCCACCTTGTTTTTGGTGGGACTCCGACGCTCCAGAGCCTTGTTTTGCCGAAAACCTGACCCCGAGGGGAAATAGTAAAATTTCACCGTCTACCCCTTCGACTAGCGTCGAAAGAGGGTAGGCATGTGGACTTTTTTGCTTGGTTACATTAAGGTAGGGCATAGGAATATGGGAGACCAGAAAGCTAGCCCTTGTGGTCACGAGATTCCCACGGGTTCGCCCGAAAGGGGAGTTTCGACCTCTAATGTCCAGAAACTTGACTATTGATCGAGTAACCGATCCCGGTTGAAACCGGCCGCACGCCACAGTAGGATCTTGGCCATCTAAACCTCCCACCGCTATTTTGTACCTATGAAGTGTGGCCACCTTGGTTTTGGTGGGACTCCGACGCTCCGGAGCCCCGTTTCGCCGAAACCCTGTCCCCGATGGAAATAGTCAAACATCACCGTCTACCCCTTCGACTGGCATCGAAAGATGGTAGACGTGTGGACTTTTTTGCTTGGTTACGTTAGGGTGGAGCATAGGAAGATGGGAGATCATAAATCTAGTCCTTGTGGTCACAAGGTTCCCACGGGTTCGCCCGAAAGGGGGAGTTTCGACCTCTAAAGTCCACAAACTTGACTATTGATCAAGTAACTGATCCCGGTTGAAGCCAGCCACACGCCGTAGTAGGATCTTGGCCATCTAAACCTCCCACCACAATTTTGTACATATGAAGTGTGGCCACCTTGGTCTTGGTTGGACTCCAACGCTCCGGAGCCCCGTTTCGCCGAAAACCTGACCCCGATGGGAAATAGTCAAACTTCACCGTCTACCCCTTCGACCGGCGTCGAAAGAGGGTAGACATGTGGACTTTTTTACTTGGTTACATTAGGGTAGGGCATAGGAAGATGGGAGACTATAAAGGTAGCCCTTTTAGTCACAAGATTCCCACGGGTTCGCCCGAAAGGGGGAGTTTCGACCTCTAAAGTCCAAAAACTTGACTATTGATCGAGTAATTGATCCCGGTTGAAGCCGGCCACACGCCATAGTTGGATCTTGCATATCTAAACCTCCCAACAAAATTTTGTACCTATGAAGTGTGGCCACCTTGTTTTTAGTGGGACTCCGACGCTCCGGAGCCCTGTTTCGCCGAAAAACTGACCCCGAGGAGAAATAGTAAAACTTCACCATCTACCCCTTCGACTGGCGTCGAAAGAGGGTAGACATGTGGACTTTTTTGCTTGGTTACATTAGTTTAGGGCATAGGAATATGGGAGACCAGAAAGCTAGCCCTTGTGGTCACAAGATTCCCACGGGTTCGCCCGAAAGGGGGAGTTTCGACCTCTAAAGTCCAGAAACTTGACTATTGATCGAGTAATTGATCCCGGTTGAAGCCGGCCACGCGGCGTAGTTGGATCTTGCATATCTAAACGTCCCAACACAATTTTGTACATATTAAGTATGTCCACCTTGTTTTTGGTGGGACTCCGACGCTCCGGAGCCGTGTTTCGCCGAGAACCTGACCCCGAGGGGAAATAGTAAAACTTCACCGTCTACCCCTTCGACTAGCGTCGAAACAGGGTAGACATGTGGACTTTTTCGCTTGGTTACGTTAGGGTAGGGCATAGGAAGATGGGAGACCTTAAATCTAGCCCTTGTGGTCACAAGATTCCCACGGGTTCGCCCGAAAGGGGGAGTTTCGACCTCAAAAGTCCAAAAACATGACTATTGATCGAGTAACTGATCCCGGTTGAAGCCGGCCACACGCCGCAGTAGGATCTTGGCCATCTAAACCTCCCACCACAATTTTGTACCTCTGAAGTGTGGCCACCTTTGTTTTGGTGGGACTCCAACGCTCCGGAGCCCTGTTTTGCCGAAAACCTGACCATGATGGGAAATAGTCAAACTTCACCGTCTACCCCTTCGACCGGCGTCGAAAGAGGGTAGACATGTGGACATTTTTGCTTGGTTATATTAGGGTAGGGCATAGGAAGATGGGAGCCCAGAAAGCTAGCCCTTGTGGTCCAAGATTCCCACGGGTTCACCCGAAAGGGGGAGTTTCGACCTCTAAAGTCCAGAAACTTGACTATTGATCGAGTAACCGAACCCGGTTGAAGCCGGCCACATGCCGCAGTAGGATCTTGGCCATCTAAACCTCCCACCCCAATTTTGTACCTATGAAGTGTGCCCACCTTGGTTTTTTGTGGGACTCCGATGCTCCGTAGCCCCGTTTCGCCGAAAACCTGACCCCGATGGGAAATAGTCAAACTTCACCGTCTACCCCTTCGACCGGCGTCGAAAGTGGGTAGACATGTGGACTTTTTTGCTTGGTTACGTTAGGGTAGGGCATAGGAAGATGGGAGAACAGAAATCTATCCCTAGTGGTCACAAGATTCCCACGGGTTCGCCTGAAAGGGGGAGTTTCGACCTCTAAAGTCCAAAAACTTGACTATTGATCGAGTAACTGATCCCGGTTGAAGCCGCCCACACGCCGTAGTAGGATCTTGGCCATCTAAACCTCCCACCACAATTTTGTACCTATGAAGTGTGGCCACCTTGGTTTTGGTGGGACTCCGACACTCCGGAGCCCCGTTTCGCCAAAAACCTGACACCGATGGGAAATAGTCAAACTTCACCGTCTACCCCTTCGACCGGTGTCGAAAGAGGGTAGACATGGGGACTTTTTTGCTTGGTTAAGTTACGGTAGGGAATAGGAAGATGGGTTGCCAGAAATCAAGCCCTTGTGGTCACAAGATTCCCATGGGTTCGCCCGAAAGGGGCAGTTTCGACCTTTAAAGTCCAAAAACATGACTATCGCTCGAGTAACTGATCCCGGTTGAAGCCGGTCACACGCCGCAGTAGCATATTGGCCATATAAACCTCCCACCACAATTTTATACCTATGAAGTGTGGCCACCTTGGTTTTGGTGGGACTCTGACGCTCCGAAAACCTGACACCGATGGGAAATAGTCAAACTTCACCGTCTACCCCTTCGACTGGCGTCGAAAGAGGGTAGACATGTGGAATTTTTTGCTTGGTTACGTTAGGGTAGGGCAAAGGAATATGGGAGACCATAAATCTAGCCCTTGTGGTCACAAAGATTCCCACGGGTTCGCCCGAAAGGGGGAGTTTCGACCTCTAAAATCCAGAAACTTGACTATTGATCGAGTAACTGATCCCGGTTGAAGCCGTCCACACGCCGCAGTAGGATGTTGGCCATCTCAACCTCCCACCACAATTTTGTACCTACGAAGTGTGGCCACCTTGGTTTTGGTGGGACTCCGACGCTCCGGAGCCCCGTTTCGCCGAAACCCTGTCCCCGATGGGAAATAGCAAACTTCACCGTCTACCCCTTCAACCGGCGTCGAAAGAGGGTAGACGTGTGGACTTTTTTGCTTGGTTACGTTAGGATAGGACATGGGAAGATAGGAGACTATAAAGGTAGCCCTTGTGGTCACAAGATTCCCACGGGTTCGCCCGAAAGGGGGAGTTTCGACCTCTAAAGTCCAAAAGTTTGACTATTGACCGAGTAATTGATCCCGGTTGAAGCCGGCCACAGGGCGTAGTTGGATCTTGCATATCTAAACGTCCCAACACAATTTTGTACATATTAAATATGGACACCTTGTTTTTGGTGGGACTCCGATGCTCCGGAGCCGTGTTTCGCCGAGAACCTGACCCCGAGGGGAAATAGTAAAACTTCACCGTCTACCCCTTCGACTAGCGTCGAAACAGGGTAGACATGTGGACTTTTTTGCTTGGTTACGTTAGGGTGGAGCATAGGAAGATGGGAGATCAGAAATCTAGTCCTTGTGGTCACAAGGTTCCCACGGGTTCGCCCGAAAGGGGGATTTTCGACCTCTAAAGTCCAGAAACTTGACTATTGATCAAGTGACTGATCCCGGTTGAAGCCAGCCACACGCCGTAGTAGGATCTTGGCCATCTAAACCTCACACCACAATCTATCTATCTATTATATTATTAAAACACAAGACAACCAACGGTGAAGATTAAAGATTGCAAAACTGATGGCTTAGCTTAAACAGACTTCATATATGTATACGCACGAAAAGAAGAGATGTAGACAATGAGGATTGCTACGCACGAAAAAGATGAGGAGACGTACACAACCAGGATCGCTGAGAAAAAAAAGTGAGTTGATATGTATCTGGCTGATCGAAACAACACCTCATGGAAGAAGGGACTAGAGTTCCTCGGTCTCCCTTACACAACGGCACGCAGCAGCAACCACAGTGGCTATCATGTGGATCCGGAGATGACAGTTTCCCTAGCGCAGCATAAAGCCTCCAACGAGCTGGAGTCGCGCCGACGAAGCTAGCTCGAGGCGACAACGGCGATCTCACGCTCGAGGCGACAACGGCAATCTCACACAGACGAAACTATAGCTCGAGGCGACGACGGCGATCTCGCACTGACAATTACAAAAGGTGCCCTGGCCTAAGTCTACCTCAAGGTCTTCAGCGAGTCCTTATCGTGAAATCGATCAACAAGGTCTTCAACCATCCCGCCCTAATGAACTGTAGAAAAAAGAATCAAGGATCCTCAGTCTACTGCAGCCGGACAAGGCGAGATCGATCTGCCTATAAACGACGGCGATAGCGCCGGAAGGCCATACGGTAGTTGGGATCGATGGCGAGTTGGCAACTCCATGGGCTACGATTATTTTCTGATCACACACGTCAACTCGAGTTAAGAGTCCAATTCCATCGCTCATCCCATGAGGTATATTCCAAGGTCATGTTCTCTTTCTGAACTAAATACGGTGCATCTGCTATGCGGCTGTGCCTCTAGACGATCTCACAAAGGTATAGAAAGCATGATATATAAAAGAGAAGGTGACAGCTTATTCTCAGCAAGAATTTAGTTCATACAATAACCTATAGATGCATGGTATGCCAAAGACAATATTTATCGGAGTCGACCCATATGATAATTAAGGATGGGATGCAGCTTACGGGCATTGAGAAAAATCCATTGGTACACATGCAACCGGCCGACCGGCAGGTTATATCTTTGCATGGTAAAACAAGGATTACAGCTGACGGGCAAGCAGAAACGGTAGACACAAAGTGTTCTTCTCGATCGAATCCAGTTGCTTATATCAAATATACTTAATTATTAGTGGCGCTATTGGCGCAGAAGCTGAATTAGTATTTTTTTCTTAACTATTTTTGCAATATTTCATCGTATAGTTGGTTATTTGGAGTACATATACCTATGTTTATAAGTTGGGAATTAATGGTGTAGTTGTACAGCAGTACAGGTACTGGGACCCTGGATCATGATTGTCTGAATGCTTTAGGTGCAGTTTTTAGAAATAATTTTGTAAGCTTGATTGGTTGAGTACTTAATCTACACTCTTGGGAAATAATTTAGCATCCTAATATGATACTGCAGTTTTACCGAAATTAGTTGCAAGCATCTGTTTCCTAGATACATTTTCCATAAAATCAAGTATTAATTTTATGAATATATTGTGAGCAAGTAATTCAGACTTCATATCTGTTCTACATGGACCTAATTGAGCCGACTTGGTTGAGCTGAATTAACATCGTTTGTTAGCTTGCACCATATTATGGAAGATGGCAAAAAGGTACACCATCAACATGCAAGGAAGGAGATTAACATAATTTTCATACTACACTTAAATTGTACCATTCCTTTATATGCAGATTTGATGAGTTGCTTCGGCATCGCAATGGATTGCTACCGATTTCATGCAACTTTATAAAACATCTATTCTTAGACGTAATGTCTTGAAAATCAGGTGGTGGACACCATGCTATAATATAAGGTACTAATATTATTTATGTACCAGGATTAAATGGTTCAGTTTCTCTTTTTCTTTTTGTGTAGGATCTTAGATTAGTTTGTAGAGTAATACATTTAATTTATGTCCTTTTCTGTGTATAAAATTTGTTAGCGTGACATGATATGTTAAAATTTGAAATCGATCCGGATTGATTAATCATGTAAACCATAGGTTATTAATATGTTCTTCATGTTTGTGTGGATCATTGGTCCTTACAGGATTCTTATTATGTATCTTTGGTGCTTGAAAAAATGTTAGTCCACCGATTACAGAAGGAGAATTATTTCTAAAAAATATAGGATTTGAATCATTTAATGGAGCTTATGTTATATGTCCTAAGGCCCGATGATGTCGGTGTGTGATGGCTGCAACAAGAGATGCCATGGTGCAATTAGCTGTATTCTTCAAGACAAGTGGGTTATCTTAACTTCCACCTTTACATGTGTTTTGGCAATACTATTATTTTCCACAGGTTCAAGCTCTGATTACTCATTACATGATTACCTTAATTACTTACTAATCTAAAGTACGGGACCATTTTAATGTGCTTAGGTATCGTACTGAGATCTTCGCACAACTATGGAAATGGTAAATGTAGATGTTGTCCTGGCACTTTATAGGTCCTCACTTCTGGATATTTCAAGCTCCTCCAGTGCATGTTTAATGAATGGTGTCTTTTAGTTTCTTTTGGTGTTCAATTGATTCGTTGTATAGATTTGTTGATGCGATTCAAGCTTGAAAGAAAGATTGTGATGTTTTGATGTATTAAAAAAATAAAAATATCAAGTTATGTATACTTTTGTAGAAAACACTAAACATATGATTTACATGTTCTCAATCAAAATATCCGAAACAATATGTTTAGTCAAAGTTTAAACGTGTTACTAATTAAAACATGTCTAAAACGGTCATCTATTTGTGATATTGAGTGATTATAAATTTTCTAAGCTATATATGAGTGGATAGGTACACTCTAGATTCAACAGACTATGCCGTGCGAGTGTATGGGTTGCCGAGGAGTAAGATATAAAGTGAATGTTGGAAAATGTACTGCATAGCCTGCTTAGCGCTAGAAATATGCACATGCTCGACAGTAAAATCTCCATGTGTAGGACTAAAAAATGGTAGCTTCAAGAAATAGAGAAATAGTTGATTGAGAAGAATTAAACATATAAGAACTCTGTCACATACAAGCTATGAGGCAAAAAAAAATATCGCGAAAGGGATGCCGATATGATAGCTGTGCAAATAGTGGTGTCTCAAAACAAAAATTAACACCATAACCATAAGAAAATCTAGCCGCGCAAATGCGCGGGTCCCTCTGCTAGTTTTGTACATATGAAGTGTGGCCACCTTGGTTTTGGTTGGACTCCAACGCTCCGGAGCCCCGTTTCGCCGAAAACCTGACCCCGATGGGAAATAGTCAAACTTCACCATCTACCCCTTCGACCGGCGTCGAAAGAGGGTAGACATGTGGACTTTTTTGCTTGGTTACATTAGGGTAGGGCATAGGAAGATGGGAGACTATAAAGGTAGCCCTTTTAGTCACAAGATTCCCACGGGTTCGCCCGAAAGGGGGAGTTTCGACCTCTAAAGTCCAGAAACTTGACTATTGATCGAGTAATTGATCCCGGTTAAAGCCGGCCACAGGGCGTAGTTGGATCTTGCATATCTAAACGTCCCAACACAATTTTGTACATATTAAATATGGCCACCTTGTTTTTGGTGGGACTCCGATGCTCCGGAGCCGTGTTTCGCCGAGAACATGACCCCGAGGGGAAATAGTAAAACTTCACCGTCTACCCCTTCGACTAGCGTCGAAACAGGGTAGACATGTGGACTTTTTCGCTTGGTTACGTTAGGGTAGGGCATTGGAAGATGGTAGACCTGAAATCTAGCCCTTGTGGTCACAAGATTCCCACGGGTTCGCCCGAAAGGGGGAGTTTCGACCTCAAAAGTCCAAAAACATGACTATTGATCGAGTAACTGATCCCATTTGAAGCCGGCCACACGCCGCAGTAGGATCTTGGCAATCTAAACCTCCCACCACAATTTTGTACCTATGAAGTGTGGCAACCTTTGATTTGGTGGGACTCCGACGCTCCGGAGCCCTGTTTTGCCGAAAACCTGACCATGATGGGAAATAGTCAAACTTCACCGTCTACCCCTTCGACCGGCATCGAAAGAGGGTAGACATGTGGACTTTTTTGCTTGGTTACATTAGGGTAGGGCATAGGAAGATGGGAGCCCAGAAAGCTAGCCCTTGTGGTCCAAGATTCCCACGGGTTCACCCGAAAGGGGGAGTTTCGACCTATAAAGTCCAGAAACTTGACTATTGATCGAGTAACCGATACCGGTTGAAGCCGGCCACATGCCGCAGTAGGATCTTGGCCATCTAAACCTCCCACCCCAATTTTGTACCTATGAAGTGTGGCCACCTTGGTTTTTGTGGGACTCCGACGCTCCGGAGCCCTGTTTCGCCGAAAAACTGACCCCGAGGAGAAATAGTAAAACTTCACCATCTACCCCTTCGACTGGCGTCGAAAGAGGGTAGACATGTGGACTTTTTTGCTTGGTTACATTATTTTAGGCCATAGGATATGGGAGACCAGAAAGCTAGCCCTTGTGGTCACAAGATTACCACGGGTTCGCCCGAAAGTGGGAGTTTCGACCTCTAAAGTCCAGAAAACTTGACTGTTGATCGAGTAATTGATCCCTGTTGAAGCCGGCCACATGCCGCAGTAGGATATTGGCCATCTAAACCTCCCACAACAATTTTGTACCTATGAAGTGTGGCCCCCTTGGTTTTGGTGGGACTCCGACGCTCCGGAGCCCCGTTTCGCCGAAACCCTGTCCCCGATGGAAATAGTCAAACATCACCGTCTACCCCTTCGACTGGCATCGAAAGATGGTAGACGTGTGGACTTTTTTGCTTGGTTACGTTAGGGTGGAGCATAGGAAGATGGGAGATCAGAAATCTAGTCCTTGTGGTCACAAGGTTCCCACGGGTTCGCCCGAAAGGGGGATTTTCGACCTCTAAAGTCCAGAAACTTGACTATTGATCAAGTGACTGATCCCGGTTGAAGCCAGCCACACGCCGTAGTAGGATCTTGGCCATCTAAACCTCACACCACAATTTTGTACATATGAAGTGTGTCCACCTTGGTTTTGGTTGGACTCCAACGCTTCGGAGCCCCGTTTCGCCGAAAACCTGACCCCGATGGGAAATAGTCAAACTTCACCGTCTACCCCTTCGACCGGCGTCGAAAGAGGGTAGACATGTGGACTTTTTTGCTTGGTTACATTAGGGTAGGGCATAGGAAGATGGGAGACTATAAAGGTAGCCCTTTAAGTCACAAGATTCCCACGGGTTCGCCCGAAAGGGGGAGTTTCGACCTCTAAAGTCCAGAAACTTGACTATTGATCGAGTAATTGATCCCGGTTGAAGCCGGCCACAGGCCGTAGTTGGATCTTGCATATCTAAACCGCCCAACACAATTTCGTACATATTAAGTATGGCCACCTTGGTTTTGGTGGGACTCCGACGCTCCGGAGCCCTGTTTCGCCGAGAACCTGACCCCGAGGGGAAATAGTAAAACTTCACCGTCTACCCCTTCGACTAGCGTCGAAAGAGGGTAGACATGTGGACTTTTTCGCTTGGTTACGTTAGGGTAGGGCATAGGAAGATGGGAGACCTGAAATCTAGCCCTTGTGGTCACAAGATTCCCACGGGTTCGCCCGAAAGGGGGTGTTTCGACCTCAAAAGTCCAAAAACATGACTATTGATCGAGTAACTGATCCCGGTTGAAGCCGGCCACACGCCGCAGTGGGCTCTTGGCCATCTAAACCTCCCACCACAATTTTGTACCTCTGAAGTGTGGCCACCTTTGTTTTAGTGGGACTCCGACGCTTCGGAGCCCTGTTTTGCCGAAAACCTGACCATGATGGGAAATAGTCAAACTTCACCGTCTACCCCTTCGACCGACGTCGAAAGTGGGTAGACATGTGGACTTTTTTTCTTGGTTACGTTAGGGTAGGGCATAGGAAGATGGGAGACCAGAAATCTAGCCCTTGTGGTCAAAAGATTCCCACGGGTTCGCCCGAAAGGGGGAGTTTCGACCTCTAAAGTCCAGAAACTTGACTATTGATCGAGTAACCGATACCGGTTGAAGCCGGCCACATGCCGCAGTAGGATCTTGGCCATCTAAACCTCCCACCCCAATTATGTACATATGAAGTGTGGCCACCTTGGTTTTTGTGGGACTCCGACGCTCCGGAGCCCTGTTTCGCCGAAAAACTGACCCCGAGGAGAAATAGTAAAACTTCACCGTCTACCCCTTCGACTGGCGTCGAAAGAGGGTAGACATGTGGACTTTTTTGCTTGGTTACATTAATTTAGGGCATAGGAATATGGGAGACCAGAAAGCTAGCCCTTGTGGTCACAAGATTCCCACGGGTTCGCCCGAAAGTGGGAGTTTCGACCTCTAAAGTCCAGAAAACTTGACTATTGATCGAGTAATTGATCCCTGCTGAAGCCGGCCACATGCCGCAGTAGGATATTGGCCATCTAAACCTCCCACAACAATTTTGTACCTATGAAGTGTGGCCCCCTTGGTTTTGGTGGGACTCCGACGCTCCGGAGCCCCGTTTCGCCGAAACCCTGTCCCCGATGGAAATAGTCAAACATCACCGTCTACCCCTTCGACTGGCATCGAAAGATGGTAGACGTGTGGACTTTTTTGCTTGGTTACATTAGGGTAGGGCATAGGAAGATGGGAGATCAGAAATCTAGTCCTTGTGGTCACAAGGTTCCCACGGGTTCGCCCGAAAGGGGGATTTTCGACCTCTAAAGTCCAGAAACTTGACTATTGATCAAGTAACTGATCCCGGTTGAAGCCAGCCACACGCCGTAGTAGGATCTTGGCCATCTAAACCTCACACCACAATTTTGTACATATGAAGTGTGGCCACCTTGGTTTTGGTTGGACTCCAACGCTCCGGAGCCCCGTTTCACCGAAAACCTGACCCCGATGGGAAATAGTCAAACTTCACCATCTACCCCTTCGACCGGCGTCGAAAGAGGGTAGACATGTGGACTTTTTTGCTTGGTTACATTAGGGTAGGGCATAGGAAGATGGGAGACTATAAAGGTAGCCCTTTTAGTCACAAGATTCCCACTGGTTCGCCCGAAAGGGGGAGTTTCGACCTCTAAAGTCCAGAAACTTGACTATTGATCGAGTAATTGATCCCTGTTGAAGCCGGCCACATGCCGCAGTAGGATATTGGCCATCTAAACCTCCCACAACAATTTTGTACCTATGAAGTGTGGCCACCTTGTTTTTGGTGGGACTCCGACGCTCCGGAGCCCCGTTTCGCCAAAAACCTGACACCGATGGGAAATAGTCAAACTTCACCGTCTACCCCTTCGACCGGTGTCGAAAGAGGGTAGACATGGGGACTTTTTTGCTTTGTTACATTAAGGTAGGGCATAGGAATATGGGACCAGAAAGCTAGCCCTTGTGGTCACAAGATTCCCACGGGTTCGCCCGAAAGGGGAGTTTCGACCTCTAAAGTCCAGAAACTTGACTATTGATCGAGTAACCGATCCCGGTTGAAGCCGGCCACACGCCGCAGTAGGATCTTGGCCATCTAAACCTCCCACCGCTATTTTGTACCTATGAAGTGTGGCCACCTTGGTTTTGGTGGGACTCCGACGCTCCGGAGCAACGCTTCGCCGAGAACCTGACCCCGATGGAAATAGTAAAACTTCACCGTCTACCCCTTCGACTGGCGTCGAAAGAGGGTAGACGTGTGGACTTTTTTGCTTGGTTACGTTAGGGTGGATCATAGGAAGATGGGAGATCAGAAATCTAGTCCTTGTGGTCACAAGGTTCCCACGGGTTCGCCCGAAAGGGGGAGTTTCGACCTCTAAAGTCCAAAAACATGACTATTGATCGAGTAACTGATCCCGGTTGAAGCCAGCCACACGCCGTAGTAGGATCTTGGCCATATAAACCTCCCACCACAATTTTTTACATATGAAGTGTGGCCACCTTGGTTTTGGTTGGACTCCAACGATCCAGAGCCCCGTTTCGCCGAAAACCTGACCCCGATGGGAAATAGTCAAACTTCACCGTCTACCCCTTCGACCGGCGTTGAACGAGGGTAGACATGTGGACTTTTTTGCTTGGTTACATTAGGGTAGGGCATAGGAAGATGGGAGACTATAAAGGTAGCCCTTTTAGTCACAAGATTCCCACGGGTTAGCCCAAAAGGGGGAGTTTCGACCTCTAAAGTCCAAAAGCGTGACTATTGATCGAGTAATTGATCCCGGTTGAAGCCGGCCACACGCCATAGTTGGATCTTGCATATCTAAACCTCCCAACAAAATTTCGTACCTATGAAGTGTGGCCACCTTGTTTTTAGTGGGACTCCGACGCTCCGGAGCCCTGTTTCGCCGAAAAACTGACCCCGAGGAGAAATAGTAAAACTTCACCATCTACCACTTCGACTGGCGTCGAAAGAGGGTAGACATGTGGACTTTTTGCTTGGTTACATTAGTTTAGGGCATAGGAATATGGGAGACCAGAAAGCTAGCCCTTGTGGTCACAAGATTCCCACGGGTTCGCCCGAAAGGGGGAGTTTCGACCTCTAAAGTCCAGAAACTTGACTATTGATCGAGTAATTGATCCCTGTTGAAGCCGGCCACATGCCGTAGTAGGATATTGGCCATCTAAACCTCCCACAACAATTTTGTACCTATGAAGTGTGGCCACCTTGGTTTTGGTGGGACTCCGACGCTTCGGAGCCCCGTTTCGCCAAAAACCTGACACCGATGGCAAATAGTCAAACTTCACCGTCTACCCCTTCGACCGGCGTCGAAAGAGGGTAGACATGTGGACTTTTTTGCTTGGTTACATTAGGGTAGGGCATAGGAAGATGGGAGTGCAGAAAGCTAACCCTTGTGGTCCAAGATTCCCACGGGTTCACCCGAAAGGGGGAGTTTCGACCTCTAAAGTCCAGAAACTTGACTATTGATCGAGTAACCGATACCGGTTGAAGCCGGCCACATGCCGCAGTAGGATCTTGGCCATCTAAACCTCCCACCCCAATTTTGTGCCTATGAAGTGTGGCCACCTTGGTTTTTGTGGGACTCCGACGCTCCGGAGCCCTGTTTCGCCGAAAAACTGACCCCGAGGAGAAATAGTGAAACTTCACCATCTACCCCTTCGACTGGCGTCGAAAGAGGGTAGACATGTGGACTTTTTTGCTTGGTTACATTAGTTTAGGGCATAGGAATATGGGAGACCAGAAAGCTAGCCCTTGTCGTCACAAGATTCCCACGGGTTCGCCCGAAAGTGGGAGTTTCGACCTCTAAAGACCAGAAACTTGACTATTGATCGAGTAATTGCTGTTGAACCCGGCCACATGCCGCAGTAGGATATTGGCCATCTAAACCTCCCACAAAAATTTTGTACCTATGAAGTGTGGCCACCTTGGATTTGGTGGGACTCCGACGCTCCGGAGCCCCGTTTCGCCGAAACCCTGTCCCCGATGGAAATAGTCAAACATCACCGTCTACCCCTTCGACTGGCATCGAAAGATGGTAGACGTGTGGACTTTTTTGCTTGGTTACGTTAGGGTGGAGCAAAGGAATATGGGAGACCATAAATCTAGCCCTTGTGGTCACAAAGATTCCCACGGGTTCGCCCGAAAGGGGGAGTTTCGACCTCTAAAGTCCGGAAACTTGACTATTGATCGAGTAACTGATCCCGGTTGAAGCCGTCCACACGCCGTAGTAGGATCTTGGCCATCTAAACCTCACACCACAATTTTGTACATATGAAGTGTGTCCACCTTGGTTTTGGTTGGACTCCAACGCTCCGGAGCCCCGTTTCGCCGAAACCCTGACCCCGATGGGAAATAGTCAAACTTCACCGTCTACCCCTTCGATCGGCGTCGAAAGAGGGTAGACGTGTGGACTTTTTTTCTTGGTTACATTCGAATAGGACATGGGAAGATGGGAGACTATAAAGGTAGCCCTTGTGGTCACAAGATTCCCACGGGTTCGCCCGAAAGGGGGAGTTTCGACCTCTAAAGTCCAAAAACTTGACTATTGATCGAGTAATTGATCCCGGTTGAAGCCGGCCACACGCCGTAGTTGGATCTTGCATATCTAAACCTCCCAACACAATTTTGTACATATTAAGTATGGCCACCTTGTTTATGGTGGGACTCCGACGCTCCGGAGCCCTGTTTCGCCGAGAACCTGACCCCGAGGGTAAATAGTAAAACTTCACCGTCTACCCCTTCGACTAGCGTCGAAAGTGGGTAGATATGTGGACTTTTTCGCTTGGTTACGTTAGGGTAGGGCATAGGAAGATGGGAGACCTAAAATCTAGCCCTTGAGGTCACAAGATTCCCACGGGTTCGCCCGAAAGGGGGAGTTTCGACCTCTAAAGTCCAAAAACTTGACTATTGATCGAGTAACTGATCCCGGTTGAAGCCGTCCACACGCCGCAGTAGGATCTTGGCCATCTAAACCTCCCACCACAATTTTGTACCTATGAAGTGTGGCCACCTTGGTTTTGGTGGGACTCCGACGCTCCGGAGCCCCGTTTCGCCGAAACCCTGTCCCCGATGGGAAATAGTCAAACTTCACCGTCTACCCCTTCGACCGGCGTCGAAAGAGGGTAGACGTGTGGACTTTTTTGCTTGGTTACGTTAGGATAGGGTATGGGAAGATGGGAGACTACAAAGGTAGCCCTTGTGGTCACAAGATTCCCACGGGTTCACCCGAAAGGGGGAGTTTCGACCTCTAAAGTCCAAAAAACTTGACTATTGATCGAGTAATTGATCCCGGTTGAAGCCGGCCACACGCCGTAGTTGGATCTTGCATATCTAAACCTCCCAACACAATTTTGTACCTATGATGTGTGGCCACCTTGTTTTTGGTGGGACTCCGACGCTCCGGAGCCCTGTTCCGCCGAAAACCTGACCCTGAGGGAAAATAGTAAAACTTCACCGTCTACCCCTTCGACTTGCGTCGAAAGAGGGTAGACATGTAGACTTTATCGCTTGGTTACGTCAGGGTAGGGCATAGGAATATGGGAGACCAGAAAGCTAGCCCTTGTGGTCACAAGATTCCCACGGGTTCGCCCGAAAGGGGGAGTTTCGACCTCTAAAGTCCAGAAACTTGACTATTGATCGAGTAACTGATCCCGGTTGAAGCCGGCCGCACGCCGCAGTAGGATATTGGCCATCTAAGCCTCCCACCGCTATTTTGTACCTATGAAGTGTGGCCACCTTGTTTTTGGTGGGACTCCAACGCTCCGGAGCCCCGTTTCGCCGAAACCCTGTCCGCCATGGGAAATAGTCAAACTTCACCGTCTACCCCTTCGACCGGCATCGAAATATGGTAGACATGTGGAATTTTTTGCTTGGTTACGTCAGGGTAGAGCATAGGAAGATGGGAGACCATAAATCTAGTCCTTGTGGTCACAAATATTCCCACGAGTTTGCCCGAAAGGGGGAGTTTCGACCTCTAAAGTCCAGAAACTTGACTATTGATCAAGTAACTGATCCCGGTTTAAGCCAGCCACACGCCGCAGTAGGATCTTGGCCATCTAAACCTCCCACCACAATTTTGTACCTATGAAGTGTGGCCACCTTGGTTTTTGTGGGACTCCAACGCTCCGGAGCACCGTTTCGCCGAAAACCTGACCCCGATGGGAAATAGTCAAACTTCACCGTCTACCCCTTCGACTAGCATCGAAAGAGGGTAGACGTGTGGACTTTTTTGCTTGGTTACGTTAGGGTAGGGCAAAGGAAGATGGGATACCATAAATCTAGCCTTTGTGGTCACAAAGATTCCCACGGGTTCGCCCGAAACGGGGAGTTTCGACCTCTAATGTCCAAAAGCTTGACTATTGATCGACTAACTGATCCCGGTTGAAGCTGGCCACACGCCGAAGTAGGATCTTGGCTATCTAAACCTCCCACCACAATTTTGTACCTATGAAGTGTGGCCACCTTGGTTTTGGTGGGACTCCGACACTCCGGAGCCCTGTTTCGCCGAAAACCTGACCATGATGGGAAATAGTCAAACTTCACCGTCTACCCTTTCGACCGGCGTCGAAAGAGGGTAGACATGTGGACTTTTTTGCGTGGTTACGTTAGGGTAGGGCATAGGAAGATGGGATACCAGAAAGGTATCCCTTGTGGTCACAATATTCCCACGGGTTCACCCGAAAGGGGGAGTTTCGACCTCTAAAGTCCAAAAACATGACTATTGATCGAGTAACTGATCCCGGTTGAAGCCGGCCACACGCCGCAGTAGGATTGTCGACATCTAAACCTCCCAGCACAATTTTGTACCTATGAAGTGTGGCCACCTTGGTTTTGGTGGGACTCCGACGCTCCGGAGCCCTGTTTCGCCGAAACCCTGTCCCCAATGGGAAATAGTCAAACTTCACCGAATACCCCTTCGACCGGCGTCGAAAGAGGGTAGACGTGTGGAATTTTTTACTTGGTTATGTTAGGATAGGGCATGGGAAGATGGGAGACCAGAAAGGTATATCTTGTGGTCACAATATTCCCACGGGTTCGCCCGAAAGGGGGAGTTTCGGCCTCTAAAGTCCAGAAACTTGACTATTGATCGAGTAACTGATCCCGGTTGAAGTCAGCCACACGCTGCAGTAGGATCTTGGCCATCTAAACTTCCCACCACAATTTTGTACCTATGAAGTGTGGCCACCTTGGTTTAGGTGGGACTCCGACGCTCCGGAGCCCCGTTTTGCCGAAAACCTGACCCCGATGGGAAATAGTCAAACTTCACCGTCTACCCTTTCGACCGGCGTCGAAAGAGGGTAGACATGTAGACTTTTTTGCCTGATTACGTTAGGGTAGGTCATAGGAAGATGGGAGACTAGAAAGGTAGCCCTAGTGGTCACAAGATTCCCACGGGTTCGCCCGAAAGGGGGAGTTTCGACCTCTAAAGTCCAAAAACTTGACTATTGATCGAGTAACTGATCCCGGTTGAAGCCGGCCACACGCCGCAGTATGATCTTGGCCATCTAAACCTCCCACCACAATTTTGTACCCATGAAGTGTGGCCACCTTGGTTTTGGTGGGACTCCGACACTCCGGAGCCCTGTTTCGCCGAAAACCTGACCATGATGGAAATAGTCAAACTTCACCGTCTACCCCTTCGACCGGCGTCGAAAGAGGGTAGACATGTGGAATTTTATGTTTGGTTACGTTAGGGTAGGGAATAGGAAGATGGGAGACCATAAAGGTAGCCCTTGTGGTCACAAGATTCCCACGGGTTCACCCGAAAGGGGGAGTTTCGACCTCTAAAGTACAGAAACTTGACTATTGATCAAGTAACTGATCCCGGTGGAAGCCAGCCACATGCCGCAGTAGGATCTTGGCCATCTAAACCTCCCACCACAATTTTGTACCTATGACGTGTGGCCACCTTGGTTTTGGTGGGACTCCGACGCTCCGGAGCCCCGTTTTGCCGAAAACCTGACCCCGATGGGAAATAGTCAAACTTCACCGTCTACCCTTTCGACCGGCGTCGAAAGAGTGTAGACATCTGGACTTTTTTGCTTGGTTACGTTAGTGTAGGGCATAGGAAGATGGGAGACTAGAAAGGTAGCCCTTGTGGTCACAAGATTCCCACGGGTTCGCCCGAAAGGGGGAGTTTCGACCTCTAAAGTCTAAAAACTTGACTATTGTTCGAGTAACTGATCCCGGTTGAAGCCGGCCACACGCCGCAGTAGGATCTTGGCCATCTAAACCTCCCACCACAATTTTGTAACTATGAAGTGTGTCCACCTTGGTTTTGGTGGAACTCCGTCGCTTCGGAGCCCCGTTTCGCCAAAAACCTGACCCTGATGGGAAATAGTCAAACTATACCGTCTACCCCTTCGACCGGCGTCGAAAGAGGGTAGACATGTGGACTTTTTTCCTTGTCTACGTCAAGGTAGGGCATAGGAAGATGGGAGACCAGAAATCTAGCCTTTGTGGTCACAAGATTCCCACGGGTTCGCCCGAAAGGGGGAGTTTCGACCTCTAAAGTCCAAAAACTTGACTATTGATCGAGTAACTGATCCCGGTTGAAGCCGGCCACACGCCGTAGTTGGATCTTGCATATCTAAACCTCCCAACACAATTTTGTACATATTAAGTATGGCCACCTTGTTTTTGGTGGGACTCCGACGCTCCAGAGCCCCGTTTCGCCGAAAACTGACACCGATGGGAAATAGTCAAACTTCACCGTCTACCCCTTCGACCGGCGTCGAAAGAGGGTAGACATGTGGAATTTTTTTCTTGGTTACATCAGGGTAGGGCATAGGAAAATGGGAGACCATAAATCTAGCCCTTGTGGTCAAAATATTCCCACGGGTTTGCCCGAAAGGGGGAGTTTCGGCCTCTAAAGTCCAAAAACATGACTATTGATCGAGTAACTGATCCCGGTTGAAGCCGGCCACACGCCGCAGTAGGATCGTGGCCATCTAAACCTCCCACCACAATTTTGTACCTATGAAGTGTGTCCACCTTGGTTTTGGTGGGACTCCGACGCTCCGGAGCCTTGTTTTGCCGAAACCCTGTGCCCAATGGGAAATAGTCAAACTTCACCGTCTACCCCTTCGACCGGCGTCGAAAGAGGGTAGACATGTGGACTTTTTTGCTTGGTTATGTTATGATAGGGCATGGGAAGATGGGAGACCAGAAAGGTAGCCCTTGTGGTCACAAGATTCCCACGGGTTCGCCCGAAAGGGGGAGTTTCGACCTCTAAAGTCCAGAAACTTGACTATTGATCCCGGTTGAAGCCAGCCACACGCCGCAGTAGGATCTAGGACATCTAAACGTCCCACCACAATTTTGTACCTATGAAGTGTGGCCACCTTTGTTTTGGTGGGACTCCAACGCTCCGGAGCCCCGTTTCGCCGAAAACCTGACCCCGATGGGAAATAGTCAAACTTCACCGTCTACCCCTTCGACCGGCGTCGAAAGAGGGTAGACATGTGTACTTTTTTCCTTGGTTACATTAGGGTAGGGCATAGGAAGATGGGAGACTATAAAGGTAGCCCTTGTAGTCACAAGATTCCCACGGGTTCGTCCGAAAGGGGGAGTTTCGACCTCTACAGTCCAAAAACTTGACTATTGATCGAGTTATTGATCCCGGTTGAAGCCGACCACACGCCACAGTTGGATCTTGCATATCTAAACCTCCCAACACAATTTTGTACCTATGAAGTGTGGCCACCTTGTTTTTGTGGGACTCTGACGCTCCGGAGCCCTGTTTCGCCAAAAAACTAACCCTGAGGAGAAATAGTAAAACTTCACCGTCTACCCCTTCGACTGGCGCCGAAAGAGGGTAGACATGTGGACTTTTTTGCATGGTTACGTTTTCGTAGGGCATAGGAATGTGGGAGACCAAAAAGCTAGCCCTTGTGGTCACAAGATTCCCACGGGTTCGCCCGAAAAGGGGAGTTTCGACCTCTAAAGTCCAGAAACTTGACTATTGATCGTGTAACTAATCCCGGTTGAAGCCGGCCACACGCCGCAGCAGGATATTGGCCATCTAAACCTCCCACAACAATTTTGTACCTATGAAGTGTGGCCACCTTGGTTTTGGTGGGACTCCGACGCTCCGGGGCCCCGTTTCGCCAAAAACCTGACACCGATGGGAAATAGTCAAACTTCACCATCTACCCCTTCGACCGGTGTCGAAAGAGGGTAGACATGTGGACTTTTTCGCTTGGTTAAGTTAGGGTAGGGAATAGGAAGATGGGATATGTCACATCCCGAAAAATTAGTCCCTAATGTTAGTAATATTTTCTCGCGCCTGAAAACCTTTTTCTATTTTCAAATGTTTTCTTTGAACCTGTTGTTCTTTGATCTGACCTTGGTTTGCCTCCCCTGGAAAATTTCCAATAATTCTTTATCCTGGTCCCACCTCCACCATTCTCGATGCCACTATTTTTGTTGTCACACATTGGTGCCACTCAAATGTTCCAAAACCCATTCCCTCTATCCCACGAAAAGCCACCACCCCAATGGTACCCTGAAATAAATTCCACCAAGCTACCCTATGGTTCTCTAATACAGATACATCCCTTCCATGCAAAAATATTCCATAGTCCCATGCAATAATTCCAAGTTTATTCATATTTCCTAATATGCCAATTTCAATCCAAAAATTATCCGGACACCTTCCACTCGTCCAAAAATTCTGAAATTTTGGTGAGGTGCATGATTTAACCTCCTGAATATTTCACTCCATTGTCCCAACCTCATTTGAGCAATATTTGAGGTACTTCCTTTGTAATGCCCTTTTTATGCCTAATTGCAATTTCCAAAGCAAACCCTAGCTACAAAAATCATTTGGCATTGCCACTTTGCCAAGTTGACAATATCCCATACAAAACCCCACATCCCTAACATCAGATCAAGATCATTTGAGGAAGTGCATTTGGCATACCCATGCCATTAGGGCATTTTCGGACACCAAATTATTTGACCAACCTCCAGGCATCCAATTGAGCTGAAACTTCACCAACATACTGCATACACCTATTCTAGCCTACTATGAATTTTGGGGATTTTTCTGAGATGAGGAAGACCTCTGTCATTTCATCGAACACCTTATGGACCCTCGGTTTTCAGAAAATCTTGTTTTACGAAGTTTGTAATTCTTGAGTGATTCTTGTTTTGTTGTGTTGGTCTCGCTGTTCCGAACCCAGTCGTGCGACCCGTTTTCCGTTTAGAGCTCCGCGTCACCGGGAAGACGTAGATGTCGCTCGCGTCGCGCTCTAGACGCCCCGAACGCGCGCTTTGACATGTCCTAATCCCGCATAAACCTAAGCCCTGCCTAAACCCCGCGCAGTGTCCTTCCTGTAGATCACTGCGTATCCAGCTCACCCTCTTATCCAGCCCTCCCCTTGTTCTCATCCCCTCCCTCTTGTCCATGCCCATGGAACACGTGTGTGGCCACTCTTCTCACCCCCTGCCTATAAAGCCCCCTCCCGAGCTCCCTTGCGCGTCCAGCAACTCCCTCCCTCCCCCAGGAACCTCCACTGCTTGGTTTAGTTGCGGAATGGCGGAGCTCTGCTCCGTTTCGGCCATGGACGTCGTCGTCGGTTCACGGACCACGGCGAGCTCCTGACCGAGCCGTTCTTCGATTAAACTGGTGGAGTGGTTCCCCTTAGTCTCCTCTCCCTCCTAGACGTGTCCGTTTGCGGTTGGGTGCGCCGTGGCCTCGTCCCCGTCCGCGAACCGTCGGCGGCGAGCTCGCGGAGCGCGCACCGTGGCGGCGTCCCCGGTGCTTCCCCGTGCTCGTGGTCGCCTCCCTCGAACTCGGCGCTCGAAGGCGGCCCTTCCCGAGCCCTCGCCGCGGCCCCTAGCCCACCCCTTCGACGACAACATCGCCGTCATGTCCGCCATGGCCGCACCGTGGTGGTCGCGGGCGCCGCACGCGGAGGCCATCCCCGGCCATGCCCTGCGCGTCCCTGGCCGCGGTGTGTCGCGGCGACCAAGCCGTCCTCATCCCCATCGCCGGCGTCCTCCAGGGAGCCGCCATGGCCGGCACCATCCGTCCTGCGCGCGTGCGCGTACGGCCATGGCCGTGCTGGCCGAGCCGGGCCAGCTCGAGGGCGACGCGGCCACACCTCTCCCTCCTCCGTCCGAAGTCCTCCCCGGCACGGTGGGGAGCAGCTTGCCGTCCGCGCCGTCGTCCGGCGGCCGGCCGTCCCGGCGGTCGACGACGGTGTCGGCCTCCGCGTGCTGTCCTCCCGTGCGTGAGCAAGCTGGCCAATCAATCGATTGGGCCAGCTGAAGACGTATTTGTTTTTTTTTCCTCAACTTTACGTTTTCCGGCAATGAAAACGTATTTACAGACAGTGCGCGACCAGCCCAGCCCAGCTCGGAAAGCAGCCCGTTCTGTTTTTTTTCCCGAATAAGCAGCAGATAGCTATACGTCGCCGGGCCGTAACTTTTGATCCGCAACTCCGTTTGAGGTGATTCAAATTTGTAAATTCATAGTTTGAAAAGCTCTATCCAGCGGTATAGGTCTTATATTTTTGTAAAATGTTTATATGCTCAGCACCCGCGTATGCATGTATAGGTGTATCCCGCGGTACCGGCGAATCGAGACCCTAACCCGCGACGTCCGTGACTCTCCAAGCCAAATGGCATCGATATTCGAAGGCAAGCTAACCACTTGCTATGAACACTCAAGCGGTGCAGTTTGTTGCATATTATCATGTCATGCGTGGTATTTTATGTTGGGGCTATTCGATGCAGATGATTCCATGTGTGTACTTGCTTGCTATGTTTATTTCGAGCTTAGATAGCAACGCCGTGATTCAATTCCAGTATAGTTAGCGACGCCATGCTTCACTCATCATCCATGTGTGTGTTAGAATGACGTGTGAATAATTTGTGCGCCTCGCATTTGCGTGGCTGTGTCGAACCCTCTAACTGGATAACTATAAAACATGCGTTCCCATGATTGTTTGCTTCTTCTCCTTCGCCGAGGTGAGGAGCGGACAAATGTCGTCTTATGATCCTCGGAGTTGGGGCATTCGCCAAAGAGTTATTTGCTTCTTCTCCCTCCGTCAAACTTGGCTGGCGTATGCCCGCTTTGACTGCGATGCTTGGGACGCTGGCTTTTCATTTGGGTCTTTTTGCAAGATTGCTGACACCACGTCGAGTTAATACTCGAGTGGAATGGATGCTTTCTTTCTTATGATTGCTTTTCGGTTCATTTTGGAGACTACACGCCCACGTGGATTGAATCTCGCCTACTTTCAGTATTATTATTTCATGTACCTTTACTTTCCTGCAATACGATAAACCCATCAAGTGTGGGTTGAGTTCCGGCCGGCGACTAAATACATGTTGGGCCCCGCCCATGTGGATTGAATCTCGTCTACTTTTGTGTAGAGTTGTGGCGTGTGTTGGACGGTACCATGCACCACTCCACATTCCAGCGACGATGGACTGGGGAACCGCCGCAGTCAATGGAATGGAGGATCGGGATCGCGTGGACGCCTCCACTAACTTTTGTAGTCGACCCGTGGCTGTCACTGGTCGGAAGTATCTCCGTCCTCGCCCGGTTGACGCTACCATATGCTATTATTTACTTCCTCAACGTGGGCTGCTACTGGTCGGAAGTATCTCCGTCCTCGCCCGGTTGATTGTGCTATTTTATTTTCTTTACTCAACCTGTGGCTGTTACTGGCCGGAGGCAACTCCGCCATCGCCCGGTTTAAGTTATTCATCTTTACTGAATTATTGCATGATTATTGTTGCTTATTGCTTGAACTATTGTGTGGCTTGTGTTTGCTTATGGTCTTATGTTGAAATGATATATTATACTTGCTGTGTTGGACTAATCCTTATTGTGTTGGACTAATCCTCTGTTGTTTGGACTTGTTGTTAAATGAAACTGGAATAAATGAAACCCCCTCCAAGCTTTGATATGGTCAGTCCATAGTGCCACCAATCTGAACCTTGAACGCACTACCACTGTCGCCCAAATGGGAGAGCCATAGCCTATGTAACCTATCAAGCCTCCTTTGATGCTACCCACTTGGCAAGTCTAGTCGGATACTGCATAGTTGTGGTCGGGGCTAGTCTTGTGAAGGTTCCGGAGCTAGGCGTCACTCATGAGTTGGGGACGTGCCGGATTCACTTCGTCATAAGACATAGAGTTATGTCGGTAGCTATACATGGAGTGTCTTGGTAGAGTGAACGGTTATGTAAGTGTATCTTGCCTTGGCCAGGTGAGGTGCAATTAGATGGGTGGTAACTGCAACCTCTCGAGAGTGTGTCAACTAGCAGCTAGCCTTGTTCCTAGGTTATGGAACAGTTCAGTGTCGGTCACACTATTGTCCTTTGTCGAGTCCGGAGGTTAAACTTAAGTTCGGTTTGAAAGAAAGATGAACAACCTGATTACAATAGGCTGATGCAGGGAATGTTACTTAAGTCGTGGATGGTTACCCGCATTTGGGGGTGACGGCGTGATCGTTGGGAGCCTAGAGTTAGGCCTTGAGCCAACGTCAAGCCGTGCATGCCCGAGCAGAGATATGAGGCCAGTGGGCCTAGCAGTTTGACTGATATGTGTAAGGCCGTTGAGCCTAGTTGTGATGACAGGTGATGTTTAACATTTGGTACCACTGGGTACCCTCCGTTATTCGTCACAGGTAAGTCTCTTGTGTGATCACCGGTATACGATCCAACCCCACCTGGCTTGGACTCTGTACTGGTGATACCCCTATTATTTGCTTATGACATGATTTGTAGTGTTGCCTTGTTGCTACCCACTTGGACTGTCGTAAGTAGACACTGGCCATTGTTTTGATTATTTCTGTTGCTAGCTTACCTGTTGCCTGATTGCTTGACTGTTCATGTCTTGTGGTTATTTTCTTGCGAGTACGTCACCTGTACTCAAACTGGCTTTTCATGTGGCCAGACATTGAGAGGATTCATCTTCTACTATCGCAAGAGATGGAGCAAGAGCGTGCTAGGATCAGTAGTCCCAGCCAGATGCCTGTGGAATGGAGCCGCACTCAAGCCGTTGCCGTATCAGTGTCTTCCACTGCCAGTTAAACTCTGTCCAGTGCCATACTTGGCCTCGATAATTTTTCAAGCCTTTATGGCCATGTAAAACCAGTTGTAGCCCTCTGGGCCTGATTGTGTAATGATATTTCTGCTATGTTGCATTGTCGTAACGTGCGACCGGATATCCTGGGCTGGCGCACGGGGCGACCGCCTCTCTGGCGATATGTGTCAGAGGGGGGTGCCACAATGGTTGTGATCAAAAAAATTACATGGTGTTTTGAGACTCCTTTTACAATTTGATGTCACATCCACCTCTATGTTGGGACTAAACATTGGCAACGACCACCCAAATTATTATCAGATATATCGAGCTTCTTTAGTGACTTGAGTTAGGTTCTCTGGCACATGCTTGTTTTGGTTAAGTTGGATGTGTGTGAACATTGTGAGGTTCCCGAGACTCTTGTCAATTTTTCCACTGAATTCATACCGTGATAGTCTTATCATGGTCACCTTCCCATCGAAGCAGGCAATGCCAAGCCACTCCATTCATGGGTTATTCCTGGACCAAGAATTTATTAGACTAAATGGGAACACCAACCCCACTGAGGAAGTAAAGCAATTACATTACCTCTCGCAAGCATGTGTCAATAAACTTATCAGTATAAATATTGTTCCCCTGAGAAGCCTTTCACAATTTCATCAAGAATTGGAAGAGGGCCCAATAGCCTATTGTTGTTGATTTGCACCGCTCAGGGATGGGTCACGGTCTCTAGGATCGGCGGTAGGAACCTAGTGAGCATATTATTCTCTCCTTGAAGGATCGCTAGCTTCTTGCATTTGCTAATGCCATCTGGGATCGTCCTAGAGAAAAGGTTATCCGAAAGCCATGTCAATGAGCTGTCTCTGACCCAAATGGAACTCAGTTATGTTTCTTCCATTGAAAGTCTCTGGGATTGTCCCATAAATGGGATTGCATTTTACATATTCTTATTAAACAAATTTATGTTAAATTATTCTTACATCTTACGATGGGGGAGGGGGAAATTGCCCCCCCCCCCCACATGGCACTAATTAAACAAAAATATATATTTGACTCCGCCATACCAAAATTTTGGATCGTGCCACTAGGGGGTCACTACGTGGCCATTTTCTTACACAAATGCTTCATTGTGGCCATTTTTTAAGGATTCCATGTGGGCACCATCGAGGATACAAAATTTAGGACATGCCTCATCTTTAGCTGAGGGTATGCTTCTTTTGATGTTAAGTGTCTAGCAAGCTTTGCGATTGTGGCGATGCTCTCAACGGTCTCATCGCTGGGGGCTAGACTAGAGTCAATGGTTGCCCTAAGTTTCCGCGCATACTTCTATAGCTCAGGGAATCAAGTGTCGACATAATGACTTTCCTCATATGTAAGGCTCTCATCAATGACATCCCTTCCAGTTATTAGCTGCACCAACACCACCTTGAAACTATAAACGTCTACTTTTGTTGTGGTTTTCCCTGTCTGTAGAATTCATGACAATAACTTGTAAGACACGAATTATAGAAACTATAATAATAGGGCGGAGTGAGCAATACAAAATAAAAAGTGCCAGCAAAACTAACTTACTAGCATATTCATGAGCTAAGTAATCAGTATTTGAAAGGGGTTTACTTGTCCTAGAAAAATCCCATTCCATGAAAATTTTAACAATTAAGCTCAACGTCTAGCACCTTCACTAAAAAATTATCGTCAATAAGAATGTTTTCTGGCCTAAGATCCATGTGAATGTAGCACTAAAGTGTAAGGCTATGTAGATAAGAGAGACAATTTGCTACCCGCATGGGTAGCTACACACCCATGTGTTATACGGAGATGCAAGCTGTATGTATCTGTTTTAACTTGTTTTTCTAGTAAAACACGGATATTTGGTGTACAAAACTCGTTTCGGAATTTTCAAAAAAATATTTTTTGGTCGTCATTTTTAGCTTTTTTTCATAGTTGACTTTTTTGTTGACTTTTGGGTCAAACATTACTAAAAAAATCACAGCGGATGGAAAAAAAATTCAAAAAAAATTCAAAATACTTTCTAATAATTCTATTAACTCTACTAGTGACATCCCCCTTGTCTAATTGAGTAATCTAATTTTACCGTTGCAGATACGTTTCGGTCAAACTTAGGTTGTGTAGCTACCCATGGGGGTAGCAAGTCTTTTCCGATGTAGATAATGTGCGTCATTGGCAACATCGAGAAAAATAAGGATCCTCTGCTTCCACGAGAGGGGGTCCAACCTGAGTTGCTTTCACCAAATGAGGTTTTTGATATATCTCCATTTGGCATGTTCTCATACACATGCGATCTTTCATCCTTCACACGAGTAGCCATTATCAAAACCAAGTTTTGGTGTTGGACCTTCACTAAGATGTATATGCTTAAATCTATCCCCAGATCGTGTCGCTAATAGCCACAAACTCTTGTTTCATCCTCGTCATGGAAATCAACGTGCCATCATGCATTTTCCCTTTGTAAACGGCACCAAAAGCTCCATGGGCAAGCAATTTTCCTTGGAAAATTTGCTAGTGGCAACACATAATTACACACCTCCTTCATATGGATATCACCAACTTGACTACTATTCAAGTGGTAGGAGGACCCTTTATTTTTGAAGATAAATACCATGACATAAATAATAAGCAGAATGAACACAATGATTTCAGCTAAAATGGTTGTGACCAACACAATTAGATGATGTGTTGATACTCCCTTTTGTAGACCGGCCTAGCGTTGTGCGCTCCAAGTTACGATTTCTTGTCGCATCCACCTCTATATTGGGACTAAACATTGACAGTGGCCCACCAAAATTATTACCTGATATATCAAGCTTCTTTAGTGACTTGAGTTTTGTTAGGCTCTTTGGCACATGCCTAGTAAGGTTGTTTTGGTCAAGTTGGATGGTTATGAACACTATGAGGTTCTCGAGACTCTTGTCAATTTTCTCACTAATTCCATACCCTGATGGTCTTATCATTGTCACCTTACCATCGAAGCAGGTAAGGCCAATTCAATCCATGCACGGGTTATTCCTGGACATAGAATTGATTATACTATCAAGGAACCAAACCCCTCTTAGGAAGTAAAGAAATGCCATTACCTCTAGCGAGCACGTGTCACAAAACTTATCAGTGCAAAAGTTGTTCCCTGCAACTCCGCTCACAATTGTCTTGAGAGATGGAAATGGGCCTAGTAGCCGATTGTTGTTGATTTGCACCGCTCCGAGATGGGTCATGGCCACTAGAACCAACGACAGGAACCCAACCAATATATTATTCTCTACGTGAAGCATCTCTGGCTTCTTACATTTGCTAATGTCATCTAGGATGGTCCTAGAGAATAGGCTATCTGGAAACCAAACCAACGTGAGATTGGTCATGTTGCTGATTAAATCAATTTTAGTCGGAGAGCTTTGTGTGACTTAACTGGAGCTCAGTTACGTTGCTTACAATGAAAGTCTCTGAAATTTCAGCTTGTCCCTAGAATCATGAGTCAACTGGAACTTAGTATGTGCATGGTCCAATTTCAGCTTGTCCCTAGAAAATTACTTTTAGCTATTGTACTTCCCTTACTCTCACTGGATTTCACGCATAGCCTTCCGCTCTTCTCTGCTCATGCCTCTACCTTGATTACTTTTCGAGGTAGAATTACTTTCAGATGTGTTCCTGCTTGACTCTCATCAGATTTCTAACAAACTTAAATAGAAATGTTTGTGTGATAACACAATAGAGCTAATTAATGTATTAACGTCACATAAAAGGACCATGGGCTTATATTTCTAGGAAGCTAAGATGACCACCACCATGTGCATGACCGAACACAACTAGCGCATATGTTTTGTTCGCCAGCCAGGTTATACAAGTAGCAAGTTGCTACACCTAATGAACTAAGTAGCAAAATAAATCCCTCCTTCGCGGGGGAGAAAAACAAATCCTAACACCCAAAAGATGTTATTTATAGGGCCATGACATGAACACATATTTTGAACCAAGCAGCAATCCTGATCAATCTCAAAGATGGAGAAGATGGACGTGGCAGACAGTGACACAGGGTGTGTACCTACAAGCCGGAGTTGACCCATGGAGATCCTTATGATGATGACAACTTGGCCTCTATGCGCCCTCCTGTTCGACCTCGGCCTTGAGCTCCATTGTTGGAGGGCATCTAACTAATCTTAGCCCCTAAAATGTCCCGAGCACCGCCACCACGGGCTTCTTGTCTTGACTGCCTCCCTGTGTGGTCAAGGCCAGGCCAGGTCATACCCACAAGTATAGGGGATCGTTGAAGTCTTCGATGTGTAAGTATAGTATCGATCCCACGAGGAGTAGAAGGTATAAGTATTTATCCTCTCAAATAAGAGCGTCACTACTCTTATTATCTATGTACTAGACAAGCAAAATGATTAAATGATGCAAGTGTTTTTGGGTTTTTGGTGTAGAGTTTGCAATAAAGTAAAATGCTGAGAATATAATATGACAAGTGAAAGCTCTCAAAGAGAGAAAGCCCAATCCTCTATGCAGCAAGAGGACAAGCTCAAGTGTGTGTTTCTTATAGGTGGAGAGAGTTCCCAAGGGCTAATTAGACTTCATGGCATAAATATTTCTAGAACAACAAGGTAAACATTTTGTCAAGTTTTAATCTTCTTTGGACGGAGCCATAATTAGGAATAGCTAATAAATAAACTACACCTCTTATGATGGATCAAGGTTCCAAGTAAATGGCTACACAAGAGTTATTAAGACATAAAGTCCCACCATAGCATTAATCTTTAAAGTCCCCGATACTAATACCCCATAACAGTAACTTCATAACTTGGTCTCAGTTTACATGTCCCCCTAAGACCTGCTCAATTCATTACATCATAGTGTTCTCCTATGAGACCATATAGGTGAAGTGATATGCAGTCGACGTTGCACAACACCATCATAGAAGATGGTGATGGAGATGGGTGATGGAGATGGTGCTGGTCTTGGCGGTGGTGTTGATGGAGACTCGGAGGGGGGATGGAGAAGACCTCCGGAGGTGATTCCGGCGGCATTTCCCCCCTCCGATCTTCTCGGCGGCAGCCTTCTGTCTCTCTGTTCTGGTTTTGTGTTTCTCTGCCGCCTCCCTTGGAAAACATCGGGGGACTATTTTATAGTCGTTTTTAGGTCACGAGGAAGCTTCTGGGCGAAGGATCGATGCAAACGGGGCCACGAGGACTAAAATAGGTGGGCCCACACGGCTACAGTACCAGGCCACGTGGGGCACCCCCTTTTGGCCCTCCGGCCTCCGTTCGCTTGCTTCTTTCGCTCCTAGGTCTTCCTCCTTCCAAAATAATGATCCCCATAAATTTTCAGCTCATTTGGACGTTGTTTGGGTCCCTGAAACATCAAAATATAGAAAATAGGGTTTTCTGTCAGTGCATGGTTAATTCCAAATAAATGGGGAAACTGTGAATTATCCCCAAAATCATTATAAAACAATGATATAACCCTTATATGATGCAAATATGATTGAAATATGAGAATTATAATGCAAAGTTCATGTATGCATTTTACATGCATCAACATCCCCAAGCTTAACTCATGCTCGTCCTCGAGTATGAAAGTGATAAAACTAACATGAACTTTGCAATATAATCACAACATGGATATAAAAGATGATTGCTACTGCTACATAAAGTCAAATGATTCATTATTCAAAGAAGTAGCAATATGCAAACAGTTTATAAAGTGATATCAAGTATTCAATGCAAGGATGTTCAATGATAGTTCACAAAGTGTAACATAAAAGATAGTAATATGGACGTTCTTACTTTTGCATACTTGTGGTCCATAGAGTGTAGATGAAAATCTGAATATAAAAGGTGGACACTTTGGAAATGATATATAAATGAGTAGAGGTAAAACATGCATAAGTTTCATCTATCCTCCAAACTATTCTACTTAAGTTTATTGATTGCAATCGTAATACTTGGTGTAAAGCTCTCATTCCCCTATCGTAGCATCTTGAATGATTAAAGTTTAATGTGAAAGCAAATATGAGTAGTGGTCTTGATAAAGTAAAGGTTAGATGTCTCATGCCCCTTAAATACAAGTACCTACACCATGATTACTCAACTTGGGAAACAAAGCGAGTTTAAGTTATCTATCATTGTAAGTAATAATGGTATCATCAAGAGCCTCTACTGGGGTACCTCTTGTCCCATGATATGGATCAAGCCCACATCAAAACAACAAGACAAACAAACATAATGAACAACCTCAACACCCTTTTTATTTAACACTTGATATAGCTTTTTATTGTAGGGTGTATCACAGAAAGTTCAAAATAGCATGTAAGTAAATTTCCACCATGAATGATGCATGGCTTAGATTAGCGGCCCAGGTTTCTCTCTAACCATTTATACAAACTCATTTAAACTTACTCTATTTCCACATTATTTCACCATGATAGGCATCCATAAACAAAAGTACATGATATCAACTAAATAAATGATGGAACATGTTGAAAGCTTTGCACGTGACAGCACATATGGACTAACTCCCAACCTTAAACATTTATCAAGCCACTATTATCATAATATTAATCACAATGGTTCAAGTTTATTAAATGCAATAAAAGTAAAGTGTGCATCAAGTTCGCGAGAGCTTTTTAACCAACTTTTCCCATTACAATAAATAACATAATCATTTTCATTTAGAGGTATAGATAACACAAATAACATGATAAACATACTTGGAATAGCATAAAGCTAATAGGTAGATATGGTGGACTCACTGGAAAAAACTTTGGTTGAAGGTGTTGGAAACAAGTTTTTACTTGTTGGAATTTTTGGGCTAGCAAAAGGGAGAAATATGACTATCTAGATGCATGCATGAGTGTCCATAGAACTAAATTATTCATGTCAAACAAAGTGAAATAACATACAACATCAAAACATGAATAAAAGATAGCTCATGATAAAGCATTTGCAAATTATTACTCATAAAGAAGCTCATGAATCATGCAACTATATGTGTCATTAAAAATCAACTTAGACATCCCTTTTCCCAATACAATAAAATCATGAAAGATATTTAAAACCATATTTCCATTAGCTTTCTCATATATAAATGATAGTGTGGTGGTCTCACAAAATAAAAAAAAAATCAAAGCAAAAACAAACAAAATGACGCTCCAAGTTTATGCGATAAAGTGCATTGAAAGAAAAACAGAATTTAGACGTGTGCAAACCGAGAGTGTGTAGGTCCAGTGGGGTTGTCTTCACATCCCCAAGCTTATGGCTTTCACCATCCTTGGATAGCTCTTGGTGCATCTCCTCTAATCCCTGTGAAAAAACTTTAAAACACTGTTTCTCCCATTTCTTTTCTGTGGGGTGACGTTAGTAGAGATAAATAAATAGGTTTCTTGCTGCATATAATCCATGGACTAAAATACATATGAATGTCCAGAAAGTGTATAATGTTGTATGCCTACTCATAAACTCAATTGGATAAAAAATATTCAACTTAAAAGTTCAAAACAAGCATAAAACAATATGGGACAGAATCTGTCCAGAAAAACAGCAGCAGAAAAACGTATTTTTCTGTCCTACTTAAACTCATCGAACAATTCTGAAAAAAATTCAGGCATACAGAGGATGAAAAGTTGCAATTACAGTTAAAATCTCCGCTCAATTGGAGTTACATAATAGCAATGAAAAATCAAACTGTGCACAGACTTCGTGCAGGAATAAAATCTCCGAATAGAGGTAGCAACTTTTTCAAACCAAAATAGGTAAACCTTGGCACTTTATTAAAAAATTCCTGGAACTAAACTAAAAACATCTATTGTTACAGCAAGGACACAAATAAAAATCAAAAGTAAAAACAACCGGGTTGACTCCCGTAAAGCGCTTTCTTTATAGCCATATAGCTAGGCTTACTTACTTGGTATCAAGATGGTTGGAGTGAGGTGGCTTGGCATCCCTAAGCTTAAATTCTTGTATGTAGGGTGAGCTTTGGGGTAAAATCCCCAAGCTTGAGTGTCCCTCTTGATCTTTGTTTATCACCCTCAACTCTTCCACTTGAAAGTTCTCTTCACACATAACTCATCATAAAACTTGATTAGAGGGGTTAGTGTCTCCATAAATTAAATATCCATAGGTTCAGCAAAGACATATCATGAGTTGATTCTAAACATTATATAATATTACTATGGTTGTGCTTTGCTCTTTGATCAATAGAGCCACACAAAACACAAGTAATGAGAGTAATGCAAAATAAAGACAGAATCTGTCAAAAACTGGACAGCCCATAAAGAGTGAATTTTCAGAGGCACTTACGTTGCTCAAATCAGAAAACTTTGAACTAATGAAATGTGTATTAATAGCTGAATAATGCTTTCATAAAATATCAGGTCAAAATTCCTCATCTGTGATTTTTAACATTTTTCGCAGTGAAGCTTAGGAATCTGTTTTCTGGACAGCAAATCACTATTGTTCAATCTTATCTTTCAAAAGAGAATAAGCTTGCCATTAAGATGAAAAATAAGATACAAAGGTCTGGTTACAGTATTAAACAAACACCTTGACTCTTTTTATTTAGTTTTATCTTTGGGAGAAGTTTTAATGATAGAGACTTTGCAGTGGTTCCATTGGCATGAACAACACATGTTCAAGGTCGACCCCAACATCTCCATTACTCATCCTTCTCATTTACTTTCCCAAATTTTATATAAATTGAAAATCTTAGACTAATTGTTAGAAAACAGTAGGTAAAGTTATTTTACATGTTGTAAGGATATAAAGGTCTGCTCAAACAGATTTGGAAGTTAAAGCATAAGGAACACACCACAAAACATTAAACCATTAACTTTTAAGTCTAACTCTTTTCCTATGCATTGGCACTTTATATATGATTAAATAGAAGCCATTTTGTGGTAACCAATGCATGTAATAATCAGTAGGTTGTGTTTTAAATAACATGGAAGCATAAAGATAAGCCTTTTTTCCTCTCTCATAATAGTTACAAATAGTGGAAGCAAATTTGACAAAAGAACTATTAGATTGGTGCAACTTTGCAATCTTAGGAACATATAGAGGATTATTAAAACTATCATGTGAGATATTAGTGTGTTTTTCCCTCTCAAAATAATTGCAAGAAGCACCATAAACATGATGGTTATGGTTATTAGTGTAAGATAATTTCAGCCCACATAAGTACTTTTCAACATATAACAACTTCTCCTCCATGGTGTGAATAGGAGAGTTCAGAAATAAAGTAGGACTCTCATGAGTGAGAGTATTATCACAAGCAGCAAGTATATCATTTTTATCCTCACATAAAGTAGTAACAACTAAACATGGAGGATTATCAATAAGCATAGGACCATCATCTAAAGCATTATCATATAGCATGTCTAAACCATGTTCTTCATCATTTTTAAAATCATTATCAATAATGTTCTTATTAGGCATAGGTTCATATTCTTTCTCATCATCAGAATCACAAAAGCAAAGTTGATCATCGGCAAAATCTTGAGTGTTACCCTCATCCATAGGTGGTGAAGGTGGATGTTTCCTCTCTTCATTCTCTAGTTGTTCATCATTTTCTACATCTTCTTGCTCTTCATTGTCCTCCTCTTGGGGCTGCATGGGCATCCCCAAGCTTAGGCTTTGGTCATCTTCTTCACATACTTCTTCTTCCAAGCTCATGTTTTCATCATCCTCTTCCTGTAAAACATTAGATATTCCTTGGGCATATCTCTTCCTTGTGTCAACAACATAGATATTTTCATCAAATTCATCTATGCATTTATTAAGGAGATTAGTGATTGTAACTTTACATTTAGAAGCTATAGGGCAGGTTTCATGTTCATTAATGAAGGTGTTTAATTCATATGCCCCCGTGAAAAGAACGAATTGCTCTACTTCTTTCATCCCTAAGTGAGCATAATTTCCTGTATGATATGTTGCAATAACAGGTTCATCTTTATTGGAAGGGCATTGGAATTCAAAGTGTCTAGAGTATTCAGAGCAACAAGTTTCTTCCTTATGACAATTAAGCAGTTTACTAGCAATTATATCTAGAACCCCCATGAACATTCCCAATCTTTTCCCTTCATATGATTCTCTAAATCGAGCAACTTTCCAGGCATTTTTAGAATAGTTTTCCATTTTTTTTAATTTTTTTTGGGTTTTTGATAAATGCAAAACTTGAAAGTAAAACTAAACTAAATGCAAAACTGAAAGTAAACTAGAGTATATGCAAAACTGAAAATAAATATCTAGTGCAAACAAGAATAAAAACTTAAGCGCTACACTCCCCGGCAACGGCGCCAGAAAACGTCTTGATACCCACAAGTATAGGGGATCGTTGAAGTCTTCAATGTGTAAGTATAGTATCGATCCCACGAGGAGTAGAAGGTATAAGTATTTATCCTCTCAAATAAGAGCGTCACTACTCTTATTATCTATGTACTAGACAAGCAAAATGATTAAATGATGCAAGTGTTTTTGGGTTTTTGGTGTAGAGTTTGCAATAAAGTAAAATGCTGAGAATGCAATATGACAAGTGAAAGCTCTCAAAGAGAGAAAGCCCAATCCTCTATGCAGCAAGAGGACAAGCTCAAGTGTGTGTTTCTTATAGGTGGAGAGAGTTCCCAAGGGCTAATTAGACTTCATGGCATAAATATTTCTAGAACAACAAGGTAAACATTTTGTCAAGTTTTAATCTTCTTTGGACGGAGCCATAATTAGGAATAGCTAATAAATAAACTACACCTCTTATGATGGATCAAGGTGCCAAGTAAATGACTACACAAGAGTTATTAAGACATAAAGTCCCACCATAGCATTAATCTTTAAAGTCCCCGATACTAATACCCCATAAAGTAACTTCATAACTTGGTCTCAGGTTTACATGTCCCCCTAAGACCTGCTCAATTCATTACATCATAGTGTTCTCCTATGAGCCCATATAGGTGAAGTGATATGCAGTCGACGTTTGCACAACACCATCATAGAATTACATCAAAGATAAAAACTAGACAAGATACCAACATATGTTATATAAAAATCATTGCCAATTCATCTATGCCCCCAAGAACATGAGAGAACTACTCACAACGCCAAGACATGATATGATTCAGTGGTACAAGTGATACAACACAATCTGAAACTATGATCTCCCCACAAAACAATGACAAGTAGCAATTCACAAACATGTAAAATAGCACTTAGACAATGGCTAGGGATCAACCAATCTCAAACTATGAGGGGGATGAAGTGGATCACGAAGATGGTGATGAAGATGATGATAGAGATGGTGCTGGTCTTGGCGGTGGTGTTGATGGAGACTCCGGAGGGGGATGGAGAAGACCTCCGGAGGTGATTCCGGCGGCGTTTCCCCCCTCCGATCTTCTCCGGCGGCAGCCTTCTGTCTCTCTGTTTCTGGTTTTGTGTTTCTCTGCCGCCTCCCTTTGGAAAACATCGGGGGACTATTTTTATAGTTGTTTTTAGGTCACGAGGAAGCTTCTGGGCGAAGGATCGATGCAAACGGGGCCACGAGGGCTAAAATAGGTGGGCCCACGCGGCTACAGTACCAGGCCACGTGGGGCACCCCCTTTTGGCCCTCCGGCCTCCGTTCGCTTGCTTCTTTCGCTCCTAGGTCTTCCTCCTTCCAAAATAATGATCCCCATAAATTTTCAGCTCATTTGGACGTTGTTTGGGTCCCTGAAACATCAAAATATAGAAAATAGGGTTTTCTGCCATTGCATGGTTAATTCCAAATAAATGGGGAAACTGTGAATTATCCCCAAAATCATTATAAAACAATGATATAACCCTTATATGATGCAAATATGATTGAAATATGGGAATTATAATGCAAAGTTCATGTATGCATTTTACATGCATCAACATCCCCAAGCTTAACTCATGCTCGTCCTCGAGTATGAAAGTGATAAAACTAACATGAACTTTGCAATATAATCACAACATGGATATAAAAGATGATTGCTACTGCTACATAAAGTCAAATGATTCATTATTCAAAGAAGTAGCAATATGCAAACAGTTTATAAAGTGATATCAAGTATTCAATGCAAGGATGTTCAATGATAGTTCACAAAGTGTAACATAAAAGATAGTAATATGGACGTTCTTACTTTTGCATACTTGTGGTCCATAGAGTGTAGATGAAAATATGAATATAAAAGGTGGACACTTTGGAAATGATATATGAATGAGTAGAGGTAAAACATGCATAAGTTTCATCTATCCTCCAAACTATTCTACTTAAGTTTATCGATTGCCATCGTAATACTTGGTGTAAAGCTCTCATTCCCCTATCATAGCATCTTGAATGATTAAAGTTTAATGTGAAAGCAAATATGAGTAGTGGTCTTGATAAAGTAAAGGTTAGATGTCTCATGCCCCTTGAATACAAGTACCTACACCATGATTACTCAACTTGGGAAACAAAGCAAGTTTAAGTTATCTATCATTGTAAGTAATAATGGTATCATCAAGAGCCTCTACTGGGGTACCTCTTGTCCCATGATATGGATCAAGCCCACATCAAAACAACAAGACAAACAAACATAATGAACAACCTCAACACCCTTTTATTTAACACTTGATATAGCTTTTTATTGTAGGGTGTATCACAGAAAGTTCAAAATAGCATGTAAGTAAATTTCCACCATGAATGATGCATGGCTTAGATTAGCGGCCCAGGTTTCTCTCTAACCATTTATACAAACTCATTTAAACTTACTCTATTTCCACATTATTTCACCATGATAGGCATCCATAAACAAAAGTACATGATATCAACTAAATAAATGATGGAACATGTTGAAAGCTTTGCATGTGACAGCACATATGGGCTAACTCCCAACCTTAAACATTTATCAAGCCACTATCATCATAATATTAATCACAATGGTTCAAGTTTATTAAATTCAATAAAAGTAAAGTGTGCATCAAGTTCGCGAGAGCTTTTTAACCAACTTTTCCCATTACAATAAATAACATAATCATTTTCATTTAGAGGTATAGATAACACAAATAACATGATAAACATACTTGGAATAGCATAAAGCTAATAGGTAGATATGGTGGACTCACTGGAAAAAACTTTGGTTGAAGGTGTTGGAAACAAGTTTTTACTTGTTGGAATTTTTGGGCTAGCAAAAGGGAGAAATATGACTATCTAGATGCATGCATGAGTGTCCATAGAACTAAATTATTCATGTCAAACAAAGTGAAATAACATACAACATCAAAACATGAATAAAAGATAGCTCATGATAAAGCATTTGCAAATTATTACTCATAAAGAAGCTCATGAATCATGCAACTATATGTGTCATTAAAAATCAACTTAGACATCCCTTTTCCAATACAATAAAAGCATGAAAGATATTTAAAACCATATTTCCATTAGCTTTCTCATATATAAATGATAGTGTGGTGGTCTCACAAAATAAAAAAAATCAAAGCAAAAACAAACAAAAAGACGCTCCAAGTTTATGCGATAAAGTGCATTGAAAGAAACACAGAAGTTAGACGTGTGCAAACCGAGAGTGTGTAGGTCCTAGTGGGGTTGTCTTCACATCCCCAAGCTTATGGCTTTCACCATCCTTGGATAGCTCTTGGTGCATCTCCTCTAATCCCTTGTGAAAAACTTTAAAACACTGTTTCTCCCATTTCTTTTCTGTGGGGTGACGTTAGTAGAGATAAATAAATAGGTTTCTTGCTGCATATAATCCATGGACTAAAATACATATGAATGTCCAGAAAGTGTATAATGTTGTATGCGTACTCATAAACTCAATTGGATAAAAAAGATTCAACTTAAAAGTTCAAAACAAGCATAAAACAATATGGGACAGAATCTGTCCAGAAAAACAGCAGCAGAAAAACGTATTTTTCTGTCCTAATTAAACTCATCGAACAATTCTGACAAAATTCAGGCATACAGAGGATGAAAATTTGCAATTACAATTAAAATATCAGCTCAATTGGAGTTACATAATAGCAATGAAAAATCAAACCGTGCACAGACTTCGCGCAGGAATAAAATCTCCGAATAGAGGTAGCAACCTTTTCAAACCAAAATAGGTAAAACTTGGCACTTTATTAAAAAATTCCAGGAACTAAACTAAAAACATCTCTTGTTACAGAAAGATGACACAAAGAAAAATCAAAAGTAAAAACAACCGGGTTGCCTCCCGTAAAGTGCTTTCTTTATAGCCATATAGCTAGGCTTACTTACTTGGTATCAAGATGGTTGGAGTGAGGTGGCTTGGCATCCCTAAGCTTAAATTCTTGTATGTAGGGTGAGCTTAGGGGTAAAATCCCCAATCTTGAGTGTTTGTCCCTCTTGATCTTTGTTTATCACTCTCAACTCTTCCACTTGAAAGTTCTCTTCACACATAACTCATCATAAAACTTGATTAGAGGGGTTAGTGTCTCCATAAATTAAATATCCATAGGTTCAGCAAAGACATATCATGAGTTGATTCTAAACATTATCTAATATTACTATGGTTGTGCTTTGCTCTTTGATCAATAGAGCCACACAAAACACAAGTAATGAGAGTAATGCAAAATAAAGACAGAATCTGTCAAAAACTGGACAGCCCATAAAGAGTGAATTTTCAGAGACACTTACGTTGCTCAAATCAGAAAACTTTGAACTAATGAAATGTGTATTAATAGCTGAGTAATGCTGTCATAAAATATCAGGTCAAATTTACTCATCTGTGATTTTTAACATTTTTTTCAGTGAAGCTTAGGAATCTGTTTTCTGGACAGCAAATCACTACTGTTCAATCTTATCTTTCAAAAGAGAATAAGCTTGCCATTAAGATGAAAAATAAGATACAAATGGCTGGTTACAGTATTAAACAAACACCTTGACTCTTTTTATTTAGTTTTAGCTTTGGGAGAAGTTTTAATGATAGAGACTTTGCAGTGGTTCCATTGGCATGAACAACACATGTTCAAGGTCGACCCCAACATCTCCATTACTCATCCTTCTCATTTACTTTCCCAAATTTTATATAAAGTGAAAATTTTAGACTAATTGTTAGAAAACAGTAGGTAAAGTTATTTTACATGTTGTAAGGATATAAAGGTGTGCTCAAACAGAATTGGAAGTTAAAGCATAAGGAACACACCACAAAACATTAAACCATTAACTTTTAAGTCTAACTCTTTTCCTATGCATTGGCACTTTATATATGAATAAATAGCAGCCATTTTGTGGTAACCAATGCATGTAATAATCAGTAGGTTGTGTTTTAAATAATATGGAAGCATAAAGATAAGCCTTTTTTCCTCTCTCATAATAGTTACAAATATTGGAAGCAAATTTGATAAAAGAACTATTAGATTGGTGCAACTTTGCAATCTTAGGAACATATAGAGGATTATTAAAACTATCATGTGAGCTATTAGTGTGTTTTCCCCTCTCAAAATAATTGCAAGAAGCACCATAAACATGATGGTTATGGTTATTAGTGTAAGATAATTTCAGCCCACATAAGTACTTTTCAACATATAACAACTTCTCCTCCATGGTGTGAATAGGAGAGTTCAGAAATAAAGTAGGACTCTCATGAGTGAGAGTATTATCACAAGCAGCAAGTATATCATTTTTATCCTCACATAAAGTAGTAACAACTAAACATGGAGGATTATCAATAAGCATAGGACCATCATCTAAAGCATTATCATATAGCATGTCTAAACCATGTTCTTCATCATTTTTAAAATCATTATCAATAATGTTCTTATTAGGCATAGGTTCATATTCTTTCTCATCATCAGAATCACAAAAGCAAAGTTGATCATCGGCAAAATCTTGAGTGTTACCCTCATCCATAGGTGGTGAAGGTGGATGTTTCCTCTCTTCATTCTCTAGTTGTTCATCATTTTCTACATCTTCTTGCTCTTCATTGTCCTCCTCTTGGGGCTGCATGGGCATCCCCAAGCTTAGGCTTTGGTCATTTTCTTCACATACTTCTTCTTTCAAGCTCATGTTTTCATCACCCTCTTCCTGTAAAACATTAGATATTCCTTGGGCATATCTCTTCCTTGTGTCAACAACATAGATATTTTCATCAAATTCATCTATGCATTTATTAAGGAGATTAGTGATAGTAACTTTACATTTAGAAGCTATAGGGCAGGTTTCATGTTCATTAATGAAGGTGTTTAATTCATATGCCCCCGTGAAAAGAATGAATTGCTCTACTTCTTTCATCCCTAAGTGAGCATAATTACCTGTATGATAAGTTGCAATAACAGGTTCATCTTTATTGGAAGGGCATTGGAATTCAAAGTGTCTAGAGTATCAGAGCAACAAGTTTCTTCCTTATGACAATTAGCAGTTTACTAGCATTATATCTCAGAACCCCCATGAACACCTCTTATGTTCCAGGTGCCAAGGAAATTACCAAGTTTAATGACATAAGTAACAGATATAGCAGTAATTTATGCTAGACCCAATAAAAAGTATAACTTGGTCTAGTCTCAGACCAAGACCCACAATGAAATATTATCTCCTAGGACCCTTATTATCTATGCACTAGACAAGCAAAATGATTAAATGATGCAAGTGTTTTTGGGTTTTTGGTGTAGAGTTTGCAATAAAGTAAAATGCTGAAATGCAATATGACAAGTGAAAGCTCTCAAAGAGAGAAAGCCCAATCCTCTATGCAGCAAGAGGACAAGCTCAAGTGTGTGTTTCTTATAGGTGGAGAGAGTTCCCAAGGGCTAATTAGACTTCATGGCATAAATATTTCTAGAACAACAAGGTAAACATTTGTCAAGTTTTAATCTTCTTTGGACGGAGCCATAATTAGGAATAGCTAATAAATAAACTACACCTCTTATGATGGATCAAGGTGCCAAGTAAATGACTACACAAGAGTTATTAAGACATAAAGTCCCCCATAGCATTAATCTTTAAGGTCCCCGATACTAATACCCCATAAAGTAACTTCATAACTTGGTCTCAGGTTTACATGTCCCCCTAAGACCCCTCAATTCATTACATCATAGTGTTCTCCTATGAGCCCATATAGGTGAAGTGATATGCAGTCGACGTTTGCACAACACCATCATAGAATTACATCAAAGATAAAAACTAGACAAGATACCAACACATGTTATATAAAATCATTGCCAATTCATCCTATGCCCCCAGGAACATGACAGAACTACTCACAATGCCAAGACATGATATGATTCAGTGGTACAAGTGATACAACACAATCTGAAACTATGATCTCCCCACAAAGTAATGACAAGTACCAATTCACAAACATGTAAAATAGCACTTAGACAATGGCTAGGGATCAACCAATCTCAAACTATGAGGGGCATGAAGTGGATCACGAAGATGGTGATGAAGATGGTGATGGAGATGGTGCTGGTCTTGGCGGTGGTGTTGATGGAGACTCCAGAGGGGGTGGAGAAGACCTCAGGAGGTGATTCCGACAACGTTTCCCCCCTCCGATCTTCTCCGGTGGCAGCCTTCGTTCTCTCTGTTTCTGGTTTTGTGTTTCTCTGCCGCCTCCCTTTGGAAAACATCGGGGGACTATTTTTATAGTTGTTTTTAGGTCACGAGGAAGCTTCTGGGCGAAGGATCGATGCAAACGGGGCCACGAGGGCTAAAATAGGTGGGCCCACGCGGCTACAGTACCAGACCGTGTGGGGCACCCCCTTTTGGCCCTCCGGCCTCCGTTCGCTTGCTTCTTTCGCTCCTAGGTCTTCCTCCTTCCAAAATAATGATCCCCGTAAATTTTTAGCTCATTTGGACGTTGTTTGGGTCCCTGAAACATCAAAATATAGAAAATAGGGTTTTCTGCCATTGCAGGGTTACTTCAAAATAAATGGGGAAACTGTGAATTATCCCCAATATCATTATAAAACAATGATATAACCCTTATATGATGCAAATATGATTGAATATGAATTATAATGCAAAGTTCATGTATGCATTTTACATGCATCACCAGGCCACCGCTCCGCCTCCCGCACTAATATCGGGTGGGATGACCATCACCACCGCGTCAGATCACTGCCTGGCCCCATGCCTGCATGGGGCACGATGGTCATCTTCTTGACATCGGGATGCCACCCCAGCCTTGCTCACATAAAGGAAGTGTGGCCTTCTATCCCACGTCGAGAGGTCGCTTCGCTCCTTGTTGCATCATGCACCATGGTCGCACTGGGACTCGCTTTGCCCAGATCGAGTGCCATGTCCCACTACATCGCCACAAGCCCACAACACTAGGGAGGTGGACTACGAGGATATGATGTAGCATTAAAAGAAGGCAGGCGAGCCGCCAGGCGTGAAGCATGGGAGGCGACTTAGGCGAGGAAGCGGATCAAGCCAGTGAAACTGTAAATCTAATGGCTGATGCGCGACCGCTCACCCACGACAAATCGTGCGCATTATCTATAGCGTGCTGGGATTTTTTTTTGGTTTGACGACTTTGGAGGACACGCACCACACTTAAAGTTTAGTTAGAGGATCCTCTTTTTCTATAAGGTCTGTTTGAGTTGCTCTATATGCGCAGGTGGGGAGCGGCTCTCATTTCTCCGCTCTCTTTCTCTCTCTCCTCCTCCTCTCCTTGAGAGTCTCCTGCCGCTGCACGGCTCCTCTCTCCCCAGATCTGGCGGCTTTGACAGCCCGAAATGGCGGGGGAGGGGAGGTCGGTGTCCTCCTGTACTTAAGGCTGCCGACACCGATGGGCGGTGCTCGGCAGCTGGGGGTAGCGTTGATCTGGCTCGTGGTGCTCTGGAGGGCAGAGCCAAAGGAGAGCAATAGCGGGACGGTCCATCCACATCCTGAATAAAGCCCGTTCTCTATAGAATTGGCGTCCAGAGCTGGGGCAAGGGGATTTTCTTCTCTGTTTGTTATGGTGTTTGTTATGGTGACAAGCAAGAAGCAAGCTCCCCTGCTCCTGTCTCTTGATGGTGGACTCTACGACATGGGAGCTCTAAAGCTGCTCCCGAGAGTGCATCCATGGCGGTCCTTATGTGGCTGCCATCCTTGATGGTTGAAGGGCGGCCACTCCTCCCGCTTCGCCGGCTGCGGTTCTCTCCAACCGGCATCTGAAGGTGAAAATCTAAACCTCCTGGCCGTTGTGCCAAGATGGAGGCCCTACACCTTCTGTGCAGTTGGCTCCCGCGTCTCACCCCAAGTGGTTTCATCCCCGACGACGTTGTTGTGTGTAATTTTAAGTTTCTTTTGGTCCTTTCTATATGTTGACGACACTGTGATGAATATAAGCTTTTAGGTCCCTCTGGGACCACCCCTGTTTAAAAAATAAAAGTAGCTGTATACGTACTTATCTTAGTTTTCAGTATTGCTGGTGTGTGTTTTTTTATATTCCCTCCGATCCATAATAAGTGTCGGAGATTTAATACTAAAGAGTACTGCTACACGTCCGACGATTTTTATCCGATCCCTGTCCGACGTTTAAATCAAGCCGTGTGTGCTTTAGTCGTTTCAACATCTCACGGTAGAAAGCAACTGTCGTACGCAGATCGTACAGGAAAGATCGTACACACATCAATTCCAAATACAAAATTAGTACTCCCTCCGTCCTAATTTATATGACTCATTAGCTAAATATCTTGGCCCAAGGTGATTTTTTATTGGGGCTCAAATCTTCCATGCATTGGTGGAGAGAGTGAACCATCCACTAGTTAAGGGGGAGTTAATGCAAATGGGTGTTAGAGGTTGGCCGATTTTGGGACTGCATGGTTTTATAGATGTGTCTTATAATCTAGCACAGATGGAGTATAACTTTTGTATACTAAGTTCCCGACACTGGAACGGAGGGAGTACATAAATAAAAAAGGAAAATGCTTCGTTTAGGGGGACCTAACGCGCGTGCATATAGGTCGCTCTTGCCCCACGTGTACGAGCTCGTATTATACGCACTGTATACCTGTTTAGCTGTTGTATGTGTCCGTCCCGTGCGTGTATCCCTTCCTTTTCCCGCCCGCACGTGCGTTGGCCCGAGCGACGAGCCTCGTTTTTTTCCAGTGTTGTCACATGGTGATTCCGCAGCTAGCTACTACTCCGTAGGTCGCATGCACATCACCGTTGCATGTAATCTACTCCTTTCTTCGCCGCGCTCTTCAAGCATTGCAGGAAATTGATGGCCCCCACACATGCCCACGCGTAAAGGTAGGAATGCATGGCATTGGAAGCCAGCAACTATGGTTACATACTAGTCGAATTTTGGCGTGGCGTCACGCCACGCCCTTGGTTTTTTTTCTTTTACAATTTTTTTGGCAAAATGTTAGCCAAAATTGAAGTGTTCGAACATGTTTTTATTTTGGAATGAATATTGGCAAAATGTTAGCCAAAATTGAAGTGTTCGAACATGTTTTTATTTTGGAATGAATAAATAGCAAAAAAAAAAAAATTTGAGCTTTTCTGAAATGTTGTGTAGGATTTTTTGGCAGCCAAAATTGTAGTGTTGGACAAAATGTTAGCTAAAATTGAAGTGTTTCCCACGCTTGGTTAGATTTTTTGTCCTTTTTTGTTTTTATTTGGCCAAATGTTTGCTATACTTGAATGTCTAAACATGTTTTTATTTTGTTATGAATAGTTAGCATTTTTTCCATGGGCATTGATATATTTTGTGGAATATGTTTGGTGGTGCCAAATGTTCAATCATTTTTGTAATTTTGCCGTCATTATTTAATTGAAATTAGAAAAATTATTTTGATTTTGAATCCACATCTGGGGAAAGTTTGTTCGTATGAGGTCGAAATATTGGGCAGTTTGTAGTGTGAAAAAATATTTACATTTTGCTATATGTGCATAGAGTTTTCTTTTTAGTATGTTCGATATATATTTTTTTGAATATCGAAATATCTGCCCAAATGTAAACCAAATTTGAATTTGGGAATTTTTGTTTTTATTTTGTATGAGTAGGTAGCATTTTTTTTGTGAGCATTTTTTCAATATTTTGTGCAATATTTAAATATTTGATATGTTGAAATGTTAGAGCATGGTTGTATTTCAGCATCAATATTTAATTGAATTTAGAGGAAATGCATCTGAGTTACCTCTGAATGGTGACAAAATTTGCTTTTTTTACAATTTTGTGGTTTTTGGTCGCATTTAATTTCAAAATGCATGTAATCAAACCTTTTTTTGAAGTTATTTATATTTATATTTAATTCAATTTAGAAGCAAGCGATAATTAGAGCAAATGAATTTGTATTTTGTCGAAATATTCAGCTAATCAATTTTTTTGTTTTTTAAATTGTCAGTACATAATCAGGTAGAATCAAGCTATATTGCTTTTAAATGTGGTAGGTAAATTGAAATGTTGGAATATAGTTCCATTATTGCCATAATTTTCTTATCCACCACTATTTTTAGAGGAAATATAGCATGGTTATATATAAATATTATATGGTTTCATTCTGGCATAATTTTATTATTTACCAACACATTTAGAGGGAATATATCATGGTTATGTCTAACTATTATGTTTGTACTTCGCTGTAAATATGTAATTTATATCGTTAATTGGAAAATTGGGAAGCTATTTATACTTACTAAATTCAATTTAGAAGCAAGGTTCGATTAGAGCGAACGAATTTGCATTATGTTGAAATATTCATCTAAACAATTTTTTTTGAATGCAATGACTATTTTTCATTTTTTTACAATTTTGTGGTTTTTGGTTGCATTTAATTTGGAAATGCATGTAATCAAACATTTTTTTGAAGTTATTTATATTTATATTTAATTCAATTTAGAAGCAAGCCATAATTAGAGCAAATGAATTTGCATTTCAATGAAATATTCTTCTAATCAACATTTGGTTTTTAAATGCAGTGACTATTTTGTTTTTTGTTTTGCAAATTTGTGAAATTTGAATGGACATCATAAGACATAAGTAGTTTTTTTTGTAGGTATTCTTTTGTCATTTTTGTGAGTATCGTGGTGTAAATAATTAAATTCTGGAAATGTGCATATTTAAAAGGTTTTTGGTTTCTAATATGTTCAATTTTTGAAGGTATTTATACTTATTGAATTCAATTTTAAAGCAAGCCACAATTACACAATTAGAGCAAATGAATTTGCATTTTCTCGAAATATTCATGTACTCGAACGTTTTTTTTAATGCAATGTGTATATTGATTTTTCTGCAAATTTGTGGAATTCGGTCTCATTTAATTTGGAAATGAAGATAATCGAATATTTTTTTAAGTTATTTATATTTATATTTAATTCAATTTATAAGTAAGCCATAATTAGAGCAAATGAATTTGCATTTCAACGAAATATTCTTCTAATCAAACATTTGGTTTTTAAATGCAGTGACTATTTTGTTTTTTGTTTTGCAAATTTCTGAAATTTGAATGGACATCATAAGCCATAAGTAGTTTTTTTTGTAGGTATTCTTTTGTCATTTTTGTGAGTATCGTGGTGTAAATAATTAAATTCTGTAAATGTGCATATTTAAAAGGTTTTTGGTTTCTAATATGTTCAAATTTTTAAGGTATTTATACTTATTGAATTCAATTTGAAAGCAAGACACAATTACACAATTACAGCAAATGAATTTGCATTTTTTCGAAATATTCATGTACTCGAACGTTTTTTTAAATGCAATGTGTATATTGATTTTTCTGCAAATTTGTGGAATTCGGTCTCATTTAATTTGGAAATGAAGATAATCGAATATTTTTTATTAAATGCGGTGGGTATGTTGATTTTGAAATCCATACCTTCTAAAGTGTCATAAAAGTGACAAATGAGCCTTCGTGTATAATTTAAATTTTTCAGTATTTCAAATAACTTGGAAAAGGTCCAAAAGTATTTGAAATAATTATTTTAATTTTTACATATTGTTAGAACTTGGCCTGAATTTATTTGAAGTTGTATTTGGGAATTTACTAAAGTTTTAAGAAAATAGGAAACACAAAACAGAAAAGGAGGGTGGAAAAAAAAGGCCGGCCGAGCTGGGCAGCAGCCCAGCCCAGCTAGCAGGCCCTCTGCCCAGCCCAGGCCCAGCGCCACGTCGTGCTGACGTGAGGGCTTGCCGGAGCTGCCGCGGCGGCGTCGGCCCCGCCGGCGTCGATCCAGCGCGAGCTGGGACGCGCGCGGGCGCCCGTAGGATGCGCGCGGACGCGGGCTGGCCGAAGGTGGTGTTGGCGCCGCTTATAAGTCACCGGAGCGGCGCCGGCGGCATGCGAACGCGGCGGCGGCCTGCGGGTACGGCGGCGCCGATTCCGGCGCGACGCGGCCGTCCCAGGACGCGGGAGCTCGGCGAAGAGGTGGAGGGCGCGACGGCGGAGCTCCCCGCGTCCGTCGATCTGAACGGGGAGTGCCAGAGCGGCGTGCCGGCACGTCGGCGGCATGAGAGAGAGGGAGGGAGGGGGCTCTGTGGACGTTTTACAGAAAAGTCTGCGTATTTTTCGTAATTCACGTTTCGGTCCCTCGTCTCACGTTTCCGTGGACTGCGGGTTGTTTTTAGGTTTTGCGAGGGGCGTTTCTGTAGAACCGTCATGGATGTGTCCTGCGGGCCGTCGGATCGCCGGCCGACGGTCGGGATCGCGGCACTGTAGCTACTATAGCATGCTACAGTAGTTACTGTTGCCGGAATAGTAGCCGAGCGCTGTGAGGCCGTGAATCCGTTCGTCTTTAAAATATAGCTAGTTGAATTTTGGCGTGGCGTCATGTAGCGACTCGACCCAATAAAATGGACCTCGTATAGTGCTAGTCCCGGATCGACTCGCTAGCACACTCATTACAAATGAAATATCAAAGCACAATGCGTCTTTATTACATCAAAATGATCCAGAATATAAAGAATCCTTACATCTTTGCATAGCATGACGCTAGCACAAAATATCTTTATTGAATAAAAGCACACAGCGGAAATTAAACGACAATGAAGCTCCAATCAACTCGTGCCACAGGCGTACGTGCCGGGTGTAGCTTCAAGACCTACGTAATATCGTACCTGCAATAGTGCAATTGCAGCCGTTCGCGAATACGGTCAGTACATTGGGATTTGTACTGGCAAGTGAGCAAGTTATTAATTATTCTCTAGTCTACCTAGCAACTACATTGGGCTAGGTGGACTTGAAGGCTCTTTGCATAAAAGCAATTTTATCCTATCAATTTGATAAACAATTTTACAACAAAAATAAACAATCATTGGACACTGATAGAAACCAGTACTCCTACCCTTTGGTTCACCCATCATATTTTAATTACAGAAATTGGAATGAGTGAGAACTCTTGTAGGATCTAGTCTAGTTGGCTCAAGATGTCCGTAACCGGGGACACGACTAAGTACTTAGATTTAAACTCTCGAGAGTGTTGTACACTTTACCCGTAGAATGCATTTAACCCCATTTACCACGACACCCAATTTGTATCGCAGTTGGGAGAGAAACACACCGAAACCTTTGGGAAGCGATCCTTGAGTCCTCCCCGCACCTGTCCAAACCTACTACGCTACATCTGCTGGTCACGGTAGGTACAAGAACCACAACTTACTTGGTTAAGTCAACGCCCATATCATTGTTGACCTACGGCTGTACTCATAAGCTACTAAACAAGACTCCACATTTATTCTCAGGAACCTGGGTGGCCATTCACAAGTGCACCTACTCAGATACTACGGACCTGAGCAGCCACTCAACTATTCCCACCAATACCGACCAGTTACCACCCAGATATCAAATTAAATTAGTGTTGTTTTATTAGATTTTGCAAAAGAAACATCTAAGTCTTCAACATCAATCTCATATTGTGATCCCACAACCACGTCTAAGCAACTAAGCAAATTTTAACGGTGGTATCATGGTGGAACTAATCTACAAGGATACATATGGTAACTCACTTGGGGTTTAGTGAATCACCTATTAGCATGGCATACAATTCAACTCCTACACATGCATATCTACAAAAATAGGACTAGATGCATAGTAGGAAAATAATAGGAGGTATGGTTGCATCACTTGCCTTAATCCTCGTAGGGGTTCACACAATCCTCACAGTTGCAGCAACAGTCACAATCGTCGTTCTCTACACGATTACACGTTCACAACAATAAGAGACAAAGCAAACATACACATATGCATGCATGACATGTTAATTGAGCACAAAACATTAACTTTAGTTCTCTGGATTATATGATGCATGAGAAATATTTTTAATGCAACAATCCAAGTTAAGATCGAGTTAATGTTGAATAAAGGGTTAAACAAGGATTCACTAATAAAATTCGAAAACTAGTTCACAAAATTTAAGTTTAATGTTCTCTGGACAGAGGATTTAATTTTAAGAAAGTTAGCCGAAGAAATTATTTCAATTAGATCTATAGATAAAAAGTTATTAACAAAATACCAATTAACAAGATTTAGAAATTACAGTACATAAAACTTTGATAAAAGCTGAATATTATTTTAGATCTGGGTAGACATTATTTTTCTACGAATTTTGGTATATTAAACTTAATTTTCCGAGTTACGGTTGAAGAGATATGAATTTTGCAAGTTTTAATGGTTTCCTGGAATTTTAATTCAAATTAAACGGAAAAGATTCCGTGGGGGGGGGGGGGGCTAACCAGGGCTGACGTCACGCTGACGTCAGCGTACCGGTTCGGGCGGCTAGATCTAATCTAGACCGTCCGACGGAGATCGGATGGCTGAGGACGCGCGCGTGGTCGACGCCGGCGTCGTCTTACCGGAATGATGAGGACGCGGCGGCGGCGGGTCGGCTTCGTTGGCGGCGGCGGCTCCGGCGGCTCCCCGAGGTCGGCGACGGCAGTTCCGGGCGCGGCTCGGCGTCGCGGACCTCCTTGTGGCGTCGGCTCGTCCTCCGGTGGTCCCGAACGGCGGCGGCGCGAGCTCCTCGAGGTCGGCGGTAATGGTGGCGGCGGCGGATTTTCCGAGCTCGAATTCGAGCTCGGTTTGGGGCTAGGGTTAGGGATTTTTGCGGGGATCGAGGGCACAGGGTCGGGGCTATTTATAGGTGGCTTGCTTGCGCGAGGGGATTGCGAATCGGGATGGATTCGTGGGATTTTTGCACCGGCCGGATGAACTCGTGAAGAACACGGACTCCGGTCCGCTTCTAGAAGAACCTGACAGGTGGGACCCACCTGTCAGCGGGGGAAAAGAAAAAGAAAAGAAAAGACTGCGGAAAAAAAAGAATGGGCCGGCTTGGCCCATTGCGGGTGCGCGTGCGCAGGGGAGTTTAGTGGGCTGCGGCCCACTAGCTCGTCCGCTTTTTTTTTTGATCTTTTCTTTTATTCTTTTTCAGAAAACTGTTTTTCAAATAACTTTTGATTTAGGACTCCGAATTGGGTCAAACCAATTTTGAAAATTTTATAAAATTCCCCTCTGTCATAATTGACTATAAAAGGGCATTTTTGCACAAAACCCCAAGCCTATATAATTAGCTTGTTGAATTTGCTATAATTCAAAATAGAGTTTAGGGTTTATTTCTTTTGGGAAAAGATGCAAACGAGCAAATGCAATTTTTTTAATGATTGTCGGAGATTGTCCCCGGGAACTAGGGGTGTCTCCAAGGTATCGTGTAAGGGGCTGAACACGGAGTCAAACAATCCACAACGGGCTCCGGCGACGGTGCTCGTCAGGCTCGCTGCGGACGACACTGCAGAGATTGACACAAGATCTTACCCAGGTTCAGGGCCCTCTTGTGGAGGTAAAACCCCTACGTCCTGCTATGGTGTATTGCACTGCTTGGAGAGTTTACAGTACAAGGAGAGAGCTTGTCGAGCTCGAGGTGGCTAACAATGGCTAGGGTTTCTTCGGAGCTCCTAGGTGAAGAGCCAGTCACCAGAGGTCGAACCCCTTGCTGGGGCGTGCTCCTCCTCCTTTTATAGGCGTCCTGGGCCTCTTCTGCCCAAACATTTGGGCGGGAAGGGCTACCACATGGCGACGAAGGAGGAGGCGCGGTGCACCGTAAAGGTGAGGTCTACCATAAAGGTGAAGCTCGTGGACGCGGTCCATGGCAGGGAAACGGCGTCACCAAAGCTGAAAAGGGGCACCGACCAGCTGGACCGGGAGCTGGCGCTTGCCGAGGTGGGAGGTGACCCACAGTGACGTCGTCCTTGGAGCGTAGCTGCAGACTGTTCCCTTGTCACCAAAGAGGCAATACTCGTTGTCCGCTTTGCTTGGCTCCGCTTTGTTGACTGCTTTATACATGGAAACGGCAACTGCGGCGTTGTCGTCATCGCGCGTAGGCACGCGCGTCACTCTGCACCCGGCGCTGAGCCCATGTGCGCTCTGCCGCGGGAGCAGAGATGGCTTCATGAAGAAAGCGCTTCGCGAGGCGAAAAGCCTCGCCAAGCCCTTCAGCTTGGTCCTTGGCAGAATTGCGGGCGGCGTCGAAGACGCCTTGTCGAAGAGCGATCCCTCGCCAAGTGTCGTGGTGGTGTCACGGACATATCCATCAGGGACGGAAAAGTTTGTGAGGCAAGGCGGCGATGGCGTTCCGGCGGGATTGGGCACAGGCATGGCAAGAACACACGCGATGTACCCAGGTTCGGGGCCCTCCTTGTGGAGGTAACACCCCTACGTCCTGCATGTCTGATGTATATTATGGCATAGATCTCGGGCTACATGGTTGCTCCTTGAGCTGTGTTTGTCTCTCTAGCTAGAGGAAGAAGAAGGGGTAGGTGGGGATGAGAAGAGCCTCCACCTCCCAAATATGCATCTAGGGTTTTCTCTCTCCAAAAGTTGCCTCTCAAGGGCTCCCTGGTGCACCTTATAAAGGGGATGCCCAGGGGACAAAGGGGTGGCCCATTAGGCCCAACTAGTACTACTTAGGGCAGCCTGGAGCTTCCAGCCGGACGGGCTGCCTGGAGCCTCCAGCCAACAGCTTGCTTGATCCTCGTGGTTGCTTTTCTTGTTCTTTTGTGAGTCGTGGACTTTGGCATACCCGGGGGTCATTCCCCCGACACTAGCCCCCGAGATCGTGGAGTCTTTCTAGCTTGCTGGGAAGACTTCGCGATCTTCTCCTTGTCTTGGTTGTTGCGGATGAACTGCTGAAGTCGGAGCTGGAGCCGGCTAAAACTGGAGTCTGCAGCCGGACGAAGTCTGCTTCCGGATGGACTCTGCAGCCGGACGAAGTTGAAGTCTGCAGCCGGACGAAGTCTGCAGCCAGACGAAGTCTGCAGCCGGACGGAGTCTGCAGCCGGACGAAGTCTGCAGCCGGACGAAGTTGAAGCCTGCAGCCGGACGAAGTCTGCAGCCGGACGAAGTTGAAGCCTGCAGCCGGACGAAGTCTGCAGCCGGACGAAGTTGAAGCCTGCAGCCGGACGAAGTCTGCAGCCGGACGAAGTCTGCAGCCGGACGAAGTTGAAGTCTGCAGCCGGACGAAGTTGAAGCCTGCAGCCGGACGAAGTCTGCAGCCGGACGAAGTCTGCAGCCGGACGAAGTTGAAGTCTGCAGCCGGACGAAGTTGAAGTCTGCAGCCGGACAGAGTCTGCAGCCGGACGAAGTTGAAGTCTGCAGCCGGACGAAGTTGAAGGCTGCAGCCGGACGAAGTTGAAGTCTGCAGCCGGACGAAGTTGAAGTCAGATGAAACTCCTTGAAGCCGGATGAAAATTCTTAAAGCCATAGTAAGGTCCTGAAGCCGGATGAAAATCCTTAAAGCCAGAATAAGGTCCTGAAGCCGGATGAAAATCCTTAAAGCCATAATAAAAGTCCTGAAGCCGGATAAAAATCCTTAAAGCCAGAGTAAGGTCCTGAAGCCGGATAAAAATCCTTGAAGCCGTAATAAAAGTCCTGAAGCCGGATTAAAATCCTTAAAGCCATAATAAAAGTCCTGAAGCCGGATTAAAATCCTTAAAGCCATAATAAAAGTCCTGAAGCCGGATAAAAATCCTTAAAGCCAGAGTAAAGTCCTGAAGCCGGATGAAAATCCTTAAAGCCAGAATGAAGTCCTGAAGCCGGATTAAAGTTGTGATGGAGTCCTCCGGGTCGGCGTATGCGCAGGACCCGGGAATGAGATGCCGGCTAACGGCTTGGCAGCCCCCGGGCTCTTGGCCGGGGTGATATAGTCCTCCGGGTCGGCGTATGCGCAGGACCCGGGAATGAGATGCCGGCTAACGGCTTGGCAGCCCCCGGGCTCTTGGCCGGGGTGATGTAGTCCTCCGGGTCGGCGTATGCGCAGGACCCGGGAATGAGATGCCGGCTAACGGCTTGGCAGCCCCCGGGCTCTTGGCCGGGGTGATATAGTCCTCCGGGTCGGCGTATGCGCAGGACCCGGGAATGAGATGCCGGCTAACGGCTTGGCAGCCCCCGGGCTCTTGGCCGGGGTGATGTAGTCCTCCGGGTCGGCGTATGCGCAGGACCCGGGAATGAGATGCCGGCTAACGGCTTGGCAGCCCCGGGCTCTTGGCCGGGGTGATGTAGTCCTCCGGGTCGGCGTATGCGCAGGACCCGGGAATGAGATGCCGGCTAACGGCTTGGCAGCCCCCGGGCTCTTGGCCGGGGTGATGTAGTCCTCCGGGTCGGCGTATGCGCAGGACCCGGGAATGAGATGCCGGCTAACGGCTTGGCAGCCCCCGGGCTCTTGGCCGGGGTGATATAGTCCTCCGGGTCGGCGTATGCGCAGGACCCGGGAATGAGATGCCGGCTAACGGCTTGGCAGCCCCCGGGCTCTTGGCCGGGGTGATGTAGTCCTCCGGGTCGGCGTATGCGCAGGACCCGGGAATAAGATGCCGGCTAACGGCGTGGCAGCCCCCGGGCTCTTGGCCGGGGTGATGACGATGATGATGTCCATCCCCCGAGCTTCGCGGTGTGGGCGATGGCGGTGATGTGCTCCCGAGGTTCGCGACGAGGGTGACGATGATGTCGAGTTCCCGAAAACCCAGTTGCGGATGGAGCCGGTCGAATGGGTAGTTAGCTGGAGGAGCCGTTTGTCTTGGGGACCCACTAGCCCCCGAAGCTGTCGAGGTCGTTCGGCGTCAGCGGGAGGACCTCGGCAGGTTCTCGTTTTGGTCCGAGCCTTTTGGACTATTTGAGTGCACTTCACTGTCCCGGCTTGCCGGTTTGTCGTCTGGCACTAGCTTCGCTTGTTGCGTGGTCGAAGAAGGGGTGCCGCAGTCTAGCAGCGGAACTGGCCAACGACAGCCAGCTTGCTCGTAGCCAGCCTTGCAGTCAGAGCCAAATGGAGCCCAGTTCACTCTGCCGGCCGGCTTCCTTTTTTATTTATTTTAGCATCCGGCCAGGCCGGCTCACCCTTTTTTTTTTTTTTTTTTTTTTTTTTTTTTAGCAGCCGGCCTATTCCTTTCTCTTCTCTTCTCTTTTCAGCCGGGCCGTCCGTTCCCCATCCGACTCCACGAGTAGACGGCATGCCCGGCGGAGGATGGCCACTGGACGAGGTAGAGCAGCACGTGGGAGCCGGCGAGGAGGAGTGGCTGGCTTGGTGACGCGGACGCGGCCGGCTCGGGTCTCTGTCGCACGGACGCGTGCCGGCGAGGAGTCTAGGCGTCAGCCCTTTGCTTTCTCCTGGAAACGGCCCGACGGAGGAGTGCGGCCAGTGCGGAAGGTGGCAGCAGCCCGCGCAGAGCAGCTCGGAGCCGGGCGGAACCACTTGCGCGGAGCAGCTGGCAGCCGGACGCGGGGCGCAGCCGACGCGAGTCCGGGCTGCGAGGCGGCTGTACGTGCTTGGAGTCGGTGTGGCGACTGCGGAGGCGGCCGGAGACGGACGCAGCGTGCGGGCGCGGCCGACGGTGCGAAGCCGCCGCAACAGGTAGAGGCCCGTGAGCCGGCGACGCCGGCTGTCCAGCCGCGGAGGCGCGCAGGCGGCAGTGGAGGCGGACAGGCGCGGGGCGCAGCCGGACGCGGCCTCGGCCGGCGTAGGCGTGGTGCCGGTCGCGGAGGAGCTCGGGCTCGGAGGAGGCGTTGCGCGGGTGCGGAGCCGGCAACGCGGCACACGTGCGGGCACGGATGTGGAGGCCAGACGAAGGCGTCGATTGGTGTCGGAGGCGCAGTGAAGGACGACCGAGCTAGAGCAGGTGGTGCACGGCGGGTGCTGCGCCGCATGGACGCGGCCGGAGGCGTACGCGCGGGAGGAAATCGGACGGAGTTGGCTTGAACGGGGGAGCACACGCGGGCGACCGGGTTCGCAGCGGCCGGGCGCGAGCAGAGAGGTGGTGCAGGGTGGAGACCATGTGGGGAGCGGGCGCAGCAGCGGAGGCGGAGCAGCCCGACATGGGCGCGGATGCAGAGGAGCGCGCGAACGAAGGCGCGAGCCGGGCCGGACGCGGAGGCGAGGCGGAGGCGGCTGGCACGCGCACAGCGGAAACCGGCACAGGCGCGTGCGGGAACCGAGACGGAACCGGCCAGGGCGTGGAGACGCGAACCGGGACGGAGGCACGCGGACGGGCGCATGGGCGCGGAGCCGGCGCATCGCAGCCGGAGGCGAAGCGGGCGCAGAGCAGCGCGGCCGGTTGGAGCAGCGGAGCGGGAGTCGGCCGGGGAGGAGGTCGATGGCGCGCTGACGAAGTCGGGGACGAGGCGGCTCGTGGGCGCCCGAGCGGTTAACTGGGGCGATGGGCGAAGCGGCTGGACTGACGCGCGCGGGCGCCAGGCTGGGGCAGCCGTCCATGCATGCAGCCAGGCCAGCCGACCATGCATGTACGTAGTTGACCAAGCTGCCTGTATGCATGTACAGCTTCTTTGATCAAGCTGCCTGTGTGCTTGCCTAGCTAGTTAGCTTTGCACTTCAAGCACTTGCATGGGCGACGGGCGTGTTGGAGAGTCTAGGGTGCCGCCGGACGAAGACGACGCCGACGCGGAGCGTGCGCGGAGGTTGCGCGGGCGCGGACGCGCAGGAGGCCGGGCGTGGATGCGCAGCCGGCCACGACCAGCCGGACGCGGCAGGCGGAAGCCGGACGGAACCGGAGCCGGGCACGGGGTGCAGCCAGTCGTGGGCGCGGAGGCGCGCGGAGATTGAGGGGCCGGAGGCGGCCGGCTGGGCGCTGAACACGGGCAGACGGGCGGATTGCTGAAGCTCGAGCGCGGAGGCGGCCCGGCCGGGGCGAGCGTAGAGTGGCTCGGGCGCGGGGTCGACCGGGCGATGGCGGAGCCGGCCGAAGCGGAGGGAACGGCGCGAGGCGCCGCCGGCCTAGGCGTGGACGTGGTGACAACCGTCCAGAGGCGCAGCAGCGGTCGGGGCGGAGCCGGAGCTGGCGCGCGCGCAAGTGGAGAGGTGCGCGCGGCCGCGGCGGAGCAGGGACCCGGCGGACGCGGTTGGAGGCGTCGACGACGGTGGCTATCCGCTCCTGCTGCTCTGCTTCACGCGTTGGGGGCGTGGATGATGCCAATCTGCTGCTGTTGTTTGCCTGCGAGGAGGACGGACGTGCGGTGGAGAGTTTGGTGCTGGAGATGTCGATCTTCTGCTGCTTCACGCTCTGGGATCGATCCCAAAACGGCTTTCCAGATCCAGATCGGGGGAAATCGTAAGCACACCAGCGCGAATGCGGGCGGACGAAGACGAAGCAGACATGGCCACGGGAACACGGCGACGTCAGCACTCGAAGAGAGCTTGGTGAAGATCTTGACGCGATGACGATGGTGATGAAGAGGGATCCCGCCGAGAACGGGATCCGCTCGCCGCTAGCCCCACGGTGGGCGCCAAATGTCGTGGTGGCGTCACGGACATATCCATCAGGGACGGAAAAGTTTGTGAGGCAAGGCGGCGATGGCGTTCCGGCGGGATTGGGCACAGGCATGGCAAGAACACACGCGATGTACCCAGGTTCGGGGCCCTCCTTGTGGAGGTAACACCCCTACGTCCTGCATGTCTGATGTATATTATGGCATAGATCTCGGGCTACATGGTTGCTCCTTGAGCTGTGTTGTCTCTCTAGCTAGAGGAAGAAGAAGGGGTAGGTGGGGATGAGAAGAGCCTCCACCTCCCAAAATATGCATCTAGGGTTTTCTCTCTCCAAAAGTTGCCTCTCAAGGGCTCCCTGGTGCACCTTATAAAGGGGATGCCCAGGGGACAAAGGGGTGGCCCATTAGGCCCAACTAGTACTACTTAGGGCAGCCTGGAGCTTCCAGCCGGACGGGCTGCCTGGAGCCTCCAGCCAACAGCTTGCTTGATCCTCGTGGTTTGCTTTTCTTGTTCTTTTGTTGAGTCGTGGACTTTGGCATACCCGGGGGTCATTCCCCCGACACCAAGGGAAAGAACCCTTGGCGAGGAGAAGAACCTTTCGCGAGGAGAGAAATCCTCGCGAAGCTCGCCAGGCTTGGAGAGCCTGGTCCTTAGCGAAAATCATCCAAAGAATCTTGCGGGCCCTGGCAGGCCGGCCCGTGGTACCTGGTTTCCACTCTGCCGACAGTAGCCCCCGGGCCCGCGATGGGCCACGCCGAGGCCCATGGACGAAGGCGAAGCGTCGAGGGCCAAAGATGCCTGGCAGGGCCGCGACACGTGTCACGCAGCGGTTGTGCCCGCGGCCACGACCTCCTCGGCTCCAACGGGCGACGTGGTGGGGCCCGCCACGATTCGAGTGCTGGTCAATAAGCCTGGGCGCGCAGGCGGCGCCCATTACTTCTCCCGTAACTCCTCCGCACTCTTCTCCCCACGCTTCCAATCTCTCCAGAGAGCTCCAATCTCCAGAGCACTCTTCTTCCTCTCCGGTGACCAATGGCGCCCAAGAAAGCAGCCACCGACTTGAAGGGCAAGGCCACCGCGCAGGCGGGCTCGTCGGCGGCGACGGCGCGGGTGGGCACGTCCGCGGCGATGGCGCGCGCCGCTGCTCTCGAGGGAGCACTGCCGCGGACGCGTGTCACTGCGGCAACGATAGCGACGGTGCGCCACCTGGCGGCGGCGAAAACCAACGAGCATGGCGCCACCGAACTGAGGCCGGCCGGTAGCAGGCTCACCGACACCTTCTACCCCATCTTTCTTCATACTCTCTACGCCGGCCTGGTACCACCATTCTCTGATTTCCTCCTGGCGATCTTGGAGACGTACCAGATCCAACTCCTTCATCTTCATCCCAACTCCATCCTCATCCTTGCCATCTTCGCCCACTTCTGCGAGGCCTACGTCGGCATCCGCCCCTCGGTGGCGCTCTTCCGCAGTTTCTATTCTCTTCGGAACTCCGCCAAGGGCGAGCGGCTGGGGTGCGTCTCCTTCCGCATCGTCGACGCCAGGAGCGACAATTACATCCCCATCGCCTGGGAGTGGCGAGGACGCCGTCACCAAGGTGACGAAAATGGTCGACAAGTTCCGCGAGAAGTGGCTCTTCGTCGACGCCAAGGCCACACACCCTCTCCTGGAGGTGCCCGAGGCGCCGCCGAGGAAGTGGGCGCGCTGGGCGAGCGCGGACTTCAGGGGCTCGAAGCTTGACGCAGTGTACGTGTACATCCGTCACATCCGCGAGGCAGGGGTCACCGGCCAAATGGTGGTGAAGGACTTCACCAGGCGCCGCATCGCTCCCCTCCAACAGCACGCCGAGCCGGTGTGGCGATACGACGACAAGGACGACGCCATGCGGCTAAGCAGGGACGGCTTTGAGCCTGATGTGCTCCGCCAGATTATGAACGTTCTCTTCACATCGCCGGAGATCCCGTCCGCCAAGAAAGAGGTGGCCAAGCCGCTCATTGTCTTCGCCGAGGAGAGCAT
>QRDG01001184.1:374583-443740 GCA_012064385.1 Puccinellia tenuiflora
GACGAGGCGTTTCCGCCTTGAAGAGGGTGTTGGTCCCTGGCGAGGCGTTGTTGCCTTGGAGAGGGTGCCTGAGGCTTGGAGAGCCTGTTTTCCTGCACTTGGAGAAATAGGCATACCCACAAGCAATAGATAGCTAAAGAATCTTATGGTGCTCGTAGGTTCCTTCATGTGTGTCTCGCGAGGAGAAACAGGCACCAAGGTTTTGGTGATCCTTGGTGAGTTGACGTGCGCGGGAGCTGACCCATGAGTTCAGAGCTCCTTGGGAGTTGACATGCATGAGAGCTGACCCGCAAGTTCAGAGCTCGGATCCCTTGGGTTTTAGGCGCTGCCGGGATGCTCCCGTGGCATGGCACCCTGCTAGCCCCCGCTCGTGAGATACACAGGAGGGATCATACGAGCGAGAATAAACAGTAATAACAGCTTTGCCGAAGTCGCAAAACATGCTGGCGCGATGCGCAAAGGTTCAGAATGACCTGAAATAGGTGTTCATTACACTGGCGTGGCCAGGAGTTTTTCTTCTTTGATGATGAAGTGTTGCTCCTCCGGGAGCGCGCTCCCCTATTTAGGAGGCAGGTTGGCGCCGATGGTGACGCAAGCCCCCGAGCCACTCGCCTCCAGAGACACTTGTTTTGTCGCGGCCTTCTCCTGAGAGAACAGCTGCTTCTTCTTCGCGGGGGGCCTCGGGAGGGGTTCCTCGTCCTCGTCGGCGGGTGACGCCACCGCGGCAGCCTTGTAGGCCGCCTGCGCAGCGTACAGGGCGTCCGAGACCACGCCGCGGATGACAATGGTGCCACCCGAGCCAGGGAGCTTGACGAGGTTGTAGGCGTGGTGGGTCACCGCCATGAATTTGGCGAGGGCGGGGTAGCCGAGTATGGCGTTGTAGGGTAGGCCGATGTGCGCGACGTCGAAGTCGATCAGCTCGGTGCGGTAGTTGGCCTGGGTGCCGAAAGTGACGGCGAGCCTCACCTGCCCCAAGGGGTGGTAAGACCCTCTGTCACTCCCGAGAAGGGCCTGGTAGGCATGAGCCGCTCGTAGGGGCACATGCAGCTTCTCGAATGTCTCGACGGAGATGACGTTGAGGCCAGCACCCCCATCAATGAGCGTCTTAGTGACGGCGATATTGTTGATGGTGGGGGTGCAGACCAACGGGATGGTGCCAACGGTTGAAGTGGACTTGGGGTGGTCGCCGGAGTCGAAAGTAATGGGGCACTTGGGACCACTTGAGGGGCCTGGAGGCCTCGACTCCAGGGAGGGCTGCCGCGACCTCGCGAGCGAGTTGCCTTGAAGTGGCGGTTGGAGCGAGGGGCCTGAGCCCCGCCAAGGATGCAAGCGGCTCCACGAGGTACCTGGTAGCCCTCGTCAGCCTCGGCAGGCAGGTTGTCGTTTGCGGGCTCGGCAGCGTTGGCCTGGGGTTTCTGCTGGTAGTTGTCGCTGTAGTTGTTGTTCCAGCGTCGCCCCCCGCGCCGCTGCGGCCTCCGCCGCGGCCTCCGTTTGCCTCGCGAGCCTCGCGAAGCCTCTTGATGTCGAAGCAGTCCTCGGTGGCGTGAGAGTGCCTGTTGTGGTAGATGCAGAAAGGGCGATCATCCTTCTTCTCAGGTCCTGCGGACTGGAGTAGCAGCTTGGCGAGACTGCTTGGCGTCAGGCTCTGCCGCGAGGACCGCAGTAGTCTTGCGCTTCTCAGAGGATTTCTTCTTCTTGGACCCCTCGGCGGGGTCCCCTGGCTCGTTCTTGACGAACAAGCGACCCTCTTCAGCCTTGGCGCACTTGTCCGCCAAGTCGAAAAGCTTGACGACGGTGGTGATGTTGTCGTGGATGCCGAGCTTCTCGAGCATTCGCACGTCTGTGACCCCAGCCTGGAAGGCCGAAATGACCTGCGCGTCGGTGGCGTTGGGGATCTTGTTGCGCACTTGGCTGAAGCGCTGGATGTACTTGCGGAGGGTCTCGCCGGGCTTCTGACGCACGGCGCGGAGGTCGTTGTAGGTGAGGCCGCGCTCATACGTGCCCTTGAAGTTGGCGACGAAGCACCGGCAGAGCTCCTCCCAGGAGTTGATGGACTCGGCGGGGAGGTTGGTGAGCCATGAGGACGCAGAGTCCTTGAGGGCCATAGGGAACCAGTTCGCCATGACCTTGTCGTCGCCCCCGGCGGCCTGGATGGCCAAAGAGTAGAGCTGCAGGAACTCCATGGGGTTGTTCTTGCCGTCGTAGCGCGGAGGGAGGTCCGGCCTGAACTTGACCGGCCAACGACGCGACGAAGGCTGCGAGTGAACGCGGCCGTCGTGCCATAGGTGACCGTGCCATGGGCAAGGGCGGCGCGGAGGTGGCGCCCGGCGGTGGCGATGTCCTGGACGGCGCGCTTGCGGCGTTCTTGCCCGCGCTCGATGCTCACGCGTGCGTCCTCAGGGGCTCGCTGCACGATCTGGCAGTCATGCGGCGACGACGCGTGCGATGCAGCGCGGCCGTCGCGAGGAGGAGCCCCCGCTAGAGCAGGTTGCGGTGCAACCGGTGGAGCCGGAGCGGGTGTGGGTTGGAGAGGAGGCGCGGGAGGTGCGCCGTGCGCCACGTCCCCCACGAGCGCAGAAGGAACCAGGGAACGAGACGGCGCAGGTGCCGCGGTGCGAGCGGCGCCGATGAGCTCGGCAACGCGGTTGAGCCAGGCCTCCTGAGCCGCCGGCGTGGGGTGGTACTGCAGCAGCTCCTGCGCCATGAGGAGCGCAGTCGCCGGGCTGGGCGCAGGGCGGCCCAGCGAGGAGGCAGCACGGTCCCGCGACGGGGGCAGGGAGGAGGCCTCCTCTTCGCCGAGGTCGTCCCCAGCGTGGTCGATGTCGTCGTCGTCGGGGTGCTCGACGCGGGGCTCGGGGTCGACGCGGCGCTCCGGAGCAGAGCCCCCACGCGGGCGGACACGCGGGCGGCCTGCGGGAGCGGTGGCGGCGCTAGCCGTCCGGCGAGCGAGACGTTCGGCACGAGAACCGGCCATGGCTGTGTCGAGGATGAAGACGCGCCTCAGCCCCCTACCTGGCGCGCCAAATGTCGGAGATTGTCCCCAGGAACTAGGGGTGTCTCCGAGGTATCGTGTAAGGGGCTGAACACGGAGTCAAACAATCCACAACGGGCTCCGGCGACGGTGCTCGTCAGGCTCGCTGCGGACGACACTGCAGAGATTGACACAAGATCTTACCCAGGTTCAGGGCCCTCTTGTGGAGGTAAAACCCCTACGTCCTGCTATGGTGTATTGCACTGCTTGGAGAGTTTACAGTACAAGGAGAGAGCTTGTCGAGCTCGAGGTGGCTAACAATGGCTAGGGTTTCTTCGGAGCTCCTAGGTGAAGAGCCAGTCACCAGAGGTCGAACCCCTTGATGGGGCGTGCTCCTCCTCCTTTTATAGGCGTCCTGGGCCTCTTCTGCCCAAACATTTGGGCGGGAAGGGCTACCACATGGCGACGAAGGAGGAGGCGCGGTGCACCGTAAAGGTGAGGTCTACCACAAAGGTGAAGCTTGTGGACGCGGTCCATGGCAGCGGAACGGCGTCACCAAAGCTGAAAAGGGGCACCGACCAGCTGGACCGGGGGCTGGCGCTTGCCGAGGTGGGAGGTGACCCACAGTGACGTCGTCCTTGGAGCGTAGCTGCAGACTGTTCCCTTGTCACCAAAGAGGCAATACTCGTTGTCCGCTTTGCTTGGCTCCGCTTTGTTGACTGCTTTATACATGGAAACGGCAACTGCGGCGTTGTCGTCATTGCGCGTAGGCACGCGCGTCACTCTGCACCCGGCGCTGAGCCCATGTGCGCTCTGCCGCGGGAGCAGAGATGGCTTCATGAAGAAAGCGCTTCGCGAGGCGAAAAGCCTCGCCAAGCCCTTCAGCTTGGTCCTTGGCAGAATTGCGGGCGGCGTCGGAGACGCCTTGTCGAGGAGCAATCCCTCGCCGAGGGAAAGAACCCTTGACGAGGAGAAAAACCCTTCGCGAGGGGAGAAATCCGTGCGAAGCTCGCCAGGCTTAGAGAGCCTGGTCCTTAGCGAAAATCATCCAAAGAATCTTGCGGGCCCTGGCAGGCCGGCCCGTGGTACCCTGGTTTCCACTGTGCCGACACCGCCGGCCTCCAGGCTGGACCAGGCCGGCCCCCAGGCCGGTCCTCCAGACGCCGCCGGCCTCCAGGCCGGCCCAGGCCGGTTCCCCTCCAGACGCCGCCGGCCTCCAGGACGGCCTAGGCCGGCCCCCAGGCCGGTTTCCCGCAAGCGCCGGCTGGCCTCCCAGCCGGCCTAGGCCGCCCCCAGGCCGGACCCCCACCTTTCAGCTCCTTTTTGTACTAGACTATAAATAGCTATTCCCCTTTTCCATTTTTGGACTAGAGATGAATGAACTTGAGAGTTGAGCGTTGCTCCTTCCCGTGATGGGCTCCTCCGCGGAGGATGATGTAACTCTTGTTGTAGCTACTCTTTCACTGAGGTGTCTCTAGTAGCGCAAACCAATCTTTCACTGCGATGATTCTATTGGATCGGTGGACCGGCCGGTAAGAGAAATCGGTTTCATTAAGAGTAAGATTGGCTTTGATTCTTCGATCCAAAGGCTTCTCTTGTGAGGGTTGTTGTTGGGTGGAGATCTCTGCAGGTTTTGCTAGTTATCCCCTTTGTTTGCCCACGTTTTCCCCCCGATTCCCACCTCGTGTTCATCGTGTTCTTCGTGTTCATCCCCTTTTTCCCCTCAAATCCGTGAAGATCGGGCCAACCCCCTACATCAAAGGTTACAAGAAATAAACCAAACACTCTCTACATTTTTCATGATGGCACAAAGCATTAAAAGGAAAAGGTTTGTCTTTCATAAACACATAAGATAGAAATCAAATGCCAATTGAAAGGATCAAATATTGATTGATATAATAGGGTTCTAAATAATAAGAGAAAGCTCCCCCCAAGATTCATGCATTATCTTGATATTTGTATTTGAATACAAAATGCACACACAAGGGACCATTACTCTCCATATGTCATTTACAACACTAAACAATACCAATAGAAAAATAGGATCCATGCAAGAGGCAAGGAAGACAACGGGAGTCAAAATAAACACTTGGCAATAAATAAGGCAATTCAACGCAAGAGCCAAAATGAAGATGGTCTACGAAGTCCACCACAATTATGAGTATCACTTGTCATGGACAAGGAGTATATAGAGATATTTCTCGGTGGTATATAAGAATGAAATTCAAGACCAACTTCACAACAAATAAGCATATGACAAGGATAAGATTTAAACACAATGCTTAGATAGATAAATATTCTTGATAGCTTCAAATATTGACGTGATCATGCAAAGCAACTATAAAAAGTTGCTTGAAGCAATCAGTTCCCGAAAAAGATATATGCGAACATATTTGGGAAAAACCGTACCAAGAATGTCCATCACAAACAAGATCCAAAGGATGAGCAATGAAAGCATTTTTAAGTATGTTGGAACTTGTTTGAGCAACATGCCACATAGGAACAAGATAATTTAAAAAATCAATACTAAGTGGCAACACCTCATATGTTCACATTTTCTAGGCTTGTAATATGCACAAAGCTTATTACTCCCTCGTAATGTGATAATCAATTTTGTCTAAGCAAGAGGCAAATAAAATCCAACTAGAGATAATTAATGGACATTGTAGAATTTGAATTTCTCATGAGCATGACATACCACATAGAGACTTTAGATAATAGTGATATATCAACACTAAGTGGTATTCCTCATGTATACACATTTTAGGATTGTGAATTGCACGAAGCATATCACTCCCCCAAAATGGGATAGTCCATTAATATCTCAAAAGAGCTAACTAAAAACTACACAAGATTTCAATAAAGACTCAACACAAAGTTTACACATACACGATACATAACTAACATACACATACTTGATTTCTCAAGATAAGTAAGAGAGAAGGACATCATATACAAGCACATGCTAGGAACAAAACTAACACATGCAAGGGAGCAAGCAACTTTCAATGTATATATGAATTAAATACAAGTTACCGCAAGGAGGAACATTGGATATGAGATAGAACAAAATAATCCAAATGACTTGGCTTGAGGAAATATAATCATGTAGATCCCTTAATTCTTCAAAGATAGCCAAGTCTCCAATGTCCTCCAACACAACCTATTGATCAAGTTTGAGCTTGTTGGTCCCCAACCTAGTTGGGTCCTAAGAGGTTAGTCACAATAGGTTTGGCAACCCAAATGGTTCTTTTCTTGACACCACTTTGAGTTCCCACATATTTGGCAAACACATTGCCAACTCTATCCTTTCTAAGTGAATAAGCATCATCAATTAAGACGGGGTTGGATAGGTTACTGATAGTGCATGAGGAAGCAAAGTGACCCTTTCCACAGCAAAGGTAGCAACATCGACTCTTTTCTTTCTTATTAATAGGCTCCTCAACATGAGGAGCATTGGCTTGAGTCTTCTTAGGAGGTGGCCTTTGTTCAACACGTGGTTGAGCATGAGATTGAATAAGAGGCCGCTTCCCTAGTTGCTTCTCACTTAGAGGCTTCTTCTTCATTGGGCAATCTCTAACATGGTGCCCTTCTTGCTTGCACTTGAAGCAAGTAATCTTGGCCGAATTCTTGACTTATTCTTGGCCCTTCTTCTTATCAATCTTGGACTTGTTCTTGTTATTGGAGTTGAATCCAAGTCCACTCTTGTCATTGGGGGATTGTTGCACACTCAACATGTTGTCAAGTGTGGTGCGGTGACCCAGCACACCACTGCATATTGTAGTGTACAAGTCACTAACATAACACCCACGGAAGGACTTATCCGTAAATATTACATCCCTCAGAGTAGTACAACAGAAACATTGCAGGTCCACTTTATTACACACTGCTAAAGATTACAAGCCAGAAATGTACAGAAGCTTCAACGTCTTCCTCCGACATGGGAGGAATTTCAACTATAGTACGGTTGATTGAGGTCAACTTATTAACGATAGAAATAAGTAAACTAAGAACCATCGGTCTCAACAACCTAAGTAGTACTAGTCTAGTATTGCTTGGTCCGGTTCCTAAGATAGGAGACTAAGTCTCGGGCTCATCATCATCGCCTCCATAAGCAATCAGGTAGTCGACGCCTTCCACCCCTCCGAACAGATCAGGTTCCTCGTAGAACACCTCGTCCTCGTGGTAAGCTCCATAACTCTCCTTGATTGCCTCCTCAAAGTCTAAGCATGGGGTCAAAAAGGAAAGGGTGAGCAACAGCGTTACTCAGCAAGTTCTGAATATATATATATATAGATAAGGTATTTCATGCACTAGCTACTGCCAACACCTGGGGTCTTTGGCATAAATGCAAGTTTTACAAACATTTCTTCAAAGAATAGATTTTATTCTGAAAACTATGTCCACAGTCTCCACCGGTCTTGTGAATCCAAATGGGACTCCATTCCGGCCTCGATCTCGTAGTTCCAATCCGGGAACACGGTTGTGAAATCACAAATTTGTTGTTTGACTCTGCAGAGTTGCATCACTTTACCCAACAGTTGCCTGGCCCTATATATGCTCTCTTTACACTCCATGAGTGTTATAGCCAAGGCTCAGGACATCCAGCCATGTGGAGCTTCTCCCAAATCAACACACATCCGCCCATTTATGATACTGTAGGGGAATCATGCTCCACGCATACCCATCACCCCTCCCGAGCTTCCCCACCAATTACCCCGTCAGGCAGGAAGAGCACGCGCTTCAACGCTGTTGGCCGCCGCAATGACCCAACCCGGTGTAGGCCTGCCGAGGATATGCGGATGAGAAAAGAAGCCTCTGACTGACCCCGCCCATACAAAGTCCGTTGGTTGATGCTTTTACTACGGCGAAAGGATCACTGAAACAGGGGTTATTAGTTCCTAAGGATATATACCTTCCCATACGATGGAACACCGTACCTATTCATCTTACCATTGTTCCACCGCCAACCAATAGTATATACCACATCATTCAAAAATATTTTTTTCTTTTTGGTTCAAGTGAAAGGAACATATAGGTAACTTTGCAAGTACTTTGATAAAAATACATCAAATGGTATGAAAGAATGAACTTGCCTTGAGACTGACAAGTAGTGTAGTCTAAAGCTTCCGACGATTCGTGACCCTCATGTTCTGAAAATCAACATTATTGTCTTTATAAGACAATATTTGACAATCCAAATCATGCTATTATGCATAGATGAAATGATTTTTGGAGATTTTCTTTTCTAGAAAAAATTCTCCCTTCACATTTTAGGATGATTTCTTTTTTTTTGTGTGTTTTACCTAGGATGAGTTACAGGACAGTCATTTATGGAAAGATAATTTATTTTACTTTTAAAAAGATAATTCAATTCATTTCCACTGAAGGATCCTTGAATATTTTGAAAACAATTCAAATCATGTCCACTTAAGGATCTTTGAATATTTTGGAAATTAATTCAAATCATTTCCACTTAAGGATCTTTGAATATTTTGGAAAATAATTCAAATCATTTCCACTTAAGGATCTTTGAATTTTTCACTCAAGAAATATTTTCCAATAAATCAAGTAAAAATCATTTTTGAAATTCTTGCAAAGTTTTGGGTTAATAACATATTTTTATTTGATTTTTAGGATTCTTATTTTGGATTTCAAATTTGAATCATAACTTGGATTTGATTTGAATTCAGCAATTTCTTAAAATTTGCACTTAGGTCCTCGGGTACTTGGTTGAACCAAGTCAACCCGCCCCGGTTCGGTTAGACCGAACCACCTTCTCCTCTCCCTCTCTTCTCTCTCTCGCTCCCGTGGTCGACGCGATCCCCTTTTCGCCTTCGCCTTCGCCGTCGCCAGCCGATTCCGGCGTGCTCCGACCAACTCCGCTGTCATGCTAGGGCGCAATCGAGAGCCCTCTCGACGCTCTATCTTCGCCTCCCCTCCGATCTGCTTTTCTCCACCTGGTGTGTTCGTGCGCAACCCAACCCTAAGATTAGGGTTTCAGTGACGACGCTGCTCTGCCGTGCTTCTCCTTCTCCGAGCTGCTTCGCCAAGCCTTGGTGCAGAGCTCCGCTCTCTGACTCCACCTCGCTGTTCCCCTCCTTCTCCACCGACACGTTCATGCTGGAGCTTTCCCCTGGTGAGGGTTTCGGTTGCAGCGTGATTCGTCGTGCTCCCGACTCCCGCTCTGCCCCGCCTCCGGTGTGGAGCTCGCCTCCGTGCCGCTGTGGTGCTGGGGTGGTGTTGCTGTGGTGCTGCTCCTCCCTTGGTCCTCCGTCATGACCACACGGGCACTGCCCCGTCGTCATGCCGTTACGGCCATGGGCGCACGGTAAGATTTCCTCTTCTCCCTCCTCTCTGCTACCTTCTCCTCCTAGATTCTTCTCTGTACTAGCTCAACCGCTATGCTGCTCAACTTCTCCTTACTAGGGCTTAGCAAAAATTCATACTGGTACACTGTTCTGCTCTGGTAATTAAGAATATGTGATGCCATGATGCTTAGATAATTATCTACTGTGTGGTTGTGAAAAATTGAATTGATTTAGATGATTTGCTTCGGCAAAAATGATTGGAGAGCAAAGAATTGGAATCTGACCTAAACTTAAGCTGTGGCTTGTGCTCTGTGTTGTGAACTAGTGTGGAATTGGATTTATAGCTAAAAATTTAGCTGTCCACGATGTGATGCCTCCTCTGGAGTTACACATAAGCTGGCTAGAGATATTTAGCTTTTGGGAAATTTCCTTTCTATGCTTTCATGTGCTTCTTCTAGTGTACAGATGTGCTGAGCTCAGTTACTCCAGTTCCCTGGTTCACTGGCTTGTGTGTGATTTATAAAGAACAGATGCTGCACTTCCCTCTCATCTATCCTTAGCATAATCCATGTTAAACATGGTTCTGATAAGAACAGATACTCCTCACTATCTCTCTTCCCTTCTATGCATGGAAACATGCTTAGCTTGGCTCTGTCATTATCAGAGCTAGCTGTTTCTCTCCTTCTCTGCCTAAAGCACTCAAAGGATCAACCTGCTGTTGATGAGTAGCTTGGTCTTCTGGCTAAACTGACAACCTGCGTCTTGTGGTTAGCCTGCTCCTCCTAGCTGCTTCAATTTTTCCTAAAGTGTAAAGTTCTAGCTGCAAGCTGTGCTGTGGATAATGTTCTTGATGATGAAAATTTTCAAAGATGTGTGTGATGTGCTTGGTTGTGTTGTACCTTGTGGATTCGGCTGGCTGCCCTATTTATAGGGTTTTTGGGTGAATCTGGTGATGACACCAGGATAAATGCATGTGTTGTGTAAGCTGCTTACAGTGGCCCTCCTCTACCTCGAGCTGCCACTCTTCTGTTAATCTAAGGAGGTTCTTATCCTCTGGAGAATAAATTTCTGTGCCTGGGCATTGTTTACTCCATTATGGCTAACTCTTCCACCTCTTTGATCCTATCCTTGCTCTGGCCGGCTGTTGTTGTTCAATCTGGTTATGAGATGTTTCAAATCCATGGATGAACTTGAGCTACGATTTCAGTGCAGGGACGTATCCCTCCACCTCACTTGTTCTTATCCTGGTTGTGCCGACTTGCTCCTTAGCACTGAAGTAACTTTGATGGGTTTTGGATGGCTTTACAAGTGGGCTGGAATTATAACTAGGTTGTGGCTGGATTTGACTGTGGGCTTTAGGAATTTTGGGTCCATTTATCAATTAATGGTAAATGTGACACCCCAAAATAAATAAGGTTGGTTTAGGATTTATATTTGGCAGAGATGAATGATTCTATCCCATTGTTGCCTTTGGAAAATTTGGAGATGATCATGTTTTTATCCAGCTAGCCCCTCCAGGTTGCCTAAGTTGAAATGCTGGTTTTGCCTTTGCCCCTTTTACATCTTTTACATGCTTAGATGCATGCTGAGCATGATCAAGTTGCCTCTGGTTGGATATTTGATTTGGTTATGTTTTTAATTCAAATGCCAGCTCCAATTCATGGAGTTTGGCAATCTGCCAAATGTTAAAGCAATCAGCCAGTACCAAAGTACTTGGCTACATTAGTAACATTAACAATTTCTTTTCTTTGTGAATTGTGTTTGATTTTGCAGGTTGAAGATTTCAGAAGATTGCTACAGGATTTAGTTTATAGGAATTTTCTTTTTAACTTTCTGTAATAAATTCGTATATGGACCTGATAATGTATTTTGTGCATTATAATTTATTTGTATCAGAATTGTGGAACAATTCCACTTGTAAAATTTATTGGATGTTGTAAATAATTTAATTTGTATGAAGAATTGTTTTTGGAAATATGATGATGATGATGTTTCCAATATTTTTGAAGGTTTAAAATTTGAATTGCATAAAAAAAAGATAGGATAAGAATTCTTTCAATGCTAAGATATATTATGTGTGTTAAATAAGAATTTGAATTCAAGAATTGAATCAAAGCTTGAGATGGTGAATAAGATTGAATTATAAAAGTGTTGATGTCAAATGTATTAAATTTTGAATTTTACCTTTGCAAATTTTTAATAGGGGTGATAACCCAATCCTTTAAATTACAAACTAGGGTTTGAAATAGATGACTAAGGTTATATCGACTAGTCTCGACTACTGGTCAGTGATATGTTTCCAAATCATCGACGTTGGTCAGGGTTCGACTTCTTAGTCCTTTTTGCATAAAAGCGCGAAAATTATTCGGACTTTTCAAATATGCATGAATGCAAAGATGCAAACTTTCTATTTCTACCCTTTCGAAACCTATAACTACGGGGTATTACATGTGGACTTCCCTTCATGACGCTTTTCCAAGCCTTTCTTCAAAGAAGTGGCTTGGGTCTTGAGCTCACCTCTTTTCTCTACATGGTTAGTGACAACACGAGTACTAGAGGAGGTAGATGCATAATTGTTAGAGCAACAAGTCAAGGAAAGTAATTCATCACATGATGTACCAACATTATGAGTCGATGAACTACTAGGACTAGTACTTGGCAATATAGCAAAACTACTAGAAATTATGCCATTGTCCACATGAGACTCACAAGATGTTACCTTGGTAATGATAGCCTCATGAGCTAACTTTAGACTAGCATAGGATGCTCAAAGATCCTCATTAGAGCTAGAGAGCTTTTCATGATTTTCTTCCAATTTCCCATACTTGCTAGTTAGCAACTCAAGTTGAGCCCTTAGCTCAACATTCTACTTCAAAATAGATGTTTCACAAGAAATGGAGTTAGTAGCACAAGCATCATTAACATTGGACATGGAAGAACACAACTTGGCAAGCTCTTCCTTAAAGCTAGAATTTTCCTTTTTCGTGACTTTATATTTAGCAATTGCATGGTCACATTCTTTAATGAGTTTAGCAATAATTGAATCATGTGACTCTTCAATAGATTCTAGTTGCTCCTCAAGAGAAACCCTAAGCTCATGCTCTTCCTCAAGAGCATCATTTAAGGATGTTTTTTCCATAGAATCCTCTCTTTCAATTTCTCCTTTTTCTTCACACTAGCAGGAAAAGGCTTACCCGTGGCGCACCGAAATTGGTTACCCGTGGCGCAGGCGCCTGCGCCACGGATTGCCACGCCACGGGTAATATGTTACCCATGGCGCAGGCCACCATGTGCGCCACGGGTACATTTGGTTAGCCGTGGCGCACATGTACCGGTGCGCCACGAGTAGTTAGCCTTGCCGCAGGCTTGTATGTGCACCATGGCTAAGTAGGAATACCCATGGCGCACTGCTCCGTTGTGCGCCACGGCTAGGGTTTTTCTATATTTTTTATATACTGTGTATTTATATAGATGGTAATACAGGTATTTATACAGACATATTCTGTAATACATTTTGCAGAACAATATACAAAATACATAGATCACATGCATTATAACTGAAAATAGATATAAGTAGACAAAATTATATACATCACATGCATCCCATCGGAATCGAGTAGCAAGTTCGATCATCACATTACAAACTAAAGAATGTTTAATTACAACACGAATTCCATCGATTGTTTGAACATAAGCTAAGACATCTAGATAAGCTAGGCATCGACGATCTTCGGGGCCGGACGCCGTCTTTCGTCGTGAAGGGCCGGATGTCGCCTTGTGCTTTTCAGCGCCGTTCCACCTCCGCATTATCGAGTGGAGCGTCGTCGTAGTAGAACATGCCTCCAACAGTGCAGACATCGTGTACTATGATCCGTGCGAACATCTCCTGGATGCGGTAGAATTCTTGTCGGAGATCACGATCTTGGATCGTCGCCAAGTGTTCAGCCCAGCGTTGTAGTTGTTCTAGCAACTTGAGTTGCTCTGCATCCCGTACGAAGGCACGGATCTGATGGATGGCGTAGTAGGCATCCCTCTCGCTGTTCTTTGGTTGCGTGACGCACGCGAAGTTGATAATGTGGTGAAATGATAGCACACCTCCTCTTCCAGGTCTCTTCCTTTTGAAGACGCCTCCCCTCATACTGAAGCCAACTAGAGCATTATCCAGAGCCTTCTTGAGGTTGATGTAGTCTTTCGGCTTGTCCTCCCTACCCGAGTCCAAATGATGTGACTACGGAATATGTCGGGCAAAGAACGAGCAGGACACAGTACTTGTCTCTGGGAAAAACAATTTAGACAGAGTGTTAGAAAAATAATGATAGAAATCTAATGAAGCATCTTCATTATGGCGTAGAGAATGACTACTTACTCAGGATAGTAAGGCAAGAGAATGTAATCCTTCCACTTATTCTCCACCATGATTTCTTCGAGGTGTTTCGACATAAATTGCCAGCCATCATGGCTTCTGAAGTTGGTCTCGATCATGTAGTAGGGGTCCGCTATCGCGACGCCCCCGATCTTCTCTTTTAAGACCTGGTGGGTTGTACTGAGACAGAATAGGCGGACTAAATGAGGATGGAGCCGCTTGAGTTTAAACATCTTGAAGATGTCATCAAATCGCACGAAAATCAAATCCGCTGGGTCTTGTTTGCAAAAGCCATCAACTGTCTATGGCACCTTGGCAGTGAAAAGCGGGTGTGGGTGTGTTGGATCTTTCATTTTAAGAAGATCCAGCTCTCGTGTCAGAACACGCTCATGCAGCATCTGCATATCCCCACTCATGAGTTGGAGCACATCACGGGGTACCATCGGTCGACCCGCAATATGCATTTCCTGCGTAACATCTTTGCTGGGTCCTGGCCCATCCTTAAACCGGATCGGCCGCGGAGCCGCCGGCTGGCTGCTGGAGGCATGGGCACCCTGCTTCGGCTTTGGAGGCTGCGACGGCTGGCTGGCGGATGCATAGTCGCTCTTCCTAGTTCTTTTCCGCGTCTTCTTAGGCTTTGGAGGGATGCCTCTTCCGGCCGCTAGCGCTTCACGACAGGTCCCAAGTAGTGTGTTGGGGCTCAGGATAGCTTGTGTTGCTTCTTTCTGCGTGAAGTGTGCTGGAGGCATCTCTTGAGAATCGAACAGACGCTTTGTGCACGCGGCTTTATCTGCTTGACCAGTGGGCTCGTGAGTGTACGGAGCATTCGGCTGTTCATCAAGAGGAGCCATTAATCCTCCGTCTTCGCGGCGGTCATCATCGATGTAGCAGTCATCGAAGATGTCGTCTTTCTGTGCCGCGGGCTCTTTAAGTTGTGGTGGTGCTGGTGCGCTGGCCTTGACAGGGTTTTGCCCCAACCCGACTTGCGGTGTTGTCTGTGGAGTGATCGGGCTTAGACGGATCTGGGTTTTCGTCCATACCATGGCCCAGGGGATGCATTCATGGAGGAGCAGATGGTCCTCGGCTCCCACGGGTTGATAAGGAGGATCCACCTCATCGCAGCCCGAGAACACCCTAGTCAGTGAAACCTTAAAGCAGCCATCGGGTATCGGCCTGTTGTGGTGCATGCGATTTTTGGGCGCAATGATGGTAGCCCTAGCAACATCCTTCAACTCTCCATTCACATGGTGTAGTAGAGTGCATCTAGTGTCGCCCTGCGAAGAACATGCATGTAGGGCGTTAGAGATGCAAGGCAAAGGCAAAATGGATGAAGTAATATGCGTTGAGCCTACGACGCTTAGGTACCGTGAGGGCGTCAAGCTCGGCCATTGTCGAGACACCGCTGACGGCTTGCGACATGGGGTCGGAGTGGGCGCCGCTTGGCGCGGTGCCGACCGGCGAATTCTCCGGAAGAGGCGACAGCGTGGTGTCGACCGGCGGATTATTCCGAACAGGTGGAGGTGACGGCGCGGTGTTGGCGGACGAAGCCGCCGACGCGGTGTTGGCCGTGTTGCCTCCAAAGTTGGGCACTGGACACGGCCCTTGTCGACCTCCATCGATCCAATCCGTTACCGAGGTCACGACGGAAGGAAGGAAACCGACGAGCGCCTTGGCCACTAGTTCGTTGACTATATCCTCCTGCTTGCGCTTCTTCCTGTCCTTCCGCGTCTCCTTGTCCTCGGCATAATAGTCACACCATAGGGCCTTGCCATGGCCGACAACACGGCCACCTGACGGTGGCTTGTCCAGAGCCCGCCCCTTGACCTTGTTCAACGCCGCGTTGAATAGAGTGTCCCACACGGGCTTCGTCGATCCCTGGGAGGAGCTCTCATCCGCGGCTCTAGAACTTTCTATGTCCTCCAGAGCCTCTTGGAACTTCACGACTGCAGGATCCGTCTTAAGTTCCTTGGTAACCGGGTCCTCCGTGAACCGAGCACTGACAAAATTTCTAGTCTGCTTGTCTTTAAATTTGTCGTAGGGGTTAGAGATGCCCTTAGCTGCCCACTCAGCGTCCTGCTTCTCCCATTTGGGCTCTGCCGCGAAGTAACCACCACTTCCGAGATGGTGGTGACCTACATTCTTCGAGTTCATCCACCTCCCCCATTCACTCATTTTCTGGGATGTAGGTAGTCCGAGCCTGCCCCGGAAAATCCTAAGGTCTTCTTCGTTGACCCGCTCCTTGTTCCAGATATCCTCGGGACTTTTATCGTCTTCGATCAATTTTTTGACCCTACCTCTCCAGCTGGACAAGGCCTTGCTCATCTTTGTGAGGGCAAAGTTGTTGACGGCATTGAGTTTTTTCATATCATGATTACCGTCTTTATCGGGTCTGTAGGGCGGCGGGAACTCATACCGTTCATGCAGCCTCTTGATGAGGCGGAGGCGCAAACCCGCTTTATTAGCATCCCTTATGTTATCCTCATACACCGGGACGACCTCTCGAAGGATGCATGCCACTTGGAGGCCATACCCTGTGGCGACCCCTATAGGCTCTAGAGGCACCCCACCGTCGGACACTTGGGTGATCGCTTGCCTCAAGGCCCGGACCTTGTTCTTACTCCTCTCCTTCCTAGCCTTTTTGGCTTGGCTACCATCTGTGTGTTCTCCGCCATTAGTGGTCGCGTCGCCATCCCCGGCGCCATTAGTAGTGGTATCGTCGCCATCCTCGGCGCCACTATTATTGGCGCCCTCGTCGCCATCCCCGGCGCCACTATTATTGGCGCCCTCGTCGCCACCATGGACATCCTCAGCAACATCCCCGGCCGGCTCATCGTAGAAGCTCCAGAAGTCAGCGTTCTTCTCTCTGGCTAGTTCTTCCACGCTTAACTGCCGAGAAGAACCTCTGGCCTCATCGTTGTTAGCCATGTGTTCTGTGTGTGACAGCAAAATGGAACGTGTTAGTTAAAAGAAACAAAAAAATACATATGCCGATGTTTTATCGAAATGTCGAATCATTTCCGTTCCGGCAAATCTCCGGCGGCACTCCTAGTGCCAAAAATTAGCAAAGGTCATGTCGAATTTTTCACGGAAAAATTCAGCATGACCTTTGCTAATTTTTGGCAATAGGAGTGCCGGAAATTTGCCGAAACGGAAATGAATCGACATTTCGGCAAAACATCGGCACTCATCTAAAATCCCTAAAAAGTTCACAACAAAAAACCGGCACACAACTCCAGCAAGATACAAACATTCATCACACATATAAACCGGCACACAACTCCGGGAAGATACAAACATTCATCACAGACGAACCGGCACACAACTCCGGCAAGATATACAAACATTCATCACACACATAAGCATACCGGCACACAACTCCGGATTAATTTCGATCACATCCTACCTTTCTTCAACTTAACCAGCAGCAATCAACTGTAGCACCCCTACCAGCAGCAGGCAACACCACCACCACAACCTGCAAGCAACATCAAAAACACAATTAGAGGAGCAACCTGGCAGCAGCAGTTTTCAATTTTTTTGGTGAACCAAACGAGTTCTCAAAATTCTGAAATTTTTACAAGAGCAATGTATAACTATTGTTTACCTACTGTAAAAATTTCAGCTTAATCAGAGTCGAGTTGAGTTGTTCAAAAATTGTAGAGCATTTCAGCCAGAATTTTGCCGAATTTTGAAAACTGAAATAAAATTTGATAAATTGTTAATTTTGCATTCCATTTTTCCTAAGCCCTCACCCTAACCCTAAATAGGCAGCAACATTAACAGCAATCCTAACCCTAACCCTAACCCTAATAGCAACCAGCAACATTATTAATAGCAATCCTAACCCTAACCCTAAATAAGCAGCAACATTAACAGCAATCCTAACCCTAACAGCAAGCAGCAACATTAACAGTAAGCAGCAAAATTAACAGCAAGCAGCAAGCAGCAAAATTAACAGCAAGAATTTCATCGAACACATGGCGGGCATGAGCCTGCTCTCGGGATGGAGGAGGGCGACGTCGGCTCAGGGATGGAGGAGGAGGGCTTGAGGAGGAGGCTGGAGAGCGGTGCCGGCTTAGGGAGGAGGAGTGCTCGGGGAGGACGTGGGAGGAGAAGTGCCACCGGCCGGGATCGAGGCTGCGGGCTCGGTGAGAGGAGGAGTCACGGAGGAGTAGGGAGGAGGGAGGTCTGGGGGAGGAGCAGGGCTCGGGGAGGGTGAGGCGGCAGCGTGCGATGGTCTGGATGGGGGAGTCAGCGGCCGGAGATGGAGAGGATGAGGCCGGGCGCGAGAGGGGAGGGAGGGGACGAGGAGGGCGGGGCGCGGGCGGGCAAGCGGGGAGGACGGCGTCGCCGACGGGGAGGACGACGGCCGGAGGGAGGGAGGCAGGCGGCGGTGTTTGATCGGTGCGGGCGTGGGAGCAGGGAGGGAGACGAAGGAGATGTGGACTTAGTGAATTTTGGAGAAGAAACGGTTCGTGCGCACCGGCCACTAAGTGGCAGAGCCTATCTTAGTCGTGGCGCAGAATTGCGGGCCTGCGCCATGTGTCTTCTGGATAGTCGAGGCGCAGGTTCTACTGCCTGCGCCACGGGTAAGTTACCCATGGCGCAAGTTTGGTGCCCTGCGCCACGGCTAAGGAGTTTTTTTATATTTTCTTTTTTCATTTTGTTTTTCATTTTGTGCATTTCATTTAAGACATTCATTTTCATTTAATACTTCTTACAACTGCATTTCATTTATAATATTTCTTATCATTGCATTTTGCATTTTGCATTTTTCATTGCATTTCATTTTTCATTGTATTTCATTTATAATATTTCTTATCATTGCATTTTGCATTTAATTTTTCATTGCATTTCATTTTTCATTACATTGCATTTATTTTTTCATTTAATTTCATTTAAGACACACATTTCAATATTAGGATTACATATGATATTTCAATTTAATTTTAAGACACATTTAAAATAATAAAAAAATACTTAATATTAGGATATCTAATATTCCAATGATATTAGAATTACAAATTCTAGGATATTAAATATATAATATTCCTAGGGTTACAAAATCGGGCGTCCTATTTCCCACACCAGCTAGCTAGCTAGCGTTTCACAATCTTCTTTCCCTTCTTGGTGGCGGTTGAATAATTTAGACCCGGAACATCTCGACTTCTTCTTGCGAATGGAAGACCACCTGACTTGGGTAGTGTTGTCCTACTTCTTCTTGTGGTGTATGTTTCTTCGTCGTCGTCATCGTCATCTTACAGCTTTGGGTCTCCGTACTGGTCAAAATCTTGCTCGTTGGCGACTCCATCCATTCCGATGATGCTCATTTTTTCTCTTCTCACGACAACACGGATAGGCATTGTCGGGATGGTGATGAAGAAGCATTGGTCAACTTGACTAGCTAGTACCCATGGTTCAGTTTTCGCGATGACGCTCGCGGTAGCAGCAGACTTGGAGGCTTCGGGTATAGACATGGTGGTGAAATATCCATCTTCTTTTTTTGGACTGACACTCTTAGCCCATCTGACACGGAATATCGGCACCTTGTCTCCAGAGTAGTCCAGCTCCCAGATCTCCTCGATCCTTCCGTAGTACCTTTCTTTGACGTCACCGGTGAAGGATTCCATTGTTACTCCTGAGTTCTGATATTCGCTATTCCTATCTTTTTCCTCCGTGTAGAACGTGTAACCGTTGATATCGTATGCCTGATATGTCATCAGGTTGGGCGCGGGGCCCTGTGACAAGAGGAATATGAGTTTTCCTTCTGCGGAAGTCATTGACGGAGGATTGTCTAGAAGGTGGTGTTTGAACCAACGCGTGAAGGTGGCGTTGTGCTCTTTGATTATTTCGACGTCCGTTCGATGCTGACCACGTTCACTGTACTTCTTCTCAATAAAGTATTTGTGCTTTTCCAACCAAGGATCGACCACTTGTATGTGTTGTACCGCTACAAAGTTTGCACTGTCAAAGTCGGCGCGTCGGCCAGAGTCGACCACTTGTAGTTCCCTCCTGCCTGTTTTGTGACCTGCTCCATCGAGCCTGCCAATGTGCTTATTTTCAGGCAGACCAATAGGGTTCTCGACGTCTAGAAAATTCGTGCAGAAAGAGATGCACTCTTCGGTGAGATAGCCCTGGACGATGCTTCCATCTGGACTTGCCCTATTACGAACGTATCCTTTGATGACACCATTCATCCTTTCGAACGGCATCATGCCGTGCAGGAACATCGGCCCGAGCTGGACAGGCTTAGCCTTCACCCTATGCATATCAGCATATGCAAGGTCATCTCACGAATAAAACCTCTCTTCTAAGACCTGAAAGATGGCATAACATTATGAAAGGGCAGCCTCATTCTTTTGCTTCCATATGTGTCAAGAAGCAAGAATCACAACCTCAGCAAAGAAAGGCTTGTTGAACCTTGATCTAGCTTGGCCAAAAACCTGCTCGAAAAATGACATTTGATGTATTGTTTGATTGTTGCGTTGTTTGATGATTTTCGAACATGGATAGCGACAATGTTGAGTACTTCATCTCCAACTATACAAGATGGTCCTAGTTGATCACCTATGGGCCTTGGGCAAGAGAGGAAACTAATACGGAGTATTTGTCATGTGTTGTAGTGGATTGAACTTTTTATTTTCCAAACTTTTCAAATATTATTTTAATTTGAATATTGTGTTAACTACTCCCTCCGCTCCAAATTTTTTGATGTTATTATAGACTACATACGAACTAAAATGAGTGAACTTACATACTAAAGCATGTTTAAATAGATGGTTGCAAATCAAATGTCAATTATTTTAGGACGGAGAAAATATATTATTTTAAAGCTCCGATGGGTAGATCCCAGTTGGATTCAAGTCACCAGTGACTCAAATATGAGTAAATAGTTCGTTCCTGTTGAGAAACGTGTTTATCTGTAACCCGTTTCAACCAAAATAGTTCACACAAATGTTTAACCCCACATTTTCAATAGTCTCAAGGACCGAACAAGCCAATAGCCCAATACCAACATTTTCAACGAATATAAGTTTGCACTGCAGAACCACAGGAAGCAACAGATTCTCATCATTACAAATTCAATTACTAAAAACACATTGCAGAATGTTCCGATAAACATCAACTGCAGACACATCATAATTAGCATTGCCTGAGTCATACAAGTGCAGCAACTCCAGGTGCAATCTTTCAGGTCAGCAAGTTCCATACAGAAGAAACCACATTTGACCAAGGAAATATCCAGCGCATTCGCAATACGGGGTTCAGAGTTCACTGCGTATTGTTTAGCCTCACACAGGATATCTCCCAGAAGTGCTAGCTCATGCATCTGGCGGTGAACCACCGGGAACTAACTGTCAGGAAAAAAATGCAAAATGTTAGTCATGGCCATTTGCTTTACCTATTATCCTAATAATCATTTTAGCACAATCAGTTAATGCTGTAACAATGCAAAGTCTTACAATGGCTATGTTGTTGCCATTAAGAAGGATCTGATCAAGTTTTGTTATGCGCCGACCCTCTGCAGTATACTCACTGCAAAACAATTAGAGGAAAATTAAACCAAGAATATTAGACTAAAATTTCAGGATAGTCGTCAGCAAAAACCAGATCACACAATATGTAAGTGCGATGAAACATTATTTTGAAGCTAATGAGCATCCAAATTGGCTGCCTACAAAATTTGGCAGCTTCTTAGTGTCGTCATCTAAGGAAAAGTTAGATCCATGAATATCCAGCATTTTGTTAACACACCCAACTAAATTTCAGGCATTCGACATCCACATTACCAACAGGTAGTGCACACGAAGCTGAGTCTATATGATTTTCCTCGACAATGCAACCATGGGTTTTCAGGCGGTAAGGCGTCCTAAGGCGTTCTACCCCCGCTCTGACGCCTAAGCAGGTGTCTAAGCGCTAAGGCGGACGTCTAAAAGGCAAAAGCGGGCAAATTTTCAAGGCTCTGCCAGGGCGCCTTATCCCCTAAGCGTTCTAAGGCGGACGCCTTAAAAACCATGGATAAAACAAATATAGTAATGACAAAATTTTAATTGTTGCTTGCAGCTACAACACGAATTTCCATGAAAAAAATAATATGACATTAAGCACCACCCTCTCAACATCTTTTGCTGAACTAGCTCGACATCAATGGAAGTTGAAAATCCTCTGCATTCAAGAATTACGTCTTTGGTGAACTAGCTCGACATCAATGTTGAAAATCCACTGCATTGCCTGTCAAGAATTATTGCTAATTCGTGTAGAACTACTGCCAGCATCTCCAAAAACCTTCAAGATTTTCAAGATAATATGCAAAAATATAACACTGTTTTTTATTATAAATAGACAGCCCTCTTATACTCTTGTCTCTGGCCATCCTACACTCTATCAAGAAATACAATTGCTATAAATAAATCGCAAAATATAAACTCGTGTTGCACCATCTTTGGAATACAAGCAACTGTCAATGTGAGCTACATCGTGGCACCAGCTGCATGAATGCAATAATTCTATCTAATAGAACAATCGACACTACCTTATGTCGTACAAACATTGTAGGTGCGTGTAGCTGGTTTCAATCTCTTAGAAATAAGGTGAAGCATACAAAATGCACGTCTGCACCGAGCCTAGGACCCATCAGATATAAGATATTTAGTTCGTTAATTCACATGCACTCAAGGGAGTCATGCTAATGTCGTGCAAATATCTGACATGTTTTCAGTACGATCAGATATGTATGATACTGGTACAATAGTTTGTACTTACAAAGTTCATGTCATAACTAGGTCGAAACCGGTATAAAATAACCTTACAACCCACTCAAATAAACGAGAATTACCCTAAGATTCTATGTAATTAACAACCGATGTGCATCGATCTAAGGAAACTAGGGTTTAGGGTTTGGGTGATCTTTACTTACTACTCAGTGACGTCCTCGAGGACCATGTTGACGTAGACATCGAACCCGCAGAGGGTGCCGACGAGCTCCTTGTCTCCCTTCATGATCACCCAAATCTTGGATCCGATGCATCGGTCGATCAGCTCTGCTCACCGCAACCAGTTCGCACAAGCACGCGTGCGCAGAGACACGCACACGAAAAAATAAACAGGTCAGGAATTCGAACCACAGAACAAAGGAAATTAGACGATGGAGCTAGGGAAATCGAAAGAAATTTTGCCGGGGGAAAGCGATGGGTTGTTCTTCGCACCTGAGGGGAGGAGCAGGGAGGGGTTGTTCTGAGACATGGCGCCGCCTGCGGTGGATCGGTGGCGGGAGGGTCGAGGCCGGTAGATCGCAAGTAGAACGGCGCTGCTGCAGCGGAGGCGGACGAAGAAGAACGGCGGCGGTGACGGAGGCGGAGGGGTTGGGGCTTTTGCTTGTGCGCTGCTGCGGTCGATAGGGCAAGCTGCTGTCGGTGCCGGTGTTCGGCCCACTTTGTATCCAGGTCCAGTACTGTAGTATAAGTTAACAGTTCGGCCTGCATCCTTGCCTGGCCCAACCTTTACCTAAATTAAGGTAAGCCGACTGGCCCATTAACTTGGATTTGCTGTAACAAATTCTCTTTTTTTTTTAACAAAATGATACCTCTTTATTCATTTCATAACCAAACATTAGGATCATAGTACTTTGCCATCTGAGCAAGCTCATGTGCCACCTGATTAGTATCCCTGCTAGAATACTCATACCTCACACTTACTAGCTCCTTGTCCATGTAATAACAATCATCAAAGATGGATGCAGCTACACCTTGGGAATTACCTCCTTCTTTCATGGTTTCAACCACAGCATGGTTATTAGAATTGATTATAATTCTATTGCACCCCAGGGATTCTGTCAATTGAAGCCCTTGCTTCAATGCATGCGCTAAAGCCGATAATGCATCATGAACATACTCAATTTTTGAGTTACATGCTGCAATAAACTGACCCTTACCATTCCCGAACACCGTCCCAGTAGCCCCTTTCAGAGTATCTATGTCAAATCCAGCATCAACAATTAATTTTAACATAATCTTTTGGTGGTTTCGACCACCCATCCTTCTTAATCTTTGGTTTCACCGAATAAGAAGCTTTAGAATTCGACATAAGGACAGAGATTACCACGGCAATCCACTCTGGGGTTTGTACCGTCTGACCATGTACTGCCTGACGTCTCTCCCACCATAAGTACCAACCAGTAATTTGTTGTAACAACTTGAGAAAGTTGTAGGGCATTTATGGATGGCAGAAGCTCACACCGGAAATATTTTATGGTTATTTATCACCGAAAAATTGCTCTTTGCTTGGATGGTGGACAAAAAAATTGGCAATGCCAATGACTCTATCTACTACAGTTCATTTTTCTTGTGATGTTAGCCAACTCGGGGACAACTAAAATTTTAACCAGAATTTTAGCTAGCTAAATATTTGTTAGGGCAGGCTAGTGTCATGCCATGCGCAGTCATACAGGAGCTGAAAACACATAAAATTATAATAGATATTTTTTGTTACGATGTATAAAAAACACTTTTTTTTATAACGTCCCATGTATGTTGTAGTTGCCAATGAAACAAAATGAATTTTCGTAAGATTGGATTCAATGGATTTTTCGCCTTTAATTGCATGCAAAGAAGAAAATATAGACTTCTATCATGGTCAAACCCCTTCATAGAAGAATTTCAAATAAATTGAGCTACCTAAAGTTCAAATGTTACATAAAATCTTATCCTGCACCCGCAAGGTTACCGTGTCAACCTGTCCTATTGCGTGCAGAACTCCAGCACGGTGGCCCCCTGCAGCATGGTGACGTGGATAATAATGATTCAAGTTCCGTGACGTGGATAATAATAATTCAAGTTCGGAGAACACAAAAGCAGACGTGGCGTGGTTGTAGATGAAGCCAAGGTCGACGAGGCCGCTTCTGAGCTTCCGTGGCTCGATGCGATTCGAGCACCAATTCTTCCAGATTTGAACTCGCCAGTTTTGCTTCGACTCGAGCCTGCGTAAGCCGAAAAGTCAAGCTGTGATTGGGAGCGTGATGAGTGATGACGCAGCATGCGCTCGTGGTAGTGGCCGGCATGGCCATGGGCCCAGACTAACCCAGCCCAAACCCAGCCTGGGCCCATCCCAGGTCGCATCGCGGCCTCCGCGCCCTCACTCTCGCTCCGCGTGTTGGATTGTCTCGTGCCATCCAATCCCCTTCGTCAATAATCAAATCCCACCATTTAACACCTATTCTTCCACGTGTCCATCCACCCCGGCCGGAGGCACCAAAACATAAACAAGAACCACCACCACCACCACCACCACCAGCTCTCTGTCTCTCACTCTCTTCTCCTCCTCCGTCGCTCCATCCATCCCCCGGATCAAGAGCGTGGTCCGGCGAGGCGGCTTACGTGGATCGAGATTCGGCGGTACCCATGCTATCTTACGTGGACCATGTTGCTACCAAGTAAGGGCGTCAGTGCTACCGTTGGTCGACGCCGGCACTGCAAGGAGCGAGCGTCGGTGATGCAAGCGTTGGATGGCGGAGCTACCGGCGGCGTGCGGCGTTGCTACCAACGGTGCACGATGATGCTACTGAGGTAGCCGGCGATGCTACCGATAGCGCGCGGAGTTGCTACCGACGGTAGCCGGCGATGCTCCCGACGTTAGCTGACGATGTTACAAACGATAGCAAAACAACGATGAAATTAAGCAAGATCAAACCAACGGGGGACACGAGATTTTAACGTGGAAAACCCTTCCAACAAGGAAGAGAAAAACCACGGGCGCCAGCCAGCAATACTTCACTATTTCGGGGTGAAGTTACAAACGCGCCGGGATTTACAATGTGTGGCTTATCTCCGGCGGCGGCTTACCAGACGTATTTATAGTGGTCCTGACCTAAACTAGGTCGGCAACAATAGGTGTCCTGGTCGGTTACAACTCGTACCGTACTCAGCCCCCCGCACCCCCGGCAGTCCCCCTGTCTCGGGGCATCGCGGTGGGCTAACGCCTCCGCTTCGCTTCGGCCCAAGCCTACCGGCGACGGGCCTCGCTTCGCTCCGTCGTTAGCCTTCTCACTTATAGAAACGGATTTGGATCACCATAAAATAACACTCCACCTTGAGCCAAATTCCATCTTGTAGCATCAACAATCTTTCACCCTGAAACATCAAAGAAAACACTTTCGGCGCCAACTAGCCTCTTGGGCTAAACAGTTATACCAACTAAGCTCGAGCAAAGCTCAAACTTAGCAACAGAAACTGGCTTTGTCATCATATCAGCAGGATTATCATGAGTACTTATCTTGCATACCTTCAGCTTACCTTGTGCAACAACATCACGCACATAATGGTATTTGACATCAATGTGCTTTGTTCTCTCATGGAACATCTGATCCTTAGTAAGATAAATGGCACTTTGACTGTCACAGAACAGGTTAATACAAGTATCATCTCCACAAAGCTCAGCAAACAGACCTTTCAACCAAACAGATTCTTTGCATGCTTCAGCAATAGCCATGTACTCAGCCTCAGTAGTAGATTGTGCAACAACACCCTGCAAGGTAGCCTTCCAGCTAACAGCACATCCACTAACAGTAAATACATAACCTGTGAGGGACCTCCTCTTATCCAAGTCGGCAGCAAAATCTGAATCCACATAGCCTGCGAGTCCCTCACCAGTCTTGCCAAACTTCAAGCAAGCGTTGGATGTGCCGCGAAGGTACCTGAAAATCCACTGAACAGCTTTCCAATGTTCTTTATCAGGATTAGCCATGTATCGACTGACCAAGCTCATAGCATAAGACAAATCAGGTCGAGAACACACCATGGCATACATTAAGGAACCAACAGCACTAGAATATGGAACTCGAGACATGTACTCAATATCTTCATCAGTACTAGGACATTGCAATGCAGACAACTTAAAGTGAGGAGCAATAGGCGTACTAACAGACTTTGCATCATGCATGTTAAAGCGATGAAGAACTTTCTTAATATAATTCTCCTGACTAAGAAATAGCAATCTAGATTTTCTGTCTCTTGAAATTTCCATACCTAGAATTTTCTTAGCAGGACCAAGATCCTTCATCTCAAACTCACTACTCAACTGTTTCTTCAATGTAGTGATTTCTTTCATGCTCTTGGCAGCAATTAACATATCATCAACATATAGCAGTAAGTATATAGGCGATTCATCAACAAATTTAATGTACACACAGCTATCATATTCAGACCTCTTAAAGCCATGTGACATCATAAAAGAATCAAACCTTTTATACCACTGTCGAGGAGATTGTTTCAAACCGTAAAGGGACTTCTTTAGCTTGCACACGAAATCCTCCTTACCAGGCACTATGAACCCTTCTGGTTGGTCCATGTATATCTCCTCCTCAAGTTCTCCATGCAAAAATGCAGTCTTCACATCTAACTGCTCAAGCTCAAGATCATGCATAGCAACAATACTGAAGAATGTACGAATAGAACTATGCTTGACAACCGGGGAGAACACATCATTATAATCCACACCGGGAATTTGGCTGAAACCTTTAGCTACTAACCTTGCCTTAAATCTTGGAGGCTCATTAGGAGACAAACCTTCCTTTCTCTTGAAGATCCACTTGCAGCGGACGGCCTTCTTTTGTTTAGGCAAGCGCACAACATCCCATGTGCCATTCTTCTCAAGTGATTGCATCTCCTCGTGCATTGCACCAATCCACTTGTCACGATCAACCGATGCAATAGCTTCAGTGTATGTAGCTGGTTCAGCCTCATGCTCCACCTGTTCAGCACAACTTAGAGCAAAATAAACAACATCACATTCTTCAATTAATCGGTTAGGGGGAACAATATTTCTCCTTGGCCGATCAGCAGCAATGGACGGTTGCTGCAAAACAGGAGGTGAGGTTTGCACAATCTCCTCATCAACAGTTTCTGTTACCTCCTCATCTAGGTGCTCCATCTGCTCCACCTGCAAACGAACCTGTGGTTCGTCCTTATCAGAAGAATCTGGCACAACATCAGTAGTCAGACTGTCCTGATACATAACAGATTCATTAAACACAACACTCCGGCTGAAGAAAGTCTTTTTAGTTTCCGGATTCCACAACTTATATCCTTTCACTCCGGAACCATAACCAAGAAATAAGCACTTAACAGCTCTAGGCTCTAACTTTCCATTATCAACATGAGCATAGGCAGTGCAACCAAAAACTTTCAATTGTGAATAATCAGCCGGCTCACCAGACCATACCTCAATAGGAGTTTTCTTGTCAAGGGGAATGGACGGTGACCTGTTGATCAGGTAGCAGGCGGTGTTGGCAGCCTCAGCCCAAAAACGCCTATTCATACGGGCGTTGGACAACATGCAGCGAGCTTTGGAGATGATAGTCCTGTTCATCCGCTCCGCTACACCATTCTGCTGAGGTGTGTACGGGATGGTGTGATGCCTGACAATGCCTTCCTGCCTGCAATAATCATCAAATTCATACGAACAAAATTCGCCACCATTGTCAGTACGAAGCAACTTCACCTTCCTCTCAGTTTGCCTTTCAATCATAACTTTCCACTCTTTAAAAGTAGCAAAAGTATCATCTTTATTTTTCATAAAATAAGGCCAAACTCTTCTAGAGTAATCATCAATAATAGTAAGCATATAACGAGCACCACCATAAGAGGGCTTACGTGAAGGCCCCCACAAATCAGCATGTACATAATCTAATGTACCTTTAGTGGTATGAACGGAAGCATTGAACTTAACTCTCTTATGCTTACCAAACACGCAGTGTTCACAGAACGGCAACTTACTCATATTGCAGTCTTTCAGCAGTTCTCTCTTGACCAATTCTGCCATACCAAGTTCACTCATATGTCCAAGTCGCTTGTGCCAAAGGTTAGTTGTACTTGGATCATCATTAGTAATAACAGCAGCAGTACCAGACAAAGTGCTACCTTTAAGAATATATAACTTGGCAGAATTCATATCACCAACCATAACAATAAGAGAACCTTTTGATACCTTCAGGCGTTTATTCCCTCCGGCATACTTGTACCCGTCACAGTCAAGGGTACTCAACGAGATCAAGTTTCTCGCCATGGATGGTATGTGTTTCACTCCCGTCAGCGTGCGTGTCATCCCATCATGAGTCTTGATCTGAACAGATCCAACACCAACAATATGACATTTGTTGTCGTTCCCCACACGAACGAAATCTCCAGTCTGCACAATCTCATAAGAACTGAACCAATCTTTGTTACAGCAAATATGAAACGAACAAGCAGTATCAAGAATCCACTCATCATCACGGGTAACACATGCAGCAAAAACAGCTAAACATTCACCATCAGAACTATTATCACCAGCAACAACAGCAACCTTACCATTACCATTACCGTCAGATTTATTCTTCGGTTGGTAAGTACCGTTCCTTTTCTCCTTATTCTGCACCTTCCAGCAATCATCAATGGTGTGATTGGTTTTCTTACAATACCTGCAGAACTTGTCTCGTCCTTTGGACTTTGAACGGCCTCTACTCTTATCTCTGTTGTTGTTGTTGTTGTTGTAGTTGTTATCTCGCTGCTCAGGTCTGCCTCGAACCTGCAATGCATCGCCCTTGGAGGGTGATGCGTCAGTCTGCACCATACCTTTCATCTTTTCCCTGGTCTGCAGGGCCTCACATACTTCCGTGAGGGTTAGATCATCGCGGCTCAACAATATGGTATCTCGCAGATTTGTAAAAGAACTAGGCAGCGAACATAACAACAGAAGAGCTAAATCTTCATCATCATATTTTACCTCCATCGACACTAGGTCGGCCACGATCTCCTTGAAGATCGACAAGTGGTTCATCACAGAACCACCTTCCTGCATCTTGTGCGAGAACAACTTCATCTTCACATGCATCTTGCTGGTTAGATCCTTGGACATGCAGATCGACTCCAGCTTAAGCCATAACGCTGCCGCAGATTTCTCCTGCAGCACCTCTTGCAAGATATCATTAGATAGATGAAGTTGAATTAATGACAAAGCCTTACGATCCTTGCGCTTTTCTTCAGGAGTCCACTCCTTCGCGTCCTTCTTTCCGAACGCATCCAGCGCCTCATCAAGATCCGAAGCCTGCGAGAGGATCGCACGCATCTTCACTTGCCACAGAGAAAACCTCGTCTTGTAGTCCAGCAACGGTAGATCAAACTTCATCGATGCCATCGCAAAACCCTAATCTGAAACCAAGGCTCTGATACCACTTGTTACAAACGATAGCAAAACAACGATGAAATTAAGCAAGATCAAACCAACGGGGGACACGAGATTTTAACGTGGAAAACCCTTCCAACAAGGAAGAGAAAAACCACGGGCGCCAGCCAGCAATACTTCACTATTTCGGGGTGAAGTTACAAACGCGCCGGGATTTACAATGTGTGGCTTATCTCCGGCGGCAGCTTACAAGACGTATTTATAGTGGTCCTGACCTAAACTAGGTCGGCAACAATAGGTGTCCTGGTCGGTTACAACTCGTACTGTACCGCGGGGGCAGCGCCCCCGCACCCCCGGCAGTCCCCCTGTCTCGGGGCATCGCGGTGGGCTAACACCTCCGCTTCGCTTCGGCCCAAGCCTACCGGCGACGGGCCTCGCTTCGCTCCGTCGTTAGCCTTCTCACTTATAGAAACGGATTTGGATCACCATAAAATAACAGACGAAGCTGTGGCGACGTCTTCTCCGGATGCTGCAATACAACAATGTTTTTGCTATTATAGTTTTATGGTTTTGCTACAATAGCATAAAGATTTTGCTACGATGTCTCTGGTATGCTACAGTAGCATATTTTATTGCTACGAAAATTCCGGCGAAGTCTACGGAGGTCTCAGGCGAAGTCAGTATTTTTTTTTGTTTTATGAGCGAACCGTTTTTTGCTACATGGAGCCAAAGCGGGTTATTATTTGCTACCTGGTAGCAAAAGCAGGATTTGGGAAGTCTTTTTCTATTTTAAGGACGAACCTTTTTTGCTGCATAGAGCAAAAGAGAGAAATTATTTGCTGCATGATAGCAAAAGCAGGATTTAAACAGAAAAACAGGACACGTGTTAGTACGGGGTCTGGGAATGGAAAACTCCGATCCCCGGGGACCCTCAGCACTGGCTTTGAACTCAGCAGTTTAGCTCGTGGTACTGGCCGACATGGCCATGGGGCCCATACAAACCCAGCCCACACGGCCTCCTGGGCTCGAGTCCGCGTGTTGGTTCGTCTCGTGCCATCCATTCCCCTGCGTCAATACCACTCAAAAAAAAAATTCCCCTGCGTCAATAAATCAAATCCGACCAATAAACACCTACGCTCCCACGTGTCCTCCTCCCACCCGGCCGGAGGCACCAAACCATAAACAAGAACCACCACCACCACGAGCTCTCTGTCTCTCACTCTCTTCTCCTCCTCCGTCGCTCCATCCATCCCCCGGATCGAGAGCGTGGTCCGGCGAGGCGGCTTACGTGGATCGAGATTCGGCGGCACCCGATTGGAGGGGAAGACATCAGACATGGAGAAGGAGCAGAAGGTGGAGGCGGAGCGGGCGGCCGCGGCGGCGGCCACGCAACGGCTGGTGATCGGGGTGGGGTTCTGGGTGCAGGGGTTCCGCCTCTTCCCGTGGCTCGCCGTCAACTTCTTCCTCAAGGACGGCATGGGCGTCGCCGCCTCATCGCTGCAGATCCTCCAGGCCTCCGCCAACCTGCCCATGGTCGCCAAGCCGCTCCTTGGCCTCCTCTCCGACGCCGTCCCCATCCGCGGCGGACGACGCCTGCCCTACCTCGCCATCGGAGGTACGCCCCTTTCCCTTTCCCCGCCGTTATCGCATTGCCATGCCCAGATCTGCACACACCAACCGACGCCGTGACACATTCTCCCCCGCGATTCCGTACCTTCCTTTTTTTCGAGAGTAATTCCGACATTCCGTACCTTCCTTAGTTGAATGGTCAACGTGGAATACACAGAACCGTAATTCTCTCCGGATTTTTCACCTTTCCTGCTCTGTCCAAGAAAACAAAAGGCATTACTGTACGCCAAGCAGAGCTGTAGAAATAGAATATCTTTATCTTTTGCGCTGTCTCTGGAGATACATTCAAATCATAACCACACCCAGAGCTTTCCACATTCTTTTCTTGCGTGTTGTTCACTTGTTTGTACATGGCCATCGTCTGGCGAATGACAACAGCGCAAAGAATATACTCGAACGCTTTCGTCTCGATTATTCTCATGCCTTTTGTTTTCTTTCACTTGCGCTTTTTATGTGTTTTTGACGGACTAGTCTTTTGGAATTTGGACAAGCAACCTTTGTCCCAACCTGGCCACGCGTGAATATTTTCTCAATCTTGGATTCGATGTGGCCCTTACCGACCACTTTAAAGTGTCATGATCAAATTCTAAGAATAGAACGGATGGTGTGCTGTCGTATTCAAGCATCACGAAACTTAACACCGAACATCATCAGATTCTGCGCTTGTCATAATTTCTGAAATGCCATCAAATTTTGATTGACTAGCATCACTTGGATCTTTGATTTTTAATTTGTTTGCATTGCATCATTTGGAAGTTAGTTCCCTCCGTCAAACCCCTCGGCTAACGGGCCAAGTTACAGTAAAGTATAGCATGCCATCCAAGAGGCACAAATTAAGTAGATCCTGAGAGCCAAGTGGTATATAATTTCTGAAATACCATCAAATTTTGGTTGACTAGCATCACTTAGGTCTTTAATTTTTAATTTGTTTGCGTTGCATCATTTGGATGTTAGTTCCCTCCGTCAACCCCCTTGGATAACCAGGCCAAGTTACAGTAAAGTATAGCATGACATCCAAGAGGCACAAATTAAGTAGATCCTGAGAGCCAAGTGGTATACATGGTGATTTTCGTGACTATGCTATCTTGTCTTCCTCGATCACTTCATGAACGGATGGGCACAAATAGCCCAAGAGATTGGGCTTGACAGGCCAAATGCTAGGGTTTTACTGATGTTTTATTCATATAATTGACATGATCAGATGCATAAGAAAATTCAGCCTAATTTACTCATAATAATCACGTACTCACTGTATAGAACACCGTGACTGATGCTTCTGGAAATGCTTATTGTGTACCACACTGCAAGTCTGCAACCATTTCTGCTTGTATAGCTGACTAGTTCTAACATACCATATTATTTCTGTCCTTGCAGCTCTCTTGCAGGCAGTTTCATGGTTAGGAATTGCCCTCTGGCCGTCTCTTACTCTTCCAGTCCTTACCATTTTTCTGCTCTTGAGCAACTTTGGTGCATCCATATGTGAGGTTGCCAATGATGCCATTGTAGCAGAAGCCGGGAAGCAAGCTTCCTCAGGGGGGCAGCTTCAATCCTTTGCCTGTATGTTTGGCTCTTCCGCTGGCGCGTTAGGAAACCTCCTCGGCGGCATTGCTATCAGTTACTATTCTCCCAAAGCCATGTTTCTGTTTTTCGCAATCCTTCTTGTGCTCCAGTTCTTCACTACTGTGGCTATACCTGAGAGCTCCCTCAAACTCCCAAAGGCAGCTACTAATACATCAGTGATCTCCAACATCCGAAAACAAGTCAAAGAGCTGTCCAGTGCGCTATGTATGCCCGAAATATTTTGGTCAATCGTATGGTTTTCAGTGTCTTATGCTGTCATACCGTTTCTACTTGGGACTATGTTCTTCTATCAGACTGAAGTGTTAAGACTTGACTCGTCTGTTATCGGTTTATCCAAGGTTTTCGGTCAAGTGGCTCTCTTGGCTTGGAGCATGGCATACAACAAGTGCTTCAAAGCAATGTCTGCACGTAAGGTCTTATCAGCTCTACAGTTCATCACAGCGGTCATAATGTTGTCGGACGTGTTATTTGTTCAGGGAGTATACAGGAAGATCGGAATACCAGACTCCATATACACAATCGTGTTCTCAGGGCTGCTAGAGGGTCTTATGTTCTTCAAGGTGCTACCCTTCAGTGTTCTTATCGCAAACCTTTGCCCTTCTGGGTGCGAGGGGTCGCTTATGGCCTTTGTCATGTCTGCGCTTGCCCTGTCAACTATTATCAGTGGGTATCTTGGGGTTGCGCTTGCTGAATATATGGGAGTATCCGGAGACGATTTCTCAGCGCTGCCGGTTTGTTTGTTAATTGAGGCTGCATGCACAATGCTGCCGCTATGTTGCTCATCATTGATTAAAGAGAGGAAAGTAAAAGAGAAGAAACAAGAGTAGAATCCACTAATAGGATCCGAAGATGATGTATTGGTGCCTGTGAGGCTTTCCCCTTTGTGCTTGTTGGTGCCGTATGGCCGTATGGGGTTGCCTAAATTTGTGTTGGATAATGTGATTATAGCTGTGGTAGAAACAACCTAAGAGAGGATTAGGTCCTTCAGTTTTCAGTGTCTGAATCATCTTAAAAGGCAAGAGCAGATATACGTGTGTGCTATCATTCTTTTACAGATCAAGTAGTATTATTTTTGTGTAACTAGTTTTTCAAGCTGTGTAACTAGTTGAAAAATCATGCATATTGTGTACACTCTTTTATGTTTTTAGCCTGCTAGTTGCATTTCTTTGTTCTTGGATGATTGAGTATGTCAGCTTTACGAAATCTAAAAATTTGGATGAGCATGAATTGCAGAGTATGTGTCTCATTTTGTTGTATGTTTATGAATCTAAACGTAGAAAGCTTTTTTTTTAGATGAAACATAGAAAGCTACCATCGTAGTAGTTGCAACAACGTTTTCTTGTCGGCCTTTTGTGCTAAAGGCTTTCTTGGCCTCTGGCTTTTGTGCTCTTCGCTGCCAAAGAAACTCCATGTGAGAGCTAGTTTTGATGACCGGCCACATTTTGTTCAGTTTTTGTTTCTGAGAGCATAAAATTACGTGCAAGAACTTAGGAACAAAGAAGCATTATTGCTTTTTAAATACCTACTGGCTGAAGGATGTAATGGGGCTAGGACTTCATGCCCAGCTCTCAACAATTCGTCTTAAGAAAGTTGGGGGGGGGGCAACGAACTTGTACAATTGTATTTGGGTTCTGGACGTTAAACAGCTGAAAAAAGTTCACACGATGTCCTGAAAAATAGATACCAAAAACAAGACAAATATGCATTTCTTCCTGAAAACGTTTCCATAAATAGTATAGAATATAGTACATCACAACAGTCACGCAGAATACAACTAGAAAAAAAATCAAGTTATCAATTTGTTCTACAAGAGAAACAACAAAGAAAATGTGGCTATGGGATATTATTATATGCACGGCAGCCTTGTGATTAACTCTGAACTGCACAGATCATGGCTAACAGTTGGAGGGCCATACGCTGCGGCAGCCGAAAAGGCAACTAGCCTAGGCGCTAGCTGCTCGGTACCTGAAAATCGGCACCAATTGGCAAATGATCGCTGGGATGGTGAAAGTTGGGTAGGCCTCCTTGCACATCCGCGGAATCCCCTCGTGGGAGACGCAGTAGGCTAGTAGGTTTTATTGAACTGCCGTCCGAAAAGAATATGTAGTCCAGTGTTCCGGTAAAACCCGGAGTGTAATTTGTGTACTCTGGCTCCCCTCCGTTCGCAGCATACAGGCTGCGCAAAGTGATGGGAGCGTCATCCGTAGATTCTGAGTTAGCTGATACAAGGTAATTGTATACCTGGAATTGATGGTAACAAATTAGCTGAGGTAATACGAGCAGCAAATTTGAGGTAAGGTGGTACACAAAAAATAATCTAAGTCAGATAATCCCACATGGGAATGGGATGAGGGATATATAATGCTTATATTTTTGGCTTAAACAATCATCGTGGACTCGAAAGCATAAATAAGCTATTGGAACGCGCATTGTTACTCTACGAGAATCTGTTCACCATGTGAACAATATGTTACACACATAACTGGAATGGATATTAGCACATGGAGAAAGAACTTCCCAGTATCTTGATCTACAACAACGTCATTTGCTTCAAGGCACTTATCAAGTCATTTGTTCACAAGTCACATGGCCTGGATTAGACTAAATTATAAGATAGTCTCAACGTACGCTGTTGATGCCTCACAAAATATTTATAACATTCTGTGTGTAACTAGACTCTGCAATCTATATTGAACTTGATAACAATAATCATAACAATAGTGGAAAGAGGTTGAGACAGCAATCCAGAAAATGCAAGCCATACCTTATCACCAGGGGTGGAGTTGAAATCACCAGCAATGATGACAGAAGGCTTACAGCTAAATTTATTTGAGATAACATTCTCAAACTCGGAGACTTTCAAAAGAAGATACTTTACTTGAGCCAACTTTACATCAATCCATTCTGGATCCCTGTAAAATTAGAACAACATGAATAAGAAACTTAGATATGTGTTGACAACTACTCCCTCCGTATCATAATATAAGATGTTTTAGATATTCTCATACGGACTAAGCAAAATGAGTGAATCTACACACTAAATACATCTATATACATCCATATGTAGTCTGCGTGAGAATAGCTAAAACATCTTATATTATGATACGAAGGGAGTAGCTTCCATCTAAGGAAGAAGAATAGATAACACAAAACAGAAAGAGATACGAATCAATATCAAAACAACTTTTCAAATGAAAAAAAAAACAGTCAGAGGACATGGGAAATTTTACTTGCCAATAAATATGTGTATTCGCCACAATTAAGATATGCTCACAAGGATCGCTAAGCTTGAAAGCAGCGAGTAAACCAACACAGTCGCGTTTCAATCTCACGCGTGGATCATTTGGATCTCCGCGTTTGTTATTATCTTCTTTTCCACTAGATTCTGTTAAAAACAACATATAAAACAAACTTAAGCACATCATCAGAAAAAAAAGAATGTCCAACTGAATACATATTAAAAAAACTGGACCACTTAGATATTGATAACAAATAATGGAGCAACGAGAAATAGAGTAGTAAAAGAATTAAGACCAATAGGAAAATCAACCATTTGTGAGCATGCTACTTGAGCTGTTGATCTTGAATGTTTTTAGGTTATTATCTCAAAGATTTAAATTAGTAGTTTTATCGCTTGGGTCCAGTTCACAACTTCAAATGCCATCAAATGGGTTGCCCACTATGTGGTCCGTACAAGAATATCAGGTTGGGCGACTTCATATTACCTTCTGTTGGCGAAGAACTATCTGAGGTAGCACTAATTACATCATCACTAGAACGGTATGTTTCCACCAAATCATTGTAATGTATTACTTCTTTCTGCATTAGTTCCATGCTGCAAAAGTAACAAAATTGTCAGGAAAATTAACTGGATGATGTAGGAAATAATTTTATGGGACCTTTTCTTTCATGCCCAACTTTGTACATTGCTACCCACTTATTTGCAAGGAATGTGCTCACAAATTGTATATGGATTAGAGCAAAGTAACACCTATATTTGTAGGGAGAGAAGTTCACTAAGGGATTGTCCTGAAATTAGTAACTTTACCTTTTCGGTTTATAGAATATACCACATCCATCCCGTTTGTCCCCAGATCGCTGGACATAAATACTTGAATATCCAGAAATTTCCATGTTTTTCCTGTAGAAGGTTTCATATTCATCCAGCTCCTGTCACAGCCACATATATTGCTTACAAGTCTGGTTATGTTATCTATTCATTCACAAACAAACAAGATATAGAGACACCCCTTACAAAAACAATCTACGCATGTGACATGAAGCCTATATAAATTAGAATAAGAATATAAATATGAAACAAAAATCATCATATCCTGCATAGTAATAACAAATAAAAGTAGACACAACCACATAACAAAAACTGTTGTTATTAAAACATTAGAAACGAGACAACCTGCATGCACATGAGGTCAGCTTCAAAACTCTTGACTTCTGCTAGGACGGCTTTGGAACGAGCTTTCCACCTATTATTCCAAGCATGAAAGTAAATATGAATTCCGCAACTGAATGATAGAATTGAGGTAACAATCGAAAAAGAGAAAGGAAGTAAACAGTTGTTTTCTTCAATTCCGAAATAAATAAGCACAAAATATCAAACATGTGTTAATTCAATTGTGAAAGATGGTTACTATGGCTAAACATAGGCATAATAGTAAAGCAACAGTGGGCATTAATATCGAGGGCATGGTGCTCAAGTGTACTTCAACTATGTATGAGTCCTTGTGAATTTTAAAAGATGTCTTCTAGATTCAAGGTTATTTACGAAGTCTCGGCTTTGTGAGGAGGCGCTTTGGGCAGCTCGCTACAACAAATGATATGATCCATATGAGAGGCCGAAAGCCATGGAAAAGGTAATCGGTGATAACGGTGTGTCAATTCAGGTTTGCGGGACAACAGAGCATTGCTATAGCTTCCTACCTACGGTTCCACACCTCACACCACTATAGATTCCTAATCTAAGTATTGCTATAGATTCCTAATCTAAGTAACCTCCGTGGAGATTTAGCTGAGGATCAAGGGTGCTTGGATTTTCCGACGGATCAGTGGGCATGAGGTGTGAGGGTCACACAATCTCATCGAAAGAAGGTTGTGATCTCGGTAACTAGGAGTAGTATGCACATTAAAAAAAGTTTACTTAATTAAATGTAGTTTTTGGAATAGCAAAGGTCTTTGTGACTTGGCTAAGCATCAGTTTATAAATGAATCCATTTGGGAGCATAAGTTGGATTGTATTGCCTTTTTGAGATGGGAGGATCAAGCTTTGCCGCATTTTTTTAATAACCTTGCTGGGGTTAGACTATGGCTAGTATTGTTTACCCCCCTCATTGTAGATCCGGAGGCATCATGTCAAAAAGGTTGATGATAGAGATTTCTATGTTAAATTCCATGCATGTTCCCAGGGTCATGGTTTTGAGTAGGTCTTGGTGGCGGTTTGGATTAACTCAATTTGAATATTCAACCCTATAAATGTTGTATTACTGTCGCATGTGTAAACACTGGTTGTGCTATGAAAACTGGGATTTGAATATCCAACCCTACAAATGGCGTATCACAAACTCATGTATAGATATTTGTTGTGCTATGAAAATTGGTTATCTTTGGGGAAATGAATCTCATGCGAACACTAACTACTAATCACTAACATCATGATTTTTGATCATTTTATGTTTCTTTCATGTTTACATCAGAAAGTAACGTTAGGTCAAAAAAAAGGTACATTGCTCATGGAATTCTGAATTCTGAGATGTAAGTTTTAAGAAATAGGGCACTGGTCACTACATTTTCACGGCACCATGCTCAAGGAACGAGGTAACTCGGGATACCATGAGTTGAATGTGGATATCAAAATCCATCCGAACGGAATGAATAGTTTAACAATTAAATGTGTTCTTTCTAAGTCGACTAAGAAATTGTTATTCCTAAGTCTAAGTCGACCAAGTAACAAACAATTCTACAAATGTAAAATACTCTATATTCGTTGGATGGAAAAAAAATCAACACTCAGGATCATCAACTTAGAAATAAGAACTCCCCCGTCGACATAGAAATTAACATTGCTTGGGATCATTTCTCTTTCTAAGTCGACCAAGTTACATAACATTCTAAAGTGTGTTATGCTTGATGTTTCATTGCATAGAAGAATCAACGCTCATTATCGTCCACCAAGAAATAAGAATTTCTCAATCAACATAGAAGTAGACAAACCCTTTAAAAATTATGAGCTTACTTGAGAGAGGCGGATGGAGAATGAGGAAAAAACGCGCTCTTCACATAAACCTGCAATGCAGAGCAAATCATTACGGGTCGTCAGGTCCATTTTCTTTCTTTCAGCACTCAATCCATCACCATCCATACACCTCAACGAATCTTATGACAAATAATCGCTTAAGACCTTCATACCTGGGCCAGTATGTTGTAGGAAACCAGTCTGAACTGGTACCCTTCCTCTGCCCCTGGAAAGCCAAACCGAAAGCCGTCAACACTAGTCCCATCGGAGCTCCCCGAATACAGGAGCAGAGGAGTAATGATGGATCCGTTTCATAACAGGATAAGGCAGATAAATTTTACCGGCATCAGATTCGGATTGCGCTGTGGGGAGAGGGGCGAACCTGGGCTGCGCCTGCGCGCTCATCCGCCGCTTGCAAATCCTGAACCATCGTCAGTCAGAACATGAGAAGGAGAGAAAAATCAGGGGAACAGGGTGCGCTGCTTACGGGCGGAAGGGGAGCCGGCGGCTGCAGGACGGAGGAGAGGGGCTGGATTTGGGTAGGAGGAGGCGGCGGCCGAGGAAGAGAGGGAGGGAAGCCGCCCGGATTGTCTGGGGTTTTAGCATCGGTGGACCCACGGAGGTTGCTCGCGCACGACACGACCAATAAAAAAGGAGATAAATATGGAAGCCGAACTCTGCTTCTGCTGTTAGGTGTTAGCTGTGTCCGGATCGGACTTGCGTGGATTCTTCCTTTCCGAGTGGGTGTTCACGGTGGTGCGGTAAACCGGCAACGGACATGAGCGGCAACGACGGCTGCGCCGGGAGTTGGACTTGGATTCTGGTTTTAGACGTACAAATGGATGAGCCCCCGATTTCTTTTAGCGGCTTACAAAATAAGCCGCCACCACTTCTCCCATAATTCGTCCAGCTTACTTCTGGAACTTATAGATTTAGTATGGATAATTAGTTTAGAATCCTCAAATAATAAGTCGTGACTTTCGATAGATGTTGTCGAGGGGCGTCTTAGGGCATGTATAATGGTTGATAAGATTGTCTTATTATAAACATGATATTCAATTTAAATATGAGAATAAAACATAATGTACAATAGATTATTTTTAGTGTTCTATAACAGATATCTCTAAACATGTGGAGAGATAAATTGTGCTAAAAGATCGGACTAAGGTTTTTTTTTTTTGGTTTCTCTCTCCTTCAACTTAATAATTGTACATGACCTTATTTTTAAATTCATCAAAAGAACTAGCCCTAAACGATTACTCCAGTCACCAGCAAAAGATTGAACGTCAACGAAACGCCGGCTGCCTGTTCTTTCACCTATTTCTTTTAGATACGGTTCCTTTATATTCGGGAAAAGATAGAGCACCCTAGCTTCCCGATCTTCTCAGTTTAAAAACGAAGCGTTATATATATGACCCTATTGCGCAGAAAAACTGCATCCGAGCTCACATGCTCCTGTTTTCTAAAACAATTGAAAAATAGTAAAATATTATAAAAAATCTGAATTTTTTTTGGAGATAAGTATATATAAGCTTTTCACATTCGTTTAAATTTTCGTAATCAAACGACATTTTATATGCTCCGTGTAAAAAAGACAAAATTAGTGTTTTCAAAAATGTGTTTTTAGATCTCATTTTGTCTTTTTTGCACGGGGAATATGAAATGTCATTTATTTTTGAAACCTTGCACGAATGTGAAAACATATATATGCTTGTCTCCAAATTTTTTTTAGATTTTTTATAATGTTTTACTATTTATTAATTCTTTAAAAAATAGGAGCATGTGAGATCGGGTATAGAAACGTCATTCCCCCTATTTCGACACTATTTATGCCTTAAGTGCCACTCCATAAAATACATGTTCGCACCAGAACGTTTTTATGGACGATGCCCGACCCAAACGATGTTATCCTGGGCACAGGCACAGACCCATGGGAGTGCGACGCGTGCTGCCGAACAAGCCCCAAATTTTGAGGGGGCAATTTCTTCTTTTCTTTCGAAATGGGGATGAAACCTCAGCCTCTGCATCGAGCGATGCACACAGCCATTTATTGCAAAGTATTCAGAAGTATCGATTCTTACAAATCATGGATCACATAAGATTGAAACAAAAATTAACCATCGAAACAAAATCAACATATAGCAAATAGACATGCATAATGTGATTAATATGCTGCCACGAAACCTGGCTGAATATATCCCGAGCTACCATCAGGAGCTATGAGCATCCAGTAGCTATAAGGCCCCGCTGATCCGGCGGGAGAAGGAAGGCCCAAAGATAGATCCAATGAGCTACCATATTGATAACCTGCATAACATGAAAATTCCGTGCTTTGTTAAAAATAAGATTATTTCTACAATTCCAAATTGCCCAACAAATGGAGCCTTTGTTTGATTGGCAACTACATTTAACCATTTACCAAAGATATTAGTAATATTTGTCGGCGGAGTGATATTATAACTACTGTAAACAACTGTCCAAATAATTTTGGCGAAAGGACAATCAATAAATAGATGTTCTACTGTCTACTCCAAGCCATAGAAAGAACATTTTGTGCACCCTTGCCAACGCCGTTTAGCGTGATTATCTTTAGTAAGCAATATTTTTTTATTAAAAAACCACATAAAAACTTTTATCTTAAGTGGAATCTTTAGTTTCCATAAATATGTCCGGAGGAATCTGGTATGCCCATTCATCTAATTTTCATACATCGATTTAACTGAAAAGATGTCCGAAGCGGTTAATTTCCACACAAAACGGTCTGGTGACTGAGATAGATCAACATCCATGAGTCGAAGACATAAGTGGGACCACGCAACCCAATTATCTCCTGTCAAAGATCGTCAGAAACTCATATTGAGTGGGGGCGCAACAGAAAATACGTCATGAACCAAGATGTTCTTCCTATTGGTGATGTTATAAAGGGATGGATATTGTGCTTCCAGCGACTGATCACCTAGCCATGTATCCTCCCAAAACCGAATTGTCTTACCATCCCCAAGTTGGAATTTCCCCTGTTAAAGAAATCGTCTTTGACTTCCATAAGTCCTTTCCAAAAGGAGAGTCCGTCGATTTTGCTTGAACTTGAGCTAAAGTTTTATTAGAGAGGTATGTTGCGCTAGAAACGCGTCACACGAACACGTCCTCGTGTACCCACGGTGCCGGGGGAGATACTCCGCAACTTGCCCCGCGGGAGACCGACTCGAAGCACAATACGCAAGACAATCGAGTCAGTTCTTTTCGAACCAGATGCCCCAGCACCTTGGAAGGGACCCCGTCGGAGGATGCCGGCGGCAATTGGCTGAGTTAAGCCGGATTGGACCGCACTTCAACTCGATTTTCGATATTCGATGAACTCTTACGAACTCGCCGAACAACGAAAGCAAAAACAAGGGTTTGAGGGTAAAAAAGTAGGGTTTGTATTGATTGTCGATTGTTTGCTTAGCTTCAATCGGCCGTCACCTCCTACATATATATAGCGAGGCGGCTGGACTTTCCCGTACAAGCATTGTACTTCTACAAAGATTACAACTCATAGCATATGTCGGTTTCTACTTCTAAACTAGGTAGGACTCCTGGCCGGCGTCGTGTTGGATTTGGACTACAAGTATCGTCTCCGGCTCTTTTTTGGAAAGCTACCTTTTGTCCTTTCCGGGTTGATCCCGAACTACTTCTGGCGCCACCGACTTCCATTTTGGGCTAGGCAGGCACTAAGTCACCTCGCGTCCGGCATCTCGGGCGCAGCTTGTGGAATCTTCAGGAAGCTTCGAGTTTACTCTGCACCGGGTCCCGAGTAAGCCGGGTTCCGCCTGCCGAGTTAACTCCTGTCGGGCCGTCATCCCAGGTCTTCTCTGAGTCGTCCATCTTCCGAGTGAGCTTGAACCTGTGACCCGGTTTCTGACCAAAACCGGGTTAACTCGCACCGAATCAACTTCTGTCGGGTCTTCCTTGTCTTGAGTGATCTTGAACCCGGGACCTGCCAAAAACGGGTGCTAAGACATGCCCCCTGTTTTCTAGTAAAGCTTGCGTACTAGAAAATATCCGATGTAGAAGATTTGACTAAGGGCGATGCTTAAGCTCATCGGCCATATGTGCAGCTTACGCAGTTTGCCACACGCTCGGGTGGAATTTCTTCAAATATTTCCCATTGATAGCTCGAGGCAAAATGTTGCCCTCCAATGTCTCCACCAAATATGAGTTACCGGGTACAATCCTTACGACTCGGAATGGACCTTCCCAACTCGGTGACCATTTGCCGAATCTTCAGCTTTTTGAACTGATTGGCAATATGACTTTCCATACCAAGTCGCCGATTTGAAAATCCTTGATCCAGACTCTCTTGTTATAAGCTTTTGCTACCCGCAACTTCTCTCTTTCAATATCCTCCAGAGCCTTAATACGCTTGTCGGCTACCTCGTCTATGTTATCCATCATCAAATTGTGATAATCCTTAGCCGACAAATCATTTTGCTTAGCGAACCTCAGAGCAGCCAGATTTATTTCTACAGGTAAAACGGCTTCTTGTCCATAAACTAACTCGAAGGGAGTTACCTTGGTTGCACCATGCCTTGAGATCCGGTGATCCCACCATGCCTTGGACAGTACCTCATGCCACCTCCTCGGGTAGTCCTGTACTTTTTTCTTAATCAATTTGATGAGAATTTTGTTGCTTGACTCGGCTTGTCCATTGGCTTGAGCGTAATATGGAGATGAACTAAGCATCTTGATCCCGAGTGATTCGGCAAACTGCTTCACCTCTTTAGCCATGAAGGAGGTACCTTGATCTGTAGTGAGAGTCTGCGGGATACTGAATATGTGAACAATATGCTCAGTAATAAATTGAATTACCTCTTTGTGGGTCATATTCCTGAGGGGTACTGCTTCAGACCACTTGGTGAAATAATCAGTAGCAACCAGCACAAACCGATGCCCTTTGGATGAAGCCGGGTTAATCATACCAATGAAATCCAGTGCCCATCCTCGAAAAGGACACGACTTTACTACCGGGTTAAGAAGTGAAGCCGGTACTAACTGAATATCTCTGAATTTTTGGCATGCTTCGCATCCCTTGTAGCACCAGAAGCAGTCATTAATCATCGTCGGCCAATAGAACCCGGCTCGTCTGAGCATCCACTTCATCTTGTGGGCCGACTGATGTGTCCCGCACAATCCATCATGAACTTCTCCCATGGCAACCCGGGATTGATCTTCATCCAGGCACTTAAGAAGAAGCCCATCGGCTGTTCGGCGATATAACTCGTCATCTATCAAGGTATACTTAAAAGCAAGCCGCCGAACAGCCCTATCTGTTTTCTGACTCGGATTCTTTAGATAATCAATAATAGGTGTTCTCCAATCAGCTAACCGAGTTCCACCAAACTCCTTCGGAGCCGAATTAGACAACCCGGCTTTCCCTCCATCGTCCGAGTTAGATGACCCGGTTTTTCCTCCAGCTTCCGAGTCATTGACGACAGCTAGCATCGGCTTCTCTGTCGTGAAAAATACTCCTCTACTGACATGATAACCCGATGCCTGCTGTGCCAACTCGTTGGCGAGCCAGTTGTCCTGCCTGGAAACATGAGATATAAAAAAGTAATCCAGAGTTGATATGATATCTAGGCACCTGTCGAGATATGTGTTGAGTGATCCACTATTGCATTGGAAGATCTTGGCCACTTGCTGGATGATAAGCAGTGAATCACCATATGCCTCGACATGAGTGACTCCTGCATATTTTAAAATTTCCAACCCGAATAAAAGAGCTTCATATTCGGCTTCATTGTTAGTGCAACAATAATCGAGACGATAGGAGGCCTCAAAAATAGTACCGTGAGGTGAAATACACACAATACCGACCCCTTGTCCACTACTGCAAACTGAGCCGTCAAAATAAAGTTTCCATGGTACAGCCGACACAACATGTAAGTCGGCTTCTTGCTCTAGGTCAATCCGATGTTCAACAATAAAATTAGCTACAACCTGGCCTTTCACCGATTTGAGAGGTTCATAAGCCAAATCGTATTCGATTAACCCATACACCCATTTGCCGATTCGTCCACTGAGAATCAGCCTATGTATCATGTGTTTGATGACATCGGTTTGACTAAAAACTTTGCACTCGCTAGATAAGAGATAATGGCACAATTTGGTGCAAGCAAAATAAAGAGACAAGCACAACCTTTCCACAAAGTTGTACCTTGACTCGGCATCCAGCATCCGCCGGCTTAAGTATGTGATGACGTACTCCTGTCCTTCGGCCTCTTGAGTCAGAGCTGCTCCAATCACCTTTTCCTCGGCAGCAATGTAAAGTCGGAACGGTAGACCATGACTCGGTTTCCTCATAACCGGAGGTTTGGACAAGCAAGCTTTGATTTTATCAAATGCCTCTTGCGGCTTTGCCCCCCAAGTGAACTCGTCATCACTCTTGAGCCAAAGTATCTGTGTGAACGCATCAACTTTTCCAGACAGGTTAGTAATAAATCTTCTCAGATAATTTACCTTGCCTAGGAATTTCTACATGTCCTTTATACAACTCGACGCCTGCACTTTCTGGATAGCTTCAATCTTTGCCGGGTCAACTTCTATGCCGGCTTAATGTATGATAAAACCGAGAAACCTCCCAGCCGACACACCAAAAGCACACTTCAATGGATTCATCTTGAGCCCATACTTCCTCATCCTTTCAAACGCGAGTCATAAATCGGCCAAATGACGTAACTCGCCGTCCGATTTAACAACCACGTCATCAATGTACACTTCTAGTATGAAATATTAAGTTCATGATCAAGAAGATCATGAAATATTAAGTTCATCGCTCTCTGATATGTCGCTCCGGCATTCTTCAAACCAAAGGTCATTACCATCCACTCGAATAAACCAACGAACCCGGGGCAGCGGAAAGCTGTCTTGGCCGAGTCTTCTTCAGCCATGAATATCTGATTGTACCCCACGTTTCCGTCTAGAAAGCTGATGACTCGGTGTCCCGAGGCGTCATTGATAAGCATGTCGACTATTGGCATGGGATATTCATCTTTGGGCGTAGCTCGGTTCAGATCTTAGAAATCTATGCACGCTCTGATTTTGCTGGATCCTTTCTTCTCGACCGGCACAATGTTGGAAATCCATTCGGCATACTTGCAAGGCCGGATAAAATTGACTTTTAGGAGCCGGCCAATCTCTTCTTTGATCCGGTCATATATTGCCGGATTAAATTTGCGAGCCGGTTGTTTATATGGTCTGAAACCGGCTTTTATCGGTAACCGATGCTCGACGAGCTCTCGGCTTAACCCGGGCATCTCGTGGTACTCCCAAGCAAAGCAATCCACGTATTCCTTCACTAGTGCAATTAACTCGGATTTATAATCGGCTTCTAAATTCCGGCTTACGAATGTCGGCCTAGGAACAGTGCCATCCCCGATATCCACCTCTTCGAGCGGGTCGGCCGACGTAAAACCTTGTCCTAACTTATCCATATCGTCTGGTTCTTCAATTGCTTCACATATATCATTCCTCTCTGCCCGATACTTGTCCAGACGCTTCTGCAACCACTCATTGTTGTTGGGATCCATTTATTTGAACTGCAGCCGATTGCTCCCAACCGGCTTTAAGGATACTGGCACAAATCCGTCCCTGGTAGCACTCAGAAAATCGAACCCGGATAAATCACGTCCCGAGAGACATGTAGTATTTGAGTGTTGCCGATCAACAATGGACTCGACTAAAGCAATACATGCCGAGTTATCAGCATGAACGACTTCAATCCGTCGTCGATCCATTATATAAGTTGCTGGTGCATGGTAGATGGCACACACTGATTCGCATGGAGCCAATCTCGTCTAAGTAACACGTTGTAATTTCCTTGCACCTCGGCAACAAAGAACGCAGTAGCCAAAGTTTTGCTTCCCACTGTGAGCTCCAGACTGATAACTCCTTTGGCTTCTACTTCAACTCCTCCTTCTAACCCTTTCAATACCATGTTCGTCTTCATGAGGTCGTCATCATCCAGTTGTAATTTCTTGAAGACAGAATACGGCATTAGGTTTATCACAGCTCCTCCATCAACCATCATTCTGGTAACCGGCTTCCCGTTGATATGCCCTCTGACGTACAAAGGTTTAAGATGCTTAACCGGTTCCTCAGGATTCTTGAAGATAGCATTCTTGGGTCCGAAGTTAATCTGTGCTACCTCGGCTTCTTCCTCTACAGCACGAAATTCAGTGGGCAAATAATATACCATGTTAATGTTCATACCTGCCCAAGTCAATGTGCCCTCGTAATCCAGTAGCTCTTCATCTTGTGGATTCTCCGAGTCATTTGTCGCCAACTCCGGGTCTCCTGCTAGCTCCTCGCCCATCGGGTCATCTGTCGAGTCTCCTGACTCGGTATCCGACTCGTCTGACGTCGGCTTATCCTTTGCTTCCAAATCTGCTGCTTCTACTTCATCCGCCCATGATGAATAAGTAATGGCCAGTACAGAAACCGGCCCTGCTTCGTTGTTCACAGTAGAACTCGATGTGATCAAAGGAACCGTCGAAGGATTTGGCCTTGGCACCCACACTTGAGTCGACACCATTGGTCTTTCGGTGTTGAACTTAGCGTCTCTGGCCTGCTCGGCTTCCTTTTCTGCCTTCTCCTGGTTCCTTGCCCTTTGTAGCTTCCGCTTCTGTGTCTTTGTTATACCCGACAGGCACCACTTTGGCTGGGTGTACTTTGGATCCCGGGATTTAGCTACCTCGGCTCGGCTGGATCCGGCTTCATGGTCACTGGACATCACCTTAGGCGCGATAGCAAGTATCGGCTCATTATTTGCCGGCTTCGTAACCGGGTCCTTTAATTTCAGCACATGTGTCCCAATGACCAACGAATCATCCGAGATCAACCCCCTCTCTATGTCGGCTGCCTTGGCTCCTTGCTCCTTGACTCGCCAATAGGAGGAATTACCTGGATACACGAGTCGGCTTTGCACACTTTGTCGGGTTGCTTGACGCTTAGACTCCCCAGCCGACTCTTGATGCCGGTAGCTTCTCTCGGTAGATGGTGACCTCGGTCGCTTCCCATATTGCCGGGTTACCTTCGACCCGGCCTGGCGCACGTATTTATTCAGCAGCATATCGAAAGTTGGCTTGATCTTCTTCGGTCTGTATTCAACTTGATTTGTCTTCCACTTGCCGACTTCCGGGTTCTTGGGCTTCATGAACCGAGGTTGCCCCCCAAATGTGGAGTTCTTGATAGTGATCTTGATAACTTCCTGTCCACCGGGTTGCCGATTCAATGTGACCTCTCTCCTTGCTTACTTGACATCGGCTTCTTTCCTAGGCTCACCAACAACCACGTTAGATTTGTTAGCACCTTTGGCTGCTTCTGGCCGAAGAAGAACTTTCTTTCCCTCAAGATCTAGCACATTCATTGGGAACGGTTGTGTGTCAATGGACATGCCGGCAAAGCTTAATCGTCCATCATTGAGGGCTGATTGAATCTGTCGACGAAAGACATTGCAATCATTAGTAGCAGAGAGAAAGAATTGTGATACTTGTAATAAGCATGTCGCCTTAATTCATCAGGAGACGGCATAACATGATTAACTCGGATCACTTTATCTTTTAACAAGGCATCAAATATTCTATCACATTTGCCTACGTCAAAGGTGCACTTTACCTCTTCATCCCGGTTTTTACGAACCGGCTTTAGGTTATCACATGTATAGGGTTTGGCCTTACTTGGCCAAACAAACTCGGCTACGTAGACATCGGTTTCATCACCGGAGTCGGAATCGTATTCGATAGCGTTAAGCCGACCCCTGTTCACCCGATGCGAGTCTTTGGACTCGTTGACTCAGCTTTCATGAGCCAGAGTTCTCTCCTGGACTTGTCCGACAGAAGAGAACTCGTGCCCTTCTAGCTTTTCTCTCAGATACGTCCTTAACCCGTTGAAAACTAAATCGGCCATATCTCTCTCGGTTATCACCAAGCTATAACATCGGTTTCTGGTGTTTCTAAATCTCTTGATGTAATCGGATACCGATTCATCATGCTTCTACCTAACCGACGTAAGATGGGACAACTTTAACTCGATTTCTCCGGCATAGAAGTGCTCATGAAATTTCTGCTCCAAATGAAACCAAGTATGTATAGAATTGGGAGCTAAAGCCGAAAACCAAGAAAAAGCAACCCCGGTTAATGACAAAGAGAACATGCGTACTTTGATATGATCATGATTAGCCTCGCCTAATTGAGCCAGATATTGACTAATATGCTCCCATGTCGATTTGTTATCCACCCCATTGAATTTAGAAAACTCAGGAACTCTATAACCAGGTGGATAGGGTTGTAAATCAATGTATTCGGGATAGGGTTTAACGTAGGTTCTAGGTTTAGGCATGTACCCAATATCGTACGCTATCTGGTCTAATTTCTTCCTGAACTCGACCTCTAAATCTTCCATATTGGCCGATTGACTCGGAACAGGAGCAAGATTGGCCGCAGGGCCGGGTTGCATCCAAGGAGCCGAACCTGAATTCGGCATTGACCCGCGTCCCAGAAATTGCACCGCTGGTCCCGTCTGACCTGCCGGGTAGGGTGAACTTCGGATCGGAGACGGACAAGGTAATGCACTAACAACCCGGTTTTCACTGTTCGAGCTCAACGGTTGTGTGTCCGATGTTTGGGCTTGGATGGTGTTTTTCTTAGCCTTTTCATGTTCCAGCATAAGATCGTAAACATTGGTTGTACTTTGCGAAATATGATACTGGATCTCGGCTAACTGTTCAGGAGTAAAGATACTGTTACTTACAGCGGGCTTGTCGGTGTCGATGCTTAGAGGTACATATTCTGGCTCCTTGATCGACGCGGTTATACCTTACCGATCTAGCTTGAAGCTGGCCAAGTACAGCTCCTCATCTTCCCGCCCCGCTTGAGCCGCAGTGCCTCGAACTCCTCGCTTCTCTTCTTCTTCCACTCATCCAGGCCTTGGCGTTGTACCTCCGACAAATCCTTGATGGTAGGCTTGATGATGTTGTCGATGGTGATGCCGGACGGATCTGTAGCCTTAGACACGGTCATTGTTGTCCGAGTAAGGTTAGAAATCTTTCCCAGCTGAGTTGCCAAAAAGTGTGTTGCGCTAGAAACGCGTCACACAAACACGTCCTCGTGTACCCGCGGTGCCGGGGGAGATACTCCGCAACTCGCCCCGCGGGAGACCGACTCGAAGCACAATACGCAAGACAATCGAGTCGGTTCTTTTTGAACCAGATGCCCCAGCACCTCGGGAGGGACCCCGTCGGAGGATGCCGACGACAATTGGCTGAGTTAAGCCGGATTGGACCGCACTTCAACTCGATTTTCGATATTCGATGAACTCTTACGAACTCGCCGAACAACGGAAGAAAAAACAAGGGTTTGAGGGTAAAAAAGTAGGGTTTGTATTGATTGTCGATTGTTTGCTTAGCTTCAATCGGCCGTCACCTCCTACATATATATAGCAAGGCGACTGGACTTTCCCGTACAAGCATTGTACTTCTACAAGGATTACAACTCATAGCATAGGTCGGTTTCTACTTCTAAACTAGGTAGGACTCCTGGCCGGCGTCGTGTTGGATTTAGACTACAAGTATCGTCTCCGGCTCCTTTTTGGAAGCTACCTTTTGTCCTTTCCGGGTTGATCCCGAACTCCTTCTGGCGCCACCGACTTCCATTTTGGGCTAGGCAGGCACTAAGTCACCTCGCGTCCGGCATCTCTGGCGCAGATTGTGGAATCTTCAGGAAGCTTTGAGTTTACTCTGCACCGGGTCCCGAGTAAGCTGGGTTCTGCCTGCCAAGTTAACTCCTGCTGGGTCGTCATCCCAGGTCTTCTCCGAGTCGTCCATCTTCCGAGTGAGCTTGAACCTGTGACCCGGTTTCTGACCAAAACTGGGTTAACTCCCACCGAATCAACTTCTGCCGAGTCTTCCTTGTCTTGAGTGATCTTGAACCCGGGACCTGCCAAAAACGGGTGCAAACAAGGTACTTGTTATGCAGCAATTCCTGCCAAATAACCTCCTCATTGATCAGCTTACTAAGCCGTTTACTCAATAAGCAGTGATTTTTTTAATTCAAGGACTTCAATACCTAAGCCCCCTTGATCTTTCGGTCGACAAATCATGTTCCATTTGGTAAGCCTATACTTACATTTATGCTCTGCACTGTGCCAAAAAAAATGAGAGCGATAGAAATCTAGTATTTTCCTTACCCCAATAGGTACTTGAAGAAAAGATAACATGAACATTGGGAGGCTTGTCAGAACCGAGTTTACTAAGATTAATCGATCTCCATATGAGAGCAATTTATCTTTCCAACAACTTAATTTTCCTTCAAAACGAGTCTCAACTGGGTACCATTCAGGATTAAGCAACTTCCATATAATGAATCGGTATCCCCAGATATTTAAAAGGTAGGGCTCCCACCTCAGAACTAAATTTTTTTTTGTATTTCTCCTCATCATCCTTAGCCTTTCCAAAGAAAAAAATCTTGCTCTTATGAAAATTATTTTTTTAACCCAACAATTGCTCAAATAGGCATAAAATTAATTTCATGTTCAAAGCTTTTGACAAATCATGGTCCATAAACAGGATAGTATCATCGGCATATTGGAGAATAGAAATCCCCCCGTCAACTAGATGGGGTATGAGACCACTAATCTGCCCATCCAGGGGCAATTTCTTCTAGCCATTACAAAGGTTTGACAGCCAACCTGCCAGCTTGCCTCGCTATCCATCAGGTCACACTTCCGTAGGAAAAGATACCCATAAATCCTGCTTGCCTCTTAGAGTTGGTCAGCCTGCCGATGGACCTGATCGAGTGAAGCAACTCACCCCTATTGATTGATCAAGCGTTACATAGTGACGCTGAGAAGCCGAGAAGTCAAACATAGGTCCACCACCGCCAGATCGTCTTCCTCATAGGAGGGTACTTCAATTTTCTGAGATTCCGACACGAGAAGAGCAGAGGTCGATTCGATGATCACTGGCCTTTTCTTTTAATGCTGTCATCAACAGTTTGGATTTAAGAGAGGTCCACATGACGGGTAGGCAATTCACCTGGGCAAACAGCCTACCCGAGCCAACATACGAAAAACTAGATCACGCACTTATGGATACCGTCTGGGAATCCAGATACTCACTGGTGACTGTTCGTGCTCTAGAACATATTGAGGCTTCATCGGATGGCGCCCCAATTCTTTTGACCACAGGCTCCCCGAGACCACATGATAAACACAAATTCAAATTTGAATTGGGTTGGCTGCATTGTGAGGTTTTTGGTGAAATGGTTTAAAAGATTTAGGATAAACCAGTTTGTGGTAATACCCCAATACAAAGGTGGAATAACCAAATGCGGAATACGCGTAAGTACCTGCGTGGATGGACACGTCACACGACTGGGATCCTTAAAAAAATCACGCTTGTCGGCCATTATTGATGAACTCGAAGAGATCGCGGAAAGGCATCTGTTGTCTAGTATGAGTTTGAACTCAAAAATCAATCGAATGCGTAGATAGCCAAACTTTTACGTGAAGAGGAACTCAAATGGTACCAACGATCAAACGCTCGGTTCATTCTTGAAGGTGATTCTAACACAAGATACTTTCACAATGTCACCAATGGAAGACATAGAAAGAAAGTTATTCATCGGAAATTCATATTGGAGCCCGGGCTCATATGCTCCCGTTATTTTCGGGAGCATTAAAAAATTTGAAAACTTTTCGAAAAATTCCGAAAAACATCATGCACGTACCTGAGTATGCTACGCACCACCGTGACAAATTTCGCACCGAAACGACATCGTATGCTCCCTGGGAAAAAAAGACAAATTTCTGACAGCAAATGAGATCCGAAATTTGTCTTTTTTCCCCAGGGAGCATACGATGTCGTTTCGGTGCGAAATTTGTCACGGTGGTGCGTAGCATACTCAGGTACGTGCATGATTTTTTTTGTGATTTGTTGAAAAGTTTTTAAGTTTTTAAATTTTGTCCAAAATACCGGGAGCATATGCTCCCGGGCACCAAAACGCCTCTCTCGTTATTCATTCACTTAATCAAGAAGAGTGGCTGATTGAGGGACAGACAGAGCTTAAAAGTTATATCACCAACTACTACAAGGGACTATTTGGGGCTCCGGAGGAAGAAAATTTCTCTTTCGACGAGTCTCGAATAGAACTATCGACAAGGCTCTGAATAACAAATCTACTCCAGCCAAGAAGAACTATAGCAGTATCTAATAATCGCAAGGATTATTTGATCCCACCTAGCTTATTATTAAGCTTTGAGAGATCTATAAATCCTTGTAATCTTTACATTTTTATTATATCAAGTTTGTATTAGTTTACTTTCAGTTTTGCATAATAAAGTTCAACTTCCTTTGAATGGGAGAGCATTCATATCCTATGAGTATCAAGTCTTTATTAATGAATGAAGTTATTTCAGTTTGTGGTAATTTTATTAGATATATGAATTCGCTTGAATACTACTGTACTTGTTACTTTTTGATAGTTTATTTGGAGGACTTCCACACTATTTAAAATGCTAGTTGAGTAAGCAAGATTTTTTCTATTGCATAATAAAACTTATTTAGCATGATTAGCAATAAAATAAGGGTCATTTAACAGATTGCCACTAGAGGCTTGGTAGTACTCAGTTTTGCCACTAGTTTCAAATGGCTTACAGTTTTGCCACTACTTCAGTTGCAGCTGCTATGGCGAGGCCAAACGGCCAGTCTGAAGCGGGTTCCGTCTGTTAGGCGTTAGTGGACTTGGTCCGCGTCTTACAGGTGGGACCAGTTTACTTCTTACAGGTGGGACTGGGCAAGGCGCTAGTGGACTTGGTCCGCGTCTTACAGGTGGGACCAGGTAACTTCTTACAGGTGGGACCGGGCAAGGCGCTAGTGGACTTGGTCCGCATTTTACAGGTGGGACCAGGTAACTTCTTACATGTGGGACCAGGTAACTTCTTACAGGTGGGACCTAACCGTGCACGACACCTGCTCTCGAACGGCCACCTGCGCCGCCGCCACCACCTGCGCCGCCGCCGCCACCTCCGCGGCCGCCACCTGCGCCGCCGCGTCCGTCCCGCGTATAGAGCCAACACCTCCGCCGCAACGTGCTCCAGTGTGCCGTGCTCCGCCGTCACCTGCTCCACCGCCACCAGCTTGTCCCGCTGCGCCCACCAGCTGCTCGATCCGCGGCGAGGCTCCTTCCGTGCGCCCGGCGGGAGCGCTGGGGTTGGCGAGGCAGAGGAAGTAAGAGGGTGAACTCCAGGGCGAAATGGCGAGCGGATGCGACCGTGGAGTAGCTGGCGAGGCAATCGTCGGGCCGGACACCCGCCGCATCCACGACTGGGTTCCCGAGGGGTAAGTTGGAGCTCACCTCTGCATTTGAACATTCGATTAGACATGAGACGCACTCGGTTTATGTTGATTTTGCAATTGGCGTGCTGAATTCGCATTTCGTGGTGTGCTGAATTCGTCTCTATTTTTCTAGTTAGGATGGAATTGCGGTTTGCTTTCTTGCTGAATATTAGAAGGGACCGGTACGTCGTCGATGCAGAGAATAACAAGAAATTCATGGGAGGTTTCGATTATCCTTTGCCAGTGGATTGCAATTGGAGTTTTAGACAATTTGGGGAGGTAATTTGCACTCCATATCCTTGGGGTTTGCATGATGAAGTGGAATTCAAATACTACGATGGGGGAAACAGATGGGTGGCAGTTACAAATGATGAAGAACTCGCTACCATGTTTGCTAAGCATAAGGAGAAGGAGAAATTTCATGTGAGACTGCAAAATGATGTGGTTGTGCCGGCAATTGGATCTAGTATGGCGGATGCATCTTCTCGGGCTGCATCATGTCGTGGTGCTCGCAGTTCTAGCCAGAGAAGTTCAGGCAGTGCACGAGGACGTGGTGCCTCGAGCGGCGTGGGCAGCAGCAGCAGAAGAAGGGTCCCCGTTGAAGTGGAGGAGCCTTCCAGTTATGCGGATGAAGAAGAGAGGCTATATCCTGATGTTCTTCGGAATTTACGACGAGCATCTCGGGCTGGAAACAATGAGGCTGACGCGGTGGTTGTAGACGAAGACAACGAAGCTTTGAGTGATGTCGAAGACGATGTTCCACCTGTTGAATGTCAACACTAGTACATTTATCACTTGAAAATTTTCTCACTGCCCTTTTTGTCTTGTACAGCTCTGTGGTTGCTTCAAAGAAGACTGCCAAAAGGAGAAGAGAAGAAGCAATGACCACAAGGATCACAAGGAGCACAGTGGCAAGAAGCATAAGAATCACAAGGAGCATAGCGGCAAAGAAGCCTCGACGCGGTGTAGATTGAGTTGGAACCAAGAATAATTTATGAAACATTATGAATGATGTTGTATTATGTTGAATGACCAATGGTACAACTATGTTTGGATGATTTATTTTTTTGAACTGATGTTTGGATGATTTTAATAGAAAATCATATGTTTCTTTCTGTCATATGGTTGAACCATGTCTCGCAGACCAACCTATCCGAGCGCAGAAACCATCGCTGTTCTGATTGGTTGTCTCGCGGACCAACCAATCAGAGCGCAGAACGAGCGTCTCGCGGATCGCTGTGGCTGACCCGAGCGCACCCGTCCGATGCAAAGAGTAGCCAATCAGGAAGCAGAACCAGCGTCGCGCGGATCGCGCATGCCTGCCCCCACATCTGACGGGTGGTGTCTGGCGCTTGGTAGGATCCGACGGCGGACATTCGACGCTAGGGTTTTGAGCATTCCTGCGGGGTTTTGAGCCAGTCAACGGGGTTATTAGGGTTTGACCAGATTTCAAAAAATCATAACTAAATTACAAAAAATCGAAAAAATACAAACTCAACGGGGTTCGTCCATTTAGGAGACCTAGTTACCATAAACAAATATAAACTCGGTATAGGGGCGTTTTTTTGAAAAATCACTTTTTGAAGTGATCTGTCGAAATCAAGTTCAAATGTTTTTAAAAAATTCAAAAAAAAATCAAAATGTTGAAATTCTTGCGCACATAGCCGTCATATGTGACAAGGTTATGAGAAAAAATATAAACTTGGTGTAGGTCATTTTCATGAAAAAAGGCTTCACACAAATGAGCTATCACCTATGAACATGTTCAGAGTTCGTAGAATAGGGAGAGAGGGTTTAGGGTTTGAAAACAATCAAAATAATTCAAAAAAAATCAGAAAAATCTCCAAAGCTTCATTTTGTAGTAAATAAGAAGGATCCAGGCTTAGTTTTTCATTTTCATGTTTTAAACTTGTTTAAATGTTGGTCAACCCTACGGTTTGACCCAAATTCAAATATTCATAGGATATTCAAAAAACATCAAAAAAATGCAAACTCTGCACACATAGTCTTCTGATGTCATATACTAACCATTTCAGTTAATAAAGAAAGTACAAGTACATTCAACCAAACAATTCATGTACATGGTGGTGATTTCTCACTTCTGTCAAATGAAGTCCAAGATTTCAAAAAATCATAACTAAATTACAAAAAATCAAAAAAATACAAACTCAACGGGGTTCGTCCATTTAGGAGACCTAGTTACCATAAAAAAATATAAACTCGGTATAGGGGCGTTTTTTTGAAAAATCACTTTTTGAAGTGATCTGTCGAAATCAAGTTCAAATGTTTTAAAAAATTCAAAAAAAATCAAAATGTTGAAATTCTTGCGCACATAGCCGTCATATGTGACAAGGTTATGAGAAAAAAATATAAACTTGGTGTAGGTCATTTTCATGAAAAAAGGCTTCACACAAATGAGCTATCACCTATGAACATGTTCAGAGTTCGTAGAATAGGGAGAGAGGGTTTAGGGTTTGAAAACAATCAAAATAATTCAAACAAAATCAGAAAAATCTCCAAAGCTTCATTTTGTAGTAAATAAGAAGGATCCAGGCTTAGTTTTTCATTTTCATGTTTTAAACTTGTTTAAATGTTGGTCAACCCTACGGTTTGACCCAAATTCAAATATTCATAGGATATTCAAAAAACATCAAAAAAATGCAAACTCTGCACACATAGTCTTCTGATGTCATATACTAACCATTTCAGTTGATAAAGAAAGTATAAGTACATTCAACCAAACAATTCATGTACATGGTGGTGATTTCTCACTTCTGCCAAATGAAGTCCAAGTTTTCCAACATGAAATCTTGGGAAACCTCCCCAAAGCTTCATTTTGTAGTGAATAAGAAGGATCCAGGCTTAGTTTTTCATTTTCATGTTTTAAACTTGTTTAAATGTGGGAGGAGGCGAGGGAGAAGGCGGAGGAGAAGGCTCTCTGGCGGCGCATCAAGAAGAGCCGTGACAGGGAAGACGACATGATGCGCGAGGCCAATCGCCAGGCGAGGGAGAAGCAGGAGATGGCGAACAGGGCGGCGGCGTGGAACTGGTGGAAGAAGTAGGCCAACCGTCGGCGGCTAGGCGGCGGTTAGGTTAGGGCCCTCTATATTTAGGGCCCTATTAATGGACTTTTTTTTTGTTTAATATATGTAATCCGCGTCGGGCCCCTCTATCTATATGTAAAAGGGGCCAATGTTTAATATATATGTATATGTTCCCGTCCGTGCTAATATAATATAAAGAGTTATTATAAAAGGGTATGTGTACAACAATTTCTAGGGAAAACAATGTGTTGAAAAAATCTAACTATGAGTAAACTATAATCTAACTGTGTGCATGCAAACATGCGTGTCCAAAAATTAAGTACAAAACCCAAAGGAAAACCACTCTCACGTGTGTCCAAAACATTCAGTACAAAATGCGTTTTCAAACCCTAAACCAAGTAAAGAACTCACTATGTATAGTCTCCTTCCTTTGCCATGTCAAAGTCTTTCCATCAGCCCTAACGGTCACTAGCGCAGCACTATACTACCCAAAACCACGGGGTCTTGGGTTCGATTCCCAGCCAAACCCCATTTTTGTTCATTTTACACCTTTTTTTTTTTGGCACAACCCACCCTTCTAATTTGCCCACCCGAATGGGCCTAATTGGATAGAGTTGGCCCAATAGAAAGTTTTTTTACAGAAAGGCAGAGCATTTAACTGAATTTCACTGATGAAAGTTTCTGAATTTCCCATTTCTTCTACATTTTTCACACAATTTCAAGCATACAAATCCCTCCCAAATTCATTCCTTTCCATACAATTTCATAAAAACACCGAGTGCGATCACTATACCCACAAATGCCCAAATGTAATTGCAAAACCAATTGCAAATGGGTTTTTGTGCTCGCTGTTCGAGCATCCTAACCTTCTGGTTCAACCTACTAAGCTCAACAGCTACCTCTATTGATTCAATGTGTGCTCCGCCCTGCATCTCCTCTTCCGGAGCTCGCGCTGCGGCCGCTGCCGTCTGTGGCAGGATGGGAAGCCATTCCTCGTGCTCCTCTAGCAGTTCATTCATCAGTCTCTCGGCCAGAACATCGACCCAAAGGAAGAAATGCTTTACCTGCATGAAAGCCAAACAGATCAACCGTATTGCTCAATGATCCTGACCACGAAAAGAGTCAAATTGCCCCAATTCTTACCCCCTTGTTCTTGCACACATAGAACGGTCGATTTGGGTTCTTCAGTGTCCCCGAAATCTTCCGAACAACCTCCCCCCTGCACCGCGGACAGAGCAACACCGGCATCTCCATGCCCGCCGGAATCTCGATCCGTGAGATGGCGCGGGAGCTCGAAGAAGACATGGAGCTCGATTGGCGGCCGCCCGCAGCCAATCGGGATCTCAACGCCTCCGCACACGTCCCCTCTAGCTGCAGCAGACGGCCGCGCCCTCCACAGCAATCTTCCCGCCGCCGGTGATGAAGGGGATCTCGACGCCGCCCTCTCGGCCGCCCGCTCCCGGCTCCTAGTTACCAACAGGGGTCGCCGCCTACCTCTGCGCGTGTCCGCCTCCAACCCCGTCGCACGCTCGGCTGATTGCTGCTCACCGCTGCGACATCCGGTGGAGCATTCCGCCGGGATTTTATCGCACACCCGCGGCCAGCAACGGCGACTTACTGCTGGGTCCCACAAGCAACGGTTATCTACTGGGTCCCACAAGCATCGGCCAGCAACGGTCTGATTGTGTAACGCGTCTGGTCCCACCTGTAAGGGCCGAGTCAAACACGCTGACCTGACGGAGATGGCCTCCGCCTGGTCCCACCTGTAAGGGCCGAGTCAAACACGCTGACCTGACGGAGATGGCGCAAATTGACGGAACGAGTCCTTGCGCACATACTAGGGGCAAAACTGAGGACGATTCCAAGCTAGGGGCAAAACTGAGTACATGGACAGAACTGATGGCAAACGGATAATTTACCCATAAAATAATTATGTTTTAAATAAATTGTCAGAAAGTTATACAGCTAGCAAGCTCTAGAATGAGTGAAGTTGAGGAAGAATTTGAAACCATAAAACTATGGTTACTTCATCCTCTCCTTTGAAGTTAAACTCTTCGGTTGATCGCTTTTATGTCTCTCCACGAGATTATGTATATTTTGGTCTTTGGCACACCGCTTAAAAGCAAGTGTGAAATTGTGTCAAGAATAACTAAGTATATAAATGATCACGAAGAGAAACAAAAGAGACCGTTCGAAAACAATAAAAATCAAAGAAGATGTGCGAAGTTCTAAAAATGTTTGAAACTTCTTCACAACTCGTTCGGTCAAACTAAATATGTTATCTTAGCAACAAGTAGAAAAAATCTTCACTCAACTATTATTAAATGATCAGATGTGGAAGCCCTCTGAATTGTTCTATTGAAGTACAAGTATAATAGCATTCATAATTGTTCCAGGTATCTATTACTTTTATCAGCTCAATAAAATGATTGCATTCATTTTATCGATTTGTGCTTCATGAATATGATAATCCTGTTCTCTTTGCATACAGCATAGCCTTACTCAGGGACGAGCAAGAGTGTGATAACCCGATTTTTTCGAGTTATCATTTAATTTGAGGAAATAATATTTGCTTTCTAACTATTTTTGTTTGTGCTAATTTATAGTGTTAAATCTGTTTGCTTGACAAATAGATCGAGTTGATCTGAATTGCTTGTGCATTTTAGCTAGTAGTACTTGCACGTTTGCATCCATGCATGCATTCGATTGATACTTTGATAGTATTCAGGGTTGCTCTTTGTACGTGCATGCATGAGTGCATGACGTGAGAGTTTACGCTAGCAAGGTCAACGTGGCTTGTCTTTTTTTTTCGAGGGTACGCCATGGCGTACCTTAACTTTATAGAAGGCAGAAAAATTTACAAAGTTGGCCAAAACAGGTTTTGGCTACAGAGAACTACACTCCACACACACTCTAGGCTACTCTCGTACAGTGCGTATGGACACCGACAACCCACTCTTTCCCATAGTCTTTTTTTTTTTTTTGAAACGAGGCAAAAGATTTGCCATTTTCATTAATATAGAGAAGAAGTTTTAGAGGTTTTAAGTTTTGATGCCTAGGACATGCCCTAGGACTTGCACAAAAGCCTACTCTCCCGGTATTACATTACCCAAATGTTTTGCTCCTGCCCTCACCCAAAGCTTGACCTCCTCTTTTAAGTTGGCGATGATGACGTGTGAGGGAGTGGCGTGGTGACGAAAGACCCTAGCATTCCTTTCATTCCAAATTGTCCAAGAGATGAGCATAGTCAAAGAAGCCAAAGCCTTGCGCGGTTTTCCTCTTGTGAAAGTAAGTTTTTCCCACCAAAGCTTCATGTTAGCCTCGTTTGCCCATTGGATGGGAGAGGTATCGTTGAATCCACACCAATTTAAGAGTGCCGTCCATATGCGTGAGGCGAACCGACATTTGTAGAGGAGGTGGCTCGCGGTTTCTTGGGCGTGGTTGCAATGTGGGCAATTCCCACAATTCGGCCAACCCTTCCGTTGGAGGCGGTCCGAAGTCCAAATCCTATTTTGTAGCACAAGCCAAGCGAAGATCTTGCATTTAGGTGGAGCCCAAGTTTTCCATATAGTTTGATTCATGTTTGTGGCAATAATACCTTCAAATTGCATCTTGTATGCCGAGGAGGCGGAGTAGTTTCCCATAGTCTAAACTCCTCTATAACACGTTGCACAAGGTCCTCAACCAGCATTTGTCGTTTGCGGTTGTTGAAGGCCCAGGCATTACGGTGCTTCCACAGCGACCAGGTACACAGAGTCACGAGCGTGTCAAACCTCCTCCGATGAGCTCTGGGGATGTGGCTCCTTTGCTCCGACCACCGTCTGCAATGTTGTCGTCCCTGTCAGGTATGGTCGCCGAGATGTGCAGATGGCCAAAGACGGAATGCCAGAGTTCTCTCGCATAGGGGCAGTGGAGCAGAATGTGATCAGTGGTAGACAAACGAAGCACGCCGAGGATGTAGCCTGAAGTCCATGGCGGTGTCTACGGTCTGACGTCCAGATACGGTACTGAACCGCTAGCCAGTTGAAAATTTTACACTTGAGTGGAGCGCAGCAGCTCCAGATCATCATCTCCGCCGGCGCAAACCTAGTCAAGCCATGGCATAGCATGTTGTATGTGGAGCTCGCACTGTATTGCCCAGTTGGCGACCATGGCCACTGTAGGACGTCCTCAGCCAGCAGGTCGCGGGGTGCTCGCTGAATTTCCATCCAAAATTTCACCCATTCTATCATCTCCTCACCCTGAAGCATCCCTAGCAAGTCAGTCATCCATCTGTTGTCACGCAGCGCCTCGGCAACAGTCCTAGAGTTCCTGATTCGCGTTGGTATCCTCTCGTGAATCCTGGGGGCCACCTCAGCAACCCCAATTCCATTGATCCATCTATCATTCTAGAAGAAGATCTTTTTTGCCGCTTCCAACCGAGAATTTTTACAATTTTTTTTATATCATTTTGGCATGATTTATGAAACTAACCTATTAACAAGATGCCCAATGCCAGTTCTTTTTTTCAGCTGTCTTTTTATTTCAGAAAAGTTCTGGGAATTTTCTCGGATTCCTCTCAAAATTTACAGGAATTATTTCCTATATTGAACAAAGACGGAACCCGAAGTACGCCCGGAGGGGAGCCCCAGAAGCTCCTGACGCCCTCCAGACGCGGCCCCACCCTAGGCCACGCCTGGGGACCACCTGGGCGGCTCCTTCGCCTCCTCGCGTCGCCTCTTTGCCTATAAAATCCCTCTCGACGCAAAAACCCGAGGACACCAGATCATGTCTCCAGAATACGTCCGAGGCCACAGCCATCTCAAACCCTACTTTTGGGAGGGTTCAGAAGCTCTTCCTGGCACCCTGCCGGAGAGGGGAATCGACGCCGGAGGCATCTACACCACCATGCCTGCCTCCGAAGTGATGCGTGAGTAGTCCACCACGGGACTACGGGTCCATAGTAGTAGCTAGATGGTTGTCTCTTCTCCTTGTACTCCATTGATTAGATCTTGTGAGCTGACTATCATGATCAAGATCATCTATTTATAACTGCTACATGATTGTGTTAGCGTGGATCCGATGAATTGTGGAAGTCATTACTTTTGTTCAGCTATGTGTTTTATCTATGATCTTGCATGCTCTCCGATGCTAGTGGTTGCTTTGGACGAGTAATTGTTAGTGTTGTATGAGGGAGTATTTATGCTAGATAGTGGGTTCATGCCTCTCTTTGTCTGAGTTCGGTGACAGGAACGGTCAAGGCAAGAGATGTGATGTTGCCACTAGGGAGAAAACAGTGGTGTGATTTCTTCGTGTTATCTACATTGCTTACATTATACACTTTGCTTATTGCGATGATCTGTTGCTTGCAACTTAATACTTTTGGATTACATGCTGGATAGCGATCCCAGAGTGGATTATTAGTCATAGATGCAGTTGGATGACGGTCTATGTATCTTGACGTAATGCCCATATTAGATGAAGCGGTGAACTATATTGTTTTATGATAGCCTTGTTGTGCGCCTACAATTCTGTCAATTGTCATGATGTAATTTGTTTACCCATCATGTATATCTTTTGGAGAGACGCCTCTAGTGAACTGTGGACCCCAGTCCTATTTTCCTACATTGCTTACAACCGTTCCCATAGCTTTTCATCATCATTTGCTCACTGGTCATATTTCATCCTCATCATATTTTACATCCACACATTTAATTCTTTGTGTTTGGCAAGCCGGAGAGATTGACAACCTCTCTGTTTTGTTGGGGCAAAGTAGTTTGTTGGTGATTGTGTGCAGGTCCACGTCAATAATCGAGAAACGGCGCTATTGACACCTTGCTAAGCCTTCTCCAAGTCCTACTGGAGCTGACAACCTTGGTTTTTTAATAAAGGGAAAATTGCCGCTTTGCTGCATCATACCTTCCTCTTAGGGTTTCCCAACAACAATCAGCAAGACGTTTTCTGGCGCAGTTGCCGGGGACTTGGAAGTTTCAGCTAGGGGAGTTTCACACATCCTTTCACTTTACTTTGTTATTGTCTTGCCTATTATATTTTTTGTTAGTCTTGTTTTGCCTTTTCTTTGCTTTAAAACTGAAAACACACAAAAAAAACTTAAAAATTCCAGCACCTTGTTTAATTCGGTTTTGTCCTGTTATTATGTCTTGTTCTTTACTTGCTACCAATGGCTACTGTCTTTCAACATAATTGGTACGGCAAGGTGGGTTCACGGAGGATGAACAAAAATATTATAAGGAATACTTCTTGTCTGAAAAAGGGAAATATGTATGGAAACAAACAAATAGATTGAGATTTATTGCTGAAAACTTGTGCTCCAAATATGATGTATCCTGGTGCTTTAATGAATCTGGTTGCTAGCCATTTTCCTTTCCAATTTACTTGTAATGATAATGAAATATTATCTTCTTATGCTAAAGGATACTGCAATTATTATGATGTGGAAAGAATTGAAGAATTTGTTGCTTTTAAGGGTGCTTATGAAATTGCTTCTTTGCTTGAAAATGTTGATGATGCTCCTTACAAATCTGAAAGTTTTGTTATACTTAAATATTGCACGGATAATTACAAATATGATAATGCTTATATTACTGAATATCTTAAGGGTTTATCTCCCCCACAAGAAGAAATTGTTGCCTTGCAGGAAACCGTGGAAGAAGAAATTGCTGAAACTGAAAGCTCATTGGATGAAAAAGAGGAAGAGAGTGACGAACAAAAGGAGGAAGAATGGAGTAGCTACCCATGCTCACCTTCTAATGATAGTAACTCCTCGTCTCTCACATTATTTTATGGCCCTCCAATCTTGCCAAAGGAGAATGAATGGTATGTTCCTATGGATTCTCTTGAAATATCCCTTTTTGATAAAACTGATACTTGCTATGCTTATGGGTATGATGTCCCTATGAATGAAACTTGTGAAAATGATTATGCTACTATTATTTATGATAATACATGCTATTTTGATAGATCTTATGATAATCCTCTATTTGTTCCTACTATTGATATGCATGATAATGAGGAGTGTTGCTTACAATTTTTTTATGATAAAGCTCTAGATGATGGTCCTATGTTGCTTGATGATATTAATTGTGCTACTGTTGAAAATGGGATTGGAGAGGTTTTGACTTTAGTTAAATGGAGTCCCATACCTCTTGAGAGTGATCATTCATCTTGTTATAAAATTATTAAAAGTGGGTTTGGAGAGATCATGACTTTCCTTAATTTTGATCCCACTATTTTGAACCTTGATAAAAATTATATGTTTGTAGATCATGAAAAGTATGCTTTATGTGATAATTATATTGTTGAGTTTGTTCATGATGCTACTAGAAATTATTATGAGAGAGGTAAATATGGTTGTAGAAATTTTCATGTCCTAAAACACCTCTCTTTACTTTGAAATTTTTGAAACTGCTCTTGTTTTACCTTCCTATGCTTGTCACTATGTTCTTCATGTATTTATTTGTTTACAAGATTTCTATGCATAGGAAGAGGGTTAGACTTAAGTGTGTTTCATATTTGCTTCTTGATGCTCTCTTTGTGTTTCAACTCTTATTCTTATGAGAGCATCATTAAAATTAGGACGCTACTATGGAGAAGTTGCTTCAATTTGGCAAATGTGTAGGCACGCACGTGTTGAGCACATGTGGGTTTCGTGCAAAAAACAATTCAGCCAAGTAAGTGATCGGTGAGCAAATTAGCATGCATGCACTAAAAAACAAAACTGCTGATGTCATCCCGCATTAAATGCTGAATTCGAAAATTTAAAATGTTTTGTAACTCAAACTGTTTATGCGATTTATGATTCATTTTCACCGTTGGACTAGTCGCGTCGAGATCTTCGAAACTAGATCCCATGTTAATATGTTTCGACAAAAAAAAATCGGATCCAAAAGTTACCAGCCACTAACACGTAAGTTACCAGGCTACATTATGTAAGTTACCACCCCACACATTGATTCATGTTGGACGCAACTATACAACGGATGGTAACTCCATCGGTCCAGTGAGGGTAACTCCATCGGTCTAGGGTGGGTAACCCAATCACTACTAGGTGATAACTCTATCAGTCGATGATGGGTAACTCCATCAATTTAGGGTGGGTAACACAATCAGTTTTGGGTTGGTAACTTTTTTACTCCAGGGTGGTAACTTTATCAGTCTAGGGTGGATAACTCCATCAGTTTAGGGTGGTTAACTCCATCACTACTGGGTGGTAACTTTATTAGTTTAGGGTTGGTAACTTCATCACTACGGGGCGGTAACTTAATCAGCTTAGGGTTGGTAACTACATCACTTCTGGGTGGGTAACTCCTTCAGTCTAGGGTAGGTAGCTCCATCACTATTGGGTGGTAACTTCAATAGTTTAGGATGGGTAACTCTATCACTACTGGGTGGTAACTTCATCAGTTTACCTTTGGTAACTCCATCACTACTGGGTGGTAACTTAATCTGTTTATGGTTGGTAACTTTATCACTACGCGATAACTTCATTGGTAACTACATCACTTCTGGGTGGGTAATTTCATCGGTTTAGGGTTGATAACTACATCACTACTAGCTGGGTAACTTAATCGGGGTTTAGCATGGGTAACTTCATCACTACACATCACGCTCTTCGTAGAGTTCCCCGACGAGGGTCGTTGCTTAGTCGTCGAAACGACATCCATCGGAGTGGTTCCTCGGATCACGACATGATCGGATAATATATACGGCACAGATCGGACGACAAATCTCGATGAGCTTAATTATCGGACAACGACGACATGAGGGATGGCGCCATGGTCGACAACACCAGGGCGCAAAAATATTAGGCGGTAAATCTCCCGAACACAACAATTATGTGGGGGCTAAACGCATGTATTCACACACAAGACAATGTCCCTGACGCCATAGGCTGATATGCCTATAGAAAACATTTCTCACAGTCCCTAACGCACTTGAACCAACCAGGATATATATGCTAAAAGAAAACCAAGCCATCCAGGAGAGAGAGACGCACGACTGACGGGCTGAGGCGACCAGTCAGAATCACTAAATTTCATTCCCTTGCACATCGAGCTAGCGACCCAGCAGCGGCGCTCGACCAGACGACCACGGCGTGATGCGGCTCGTCCACCGCAGTAGCCCTTGACCATGGTGTCCACGTCCGCAACTGTGGCGCTCGACCATGGCATCCATGACGGCGCTAGACTGAACCACGGTGTGGCGCTTGACCACGGCGGTGCTCGAACGCGTCCACCGCTTGGATATCCTTTTATCCTACCTCACTTCTCTTTACGACGATGTGCTCTGTACGAGTCAGACCGGCCGGGCCAAATCCCAACACCTACTGTCTTCACCGCGCCATGACGAGGAGAACGGATTCGACCTCATCGGTGCAAACGCTCGCGTATTTCCGTCCTTGTGGTGCCAAGACGAGGGAGCTCCTGGGGACGTGGCCGGGGTCGTGGGGTGGCGGGGGCGAGCTGCAGGCGGCACGCGGGGAGCCTGGCGGCGGCGCAAGGCCGGCTTGCTGCAGGCGGTGCGCGGTGAGCCTGGCGACGGCGCGAGGCCGGCTAGCTGGCGGCAGCGCGTGGGAGAGGCCGGTGACGACGCGCGGGGAGCCTTTTGGCGGCGCGTGGGAGGCCGGTGGCGGCGCGCAGGGATCCAACCAGCGGTGCGCGGGGAACGGGAGGTGGAGTCGGGCGGCGGCGCGCAGGGAACGGGAGGTGGAGTGTGTTCGATGTTTCCTCTGCCACCACTTTATTTTTGGACCGCAGGACGAAGATCGAACGGACAACGGAGCCGCGTGGAGTTACGCTAGCCAGAAGTAGCTTCTGATTAGATAAACCGTAAAGTTATCAAGCCTAGCTAAAAGGCATAAAAGAAAAGTGCTTATGGGAGCCAACCCATTTTTATTTTCTGTTTTGTTTGAGTGTTGGGTGATGTTACTTCTGTAACAACTCCCTTGTATCTTTTTGTTTTCGTTTTTGGTGCCAAGAATAGCCTCTCAAGAGAGGTAGACTAATTTGTGAGTTTGCTGTCCAGAAACAGATTTCTGTTCCTCACTGTTCAAAAATCCAAAAAATCACAGGACGTCATTTGTGGCTGAAAATATTTTACAGAAAGCCTCAGGATTTTTTCTACCTTACTCTAGTTTTAAGTTTTATGATTTGAGGTTCATAAGTGCCTCGGAATAATTCATCTTTATAGTCTGTTCTGTTTTTGACAGATTCTGTTCTCAGTTTTGCATTGCTTCTTTCGCGGGCAAAGTGAAGTTTTTTTCAAAGCTAGAGCTTTACTTAGACCTTTGTGACAATAGCTAATGTTGTAAAAGAAATGAGTTCTTGATATGTGCTTTGTAACTGAAGGAAGATATTATTTTTGTGGACTAACCCCTTAATGAAGTTGCTATAAGTTTTGTGTGAAGAAAGTTTTCAAGTATCCAAGTGCGAGGTGATGAAGGAAGATCGAGAAAGAACAAAAGCATAAGCTTAGGGAGGCTCCCCATGGACCCTCCTCTGAAATACTCAAGAAGTTACAAGCGTCTAAGCTTGGGGATGCCCAAGGCATCCCCTTCTTTATCAACAATCATCGGTTTTTCTCATGGTACTATATTTTTATTACTTTACACATTATGTGCTGTTCTTGGAGCATCGGTTTGTTTTTACTTTCAGTTTTTTGTGCTAGTTTTCTGGTCCTTGCAATAATTTGGATCCTTGCATGCTTGTTTGGGAGAGAGACACGCTCCACTTTTTCATTATACACTCATGTGCTTCACTTATATGTGTTGAGTGTTTAGCCTTTATTATTTATGCTTTTAGCTCTTGTTTTCAAGCATCTCTTGTTCAGAGCTGTTAGCTTTTGTAGTTAGGAAGTTTTGCTCATGTTGCTTCACACTTTTTGTTTTGTTTCAAATAAGTTTATTAGTGTTCGGTTAAGTAGAAATTATCATATAGGAAGTGTAAAAAGTGCTGCTTAATCTTGTAGACCATTTTCTTGAATCTGTGATACTTGGCAATTGTTTGGAGATATGGAGTAGATTAATGCTTAAACTTGTGGATCATGTAGTAAGAATAGATTACTAAAGAATCACCGTAAGGCTTTAAAATTGTGGTGCTTGTCCTGCTTGGTAGTTCTCAAAGTCTAGATATTATCTGTGGTTATGCATAATGTATATATCTGTAGTCATTCATTGAACTAAGTTGATGTTATGTGTTTGCTTGATATCCTGCTAAGCCCAAAAACTCCGTACTTGAAAGTGCATGGTTGCCCCCATGTGTGGTTTTGGTAATTAATGACAATCTCTATGGACTAATGTTTGTATTGAGCTACTTGTAGGTGTGTCCATAAGCATTGTTTGATCTCCATGTGTTGGAATCAAGGCTAAGGGAAGAAAAAGATTATATGTTGATCAAGGCTAAGTGCAAGTTGATCAACAGACAAGGCTAGTAATGTACCATGAGGGATCATGTGATCTCATGGTATGGTAAGCAATTGTCAATATAGCC